>OZ038475.1:49934479-50019479 GCA_964036315.1 Acanthosepion esculentum
AGACTTGGATTCGTCTTAATGAAACACCTTTATATATATGTAATCCGTCTTAATGAAACACGATTTAACTAACACTTCACTGTTTTCATAGTGTGACATGGTACATTTGCCTTTGATTTTAGCCTTCGATTAATTCACTATTATCAGAATGCAGCCCCATCTTCGTTTTGTCGATGAAAGTGATCTTATCCCAAGCATCTGCATCTCACAGTTCATAACATTTTGAACAACATAACGTGGTCTTCAAATGCTTTTCATTTAAAGACAGATTCTTCGACGAAATGATCTTACTTGGTACATGTTCTTGAAGGATGCACTTAGTGCTATCGACTGGCACCAAGTTGAACAACTCGGAGTTATTCATCACTAGTCTATCAGTCTTATTTCATTTAGCTTATTTTCTGTCCTGGTCAGTCTCCATATTATCTAACGTGGCAGCTTTCAAAAGCGTCTATGGTTTGGCCGACTCCAAATACTTCCGGTTTTTGAGATTCCTGAGGATTTCTGAAATGCCGTTTCTTGGCATTCCAACTGCTTGATAGTCCATATTTTGGGCTATGTTCACTATCTTCATCCTGGTTTCTTTGGACGTGTTTCGCCGTAAATATGTGCTTTATAACAGTGGAGCAGATAAGATAAAACAAAAAGGGTAGGTGACCAAAATTATTTTGCCATATATTGTGGTCGTTTCGCATTTTCCACGCTTCTTTAGAACCCTTGCTTAAAACCCTTGCTTTAGAACTCTTGCAAAAAATGTGGTAAATGAGTAATTAATTCTGACATAGCCAAAATTTCATCTGCAGACCGCACAAAACACCCATTTTAAAATGGCAATTATGAGAAATGTACAATAGTTTGCAATGGTCTTAAACATTTTCATAGTAGTACTAGGCACCCGTTTATCTCATGAGATGTAGGTAGTGACCTGTTTGGTTAAAATGCAGTTTTTGTTGGGGAGACGATAGTGACCTCTCCAGAGCGTAAGCCAGGGCGATGGTATATGGAAAACAAGCACTGACCAGACTATATTCCCACCTCTCCGGAGTACCCACAATATCTAAAGGAATACAGGGCATTACATTTGGGATCTGCTTGGCTGAAGGTGTTGCTGAAAATTGTCAGTGTTCCTGGGCTATCGCTCTCCATCTACACTAAGCGACTGGTTATGAGGCACCAGTTGTCCGTCACACTGCATTCTCCGACTTTGAGCTGGACATAATTGCCGGAGTCTATTTGAGACGCATGCCACGGAATCATTTTATAGACACTGGTAGCTTGTAACCACTATCAAACCCGGCTATGAAAAACATTGGAACATATATAATGTACGTATATGAACATTATATTAATTACGTGTTTTAGAAGCTCCCCAAACATAAACGTTTTTCTTTTATAATATATAACACGTTCAAATTATGAAATAGTCGTACATAAACAAACACAAATATCGAAAATTTGTTAATTTTGTAAAAGAAAAAATTAAAAAAAATAATTCGGTATTTATGTCTAAAATACTCGCAGATTAATTTATACTAATTTTTGATTGTCCACTACCTAAACTATCGACTAATACAAAATGAAATAGGGTAGAAAATACTAAAAAAAATAGCTCTCTTAATCCTCTTTCTCTATATATCCCTCCTCCTCTATTATAGGCCAATACTTACTCCCTCTCATTTTATTCTTTTCTTTTTTCCTTCTTTTCCTTCTTTGCTTTTCAAATTTCCTGGGAAGAAACGGTTTATACAGTTTAGTAACTGTATGTGCATTGATAATTCCATGGAAGAATTTCATTATTATGGACGAAATGATCATCTGTATGAGGTAAATTGTTTGGATCTCATTAATTGTAATTCAATTATATGATCCATAATAAAAAATTATATTGAGCTCTCTTTTGTGGATCAGTTTTAATATTTTATATTAATAAGGTCTACTTAGATTACATATCAGCAATTTCTTTTACCAGTTATATATATATATATATATATATATATATATATATGTATTGGCTCCTAAAAAATTAATTTAATTACCTGTTTAGTCACTGTGTGTTTATCTAAATCTAAAAATAAACACGCTAAAATTCACCTTCATCCCTGACCGTGCACTGACGGCTTAGTGGGAGAAGTTCCGACTGACGCAAATTCAGTCGTGTTTCGATCCTAGCTAGAGGCAACCGGACGTCTATCCACACTGATGAGCTGTGAAACAGCGAAACAGTCTGTCTGTGGATATAAAAATATATATATATATATATATATTATCGCATATAGTGCTGGTATTCATAAATAGTGCTCGATGTAATATAACAGAGGTATATTAATAAATATACATTTTTTCTCCACCGGTAGCACGCCTTGGGGTTTCATGCACAACACAATATTCAGGAACTGAGTCTAGACTGACAGTTATATAATTTAAATTTTTATTTTTATATATATATATATATATATATATATACATATATATATATATATATATATATATATATATATATATATATATATATATATATATATATATATATATATATATATATATATGATTAGGCCAATGTTTGTGCAGTTCTGACATTATACAGGAATTACTGGGGAAAAAAAAAAAAATAAAGTGAATTTATATTTTAGATTTAAAATAAGCGGGGATTTTTTTTAAAATTTGTATTAAGATGTACATATGTAACTATTAAAAAAATATCAAAATATACACAAATAGGTAGATATAACTAACCAGAGCTAATGAAAATAAATTCGTATAAAATATTAAATATTATACAATATATATATACATACATAAATATATATATATATATATATATATATATATATATATATATATATATATATATATATATGAAGAAATATAGTCTTAAAGTCTGCTATATCTATGGGATAAAGTGCTCATTATCAGATAGAACGTGTGTAAATATAAAAGTGAACATAGAAGTCAACACTTAGAGGCGGCAGTCTGTTTAATGCTAGATGCAATCGTCGGCTTGTGCATTTCAGTTTAGCCATATTCCTATTTTCTTATTTCCTATTATATCTATTTTCTCATAATATATATTTTGGAGGAGGAGGGGGATTGTTTTTAGAGTAAGGTTCACCCAATACAAGGTTGGGGCGCGACTCGAAGTAGATGGTTACATTAATAGGCAATTGATACGGATAGCAGAGGTACATAACGTTCAACCCTAGACTTAACCGGTTAAGATTGTAGACATGGGGGAAACATCCTCTTGGGAATTCGTTCCATATACCAGTAGCTCCCGAAAAGCTATTCGAGCAGAACTTATTTCTCACCAATGATTGTACTTATTGGATTGGTACAGGGAGCCGACCATATTTCCCGCAATTTTTGCCATCGATTTTATATATGAGCACCACTTGATGTTATGCGTGTGTTTAAGGCCCAGTAATCTCTCAAGGCACGGAGCCTCACCTGGGGGATATCCATTCTCGTGAGTGGCGGTATTTCGGTGTCGGATCAGCAATGATGGAATGTAACAAGTCTGGTATTAGGGTCAGTGGATGTAATCAATCTGTTTTCACACACTGAGAAGTTTATGCTATATTGGATGAGAGATCAGCTGCCAATGTCTGATCATCAAGACTTTTGAAGATGCACCCATATATTACCGTATCATCGGCATAAATGTTCACAAATGATCTGATTATATTCTTTGTCAGATGATTTATGTAAAGCAAAAAGAGTGTTGTTCAGAGAAATGACCCGTGGGAGATGCCTACATTGACCGCCAGGTCCCCGGGGGACTGGTCGTTAATAACTACATTCAAATACCTACTCGTTAGGAAGGACTTTATAATTAAGAAGACCCTTTGCAATGATTCAATAGCTGGAGATCTTGATCATCAACTCTTTGTCAAATGCATTCGAAATATCTATTAATCGTGGTGATCACATAGGGCATTGCATTGGAAGTTAGCACAATGTGGGATACATGAACAATGTTGGATACTTCAACCAGTATGTAAGTAAATAAATAAATGCGAATCAAAAACGAGTTGAAATCAGGTAAAAACTATTTCTATGATGATGCAATAAATCAAGCTCTCATGTGAATACCATCTTGCCTGTTTGATGGAGATTTTTGTTCCGTTGGACTACGTCAGTGTTTAATACGTTATTCTTTTTATATTTATTACATCGCAAAGCAAATGTAATTCATCATTAATGCACATTGTTACAATAAGATATATGTTCTAGAAAAACTTACCTGTTTATGCAATAACAACAACAACAACAACAATAATAATAATAATAATAATAATAATAATATCACAAGCATATACATGGTAACCCAAAATGGCCAAGGGCCGGAAAATTTAAACGTCTGTTTAGTAACTTATTTTTTTCTTCTTTCACGTATTTTATAAAGGAGACTTTGGAAATTAATCATGTACAAATAAACGACTGAACAGCGAACCCGGATAGTGACATTTTTCTACCCAAATCAAAGATCAATTATTCAAATTTAACGAACGTATCGTCGCAACTACGATGTGAGAAATACTCCAAGTTCTGAGAGAAATTGTTCGTAGTGTCTGACCACGTTCGGTTAGGAAAGAAAGAGTATATCGAAGAAGATACGAGCGCATCAACTCGAAGGCGGTTTCGACAGCTTCAGATCTCTTAGACGTCACACCTACGAATACGTAAAAGCATCAACCTGTTTCTGTACAAGATGAAGCGACAGCTCAAATAACAATGGTCAAAATCCATCTTCTTAGAATTTCAGGGGGTGGGGGAAGAATCAATAAGTTCTCACGGTTGCGGCATAAACTGGCCACCACTTTCTGCAGATCTCACCAGCAACCGATTTATTCCTATAAGGTTATCTCAAATAAAATGTTTATGTCAACACGCCTCAGACAGTCCAACAGCTGAAGGACAACATTTAGGCAGAAATGAGACCATAAGAGCTTACAACACTGAGAGCTTTGATCGAAAAATATCTTTAAAATGGCACATATGTGTGAAGCTCGCAATGTTTACCATTTAAACCTTGTAATCTTTCACAACTAGTGTAAATATATTTCCCATATTGACTCTATATAATACTATGCTATAGTAATTGAAAGTTAAAAAAAGAGTTATAAAACACTGAAATCGTTTACTGACATTTTGGTCACCTTGGAAAATTAGGATATTTTGTCTTTATATACAATAATAACAACAAAAACGTGACATCTAACTAGTCACCGCATGCATCATCCTAAGGATAATGCTATGTGCCCAGATCTGAAGGAGGCGGAGGATTAGTTCAACTAGAACTGTCTTACAAAACGACAACAATCAGTCTTCAAATATACTTGGAAACTGCAGACGACTGTATGATGATATGTGTCAAAAACATGAAAGAAATAAGAACATTTATTCAGTAATAAAGGAAACCAACAAATTCAAAAGGAAATTTCAAGTGGATGAAGAAGTTCAAATAAACCACAATGCAACTATTGCGGGGGAAAATTACCTAAAAAGAAAGCCAAAGCAAATGCAATGTACATAATGCAGAAAACATGGCAAAGTAAGCGTCTTCATGATCAATACTCTGCCCGTACCAGACAAGCTGATGTTACCAAACCGCGTATCATTCAGTGGTTTCGTAGTGCAGAGTTAAAAGCTGAAAGTGAAGTTTTTAATGTTACTGCAGAGAACCAATGCTTGCTAACTAGAATTCATCAAGTATACATAATGAAATATTGTATTAACCCGGAATGCAAATTTTGTGATAAATATCCGGACACAAATGGACATCTTGTATCAGATTGCACAGTGTTAGGGCCAACTGAATATAAATCCCATCATGATGTAGTAGGCCAATATCTACACTGGAAAATATACAACTTTTACAGGAAGGAAACCTCAAGAAACTGGCATAAATGAACATCTTCAAGTCCCGTTTACAGAGATAGGACCTGTAACAATTTTATGTGACTTTACAATACACACAGACAAAACGATCAAAGCTAATCGCCCAGATAGCGTGAACAAAGAAAACAAGAACAGAATGTTTTCCTATTGACATGACAGTCTCTACAGATTGTAATTCATCTTTAAAGATCTTGAAAAACCTATCAAAATGCAAGGATCGAAAACCTAAAAAATGTGCCACATGTGGATATCAATAATTCCAGTTGTATTTGGAGCCCTTGGATTTACTGGAAAAGTTTCCGATAGACTCACTGAAGGAATTCTTGATTATCCATGCCTTAAAGAAATACAAAAAATTGTACTCGCAGCTACAGATCACATATTACGAAGAGATCTATCGATGTAAAATGTGTGATCTTAGATTTCTTTTACAAAAAATGATCAGTGCAACATGTCATGAAGCCATTTCTGAACTTAGGTCTCTTGTTGGGACCCGGAAAATAATGTGTAGACAACAAAAGTTCAAGGAAATAATAATAATAATAATAATAATAATAATAATAATAATAATAATAATAATAATAATAATAATTTAAATTAAAAGTTACTAATAAATTCATAAATAAGGGAAGAAATTATTAAATATGTATATTAATAAATATATAAGATTATCAGGGCATTTTCGAAAGAATTAATGGGTTTGTTTTTAATTCAACTTTTTTATTATATAAACGTTTATTATAGTGGATACTCGTATTTAAATTAGACGCCTATTTTTTATTTTTAAATATAGCGGCCTATACTTTCGCGTAAAGGTTAATAAAGAAAAAGGGCTCTTCGGAAAGGATAGAAGCTGCGCCCTCCTTTGTGGAAGTAACTACCGTGTACTTTACTGTTGGCTATAGACAGCGTCACAGTTCAGCAAGCCTCTATCTCTCCTTTAAAAAAAAGCACCCATCCTCATTCAGATATTTTTCTTGGAAGACCATATCTTCTGTTTCGTATCCGAAAACTTACTATAACTTTATGTTACTGTTCTGCCATTCATTTACACATTAATCATAAGTAAACTCAACGTGTTTCCCTACTTTTCTTGCGTTTTATTTATTCCTATGCATGTTAAATTTATTGGGTTTTCATTCCTCCTTATATTTTCCAGAAATTTAAAATGAATCTTTCCGACTATACGTATAAGTTCCCTTGTAGTTAATACTTTCCTTAAAACAGCTTCATGTTTTATCCATAGTATTCTCGGCATCTGTCCGTAGAATCTCGTCACTATCTTTACAAGTCCCTTCTCACTCTCTGGGAAGAGAGTGTACAACATTTGTTGATACGTAGGGGATTATATATCGCAGAGCAGTTCAGCGTTCTTTTCTTAAAAGTTTACCTATCTCGTAAATGTTTTGTTTCATTTCTGAAAGACACACTTCGATTTTACTACGTACTTTCAGCTTCCAAGATACATTGTGTATTACAGCACTATTTAGGGAATTAATTTTTAGTATCTACTTTATTTTAACATACCCAGTCACTTGAAATGTTACTTTTTTTAACAACAATTCATTCTGTGTTTTAGATTGAAAACATCGGTGTATACCTATCATCTCAAAATTTCAACAGAAATGAACAAGCATTTTCTTCATAAAATAACAGAAATTCTATTTGTTTGATGAGAGAAATAAACTAGCAATATCTCTTATAAAATTGAATTAGAGGAAAAATTTTATACATGCTATATCCAGGCCCAATGAATGAAAAGACGGTTCTTGGTCCCATTACAATCTATACATGTGAGTTAGTATTCGACGATGTTTTAGTATTAATAAGAAAATGTCGCTGACCAAATCGTACACTGTTACAAAAATTATATTGCGACAATGGGACTGGCATCAATGAAATTTGCATTTAACTTTTTCAAAATCTTATTTATATGAATGGCATATAATCTTTCCTGATTAAAATATCAGTTCGGTTCATTGATTGTTTCTACCGAGCTAATAACCTTTATGTCACCTTGCATTTCTGAGACAGATTAGAAACCTCTTTTTTTTTTTTCTTAATAAGATTTCTTCTCAGCTATTGAATAGGCTCTATATGAGTTTACGTGATTAATAAACGTGTGTTGTAATTATTCGTTGAGTTCGTATGAACGAATATATTTAACACCATTGTTCCGAAGCTGGAAGATCATATGAATGTTTTTCAAGTGCATACTTAATTAGATATAGATTTTTGGCAGGATAAGGTATAATTGGATGTAGATTTTAGATAAGAAATTTCTTCTTTGCAAAACATGTCAAGAATAATTACATTTCAATCTTGCTCTCTTTCAGAAGAACTATTTTAACAAAGAAACGGTGTCAATTTTTCCTTCCTCCACAATGCTTTACGTAAATTGATGCCTAATTGGTTCTTTATAAACCACTCCAGCTTAATGAATCACAATGGTTGACATATCCTGTCAGGTAAAACAAATTGTCAATCACACAAAACAATGAGCTTTTACTTACATTATTTACAGTCGAACAAATGTACTTACTTTTGTGTCATTATCACGAAATTTCAGTATTTCTGGTCTCCAGAATTCGTCAGATATCTATCGAACCGGATAACCTTTAGAGAATTTCAAAATGAAGGTTTTATTTAATTTGCAGGGGTAGATTTTCTATTCGACAATATGCCGTTTATTCATAGTTCACTTGAGAAAATTTCAAAGAGAGAATGTTTTGAGGATTCATTTAAGAGTAGAATTTTTAAAAATCGCTTTCACATTGAACTGCAGTTGTTGAAAATGAATTTGATTACATTTTTGATAAATACCATTTATATAATTTTAACTTGAATTTGTTTTTAATTCCAATCTTATAAAACCTGATAATTTTCCAAACACCATTTTATAGTTTGGGAAGTATTCATCTACTGAAGCATAGAGACTAAAGTAAAAATGATATGACTATAACTTACTATGTCGTAGAATTATGATTAATGAACAAGTGTGAGATTACTACACTTGTCTAACAAAGAACATTCTTCAAGGAGATCTTGACGATGTTGCGAAAGCGGAATAAAAGAAAAGGACGCCAAAGTCTGATTCTCGTATTCCTTTCTTTATCGAAATGAAGCCGCAGAGAAAAGAATTGTCTCTTTTCCATTTTGGAGTGCCTTTTTGCCACCAGTGAACCTAGTGTCACGGCATCCAATACACTAAACATACTCGAATGCACACAGGTCTATATTATAATTCTTCCCAACCAACAACGAATTTAAGCCTATCACAACCTCTCATAAAAACTTCGCACACCTGTACGCATGAAAATGGATACCTCTACATACCGCCCTACAATCACAACATTTGTATACTATTTCGTCAGTGTATAATAATGGTTAGCTTGGAAGTAGTCTGACAGACAAGTAAACTGTTGTAGTCACTTCCAATTGAGTTTCTACACCGAGTGATTTGATGGAGAGATATATTGGTGAATTCAGTCCAACCATGCAAATGTGTTGGGCAGGTCCATTCCAGTAAAGTAGACTAACCCACTTGCTATATTAGGTAATCTCCCATAAATGAGGTAGACATGAGGTTTTCCTTTAAAAGGAGACAAGTAGGCAGCTTTGTCTCAGTTTCTTTCGAGTGTGTCGTGCTACGTTTTTGTCTTCAGCCAAAGTCTATCAAACTATACAACTGTTAAGTTTTTACTTTATTTTGTTGAAAGTTTCAATTTCTTAGGTTTTTTTTTTTGTATTTGCGCGTACTTGTTTTTATTTGTTTACTTTTTCTTTCTTTAACCTTTTGTTGTTCTCGTTTTGATTTCAGCTTTTATTTTCCTTTATCGCATTATTTTAATTGTTGCTTATTTTGTGGGTATTAACTTTTATTTTCCACATTCTAGTTTTTATTTGCTTCTATCTGTCTTTTGTTCGAATTTTTCGTTTGTTTTTCTTTAAGAACAAGCCATTTAAGGCGAAACTTTAATTTTTAAGCCGTGGTGGAGAATTTTACACCATGGGGGACAATTTTGATGTATCGACGGTGTCAACGCAAAATAAGTCACCCAGGAAAAAACGGCCTGGTCGAAAAACAGGCCCAAAAAGGCCGAAAATATGATAAATATGTACAGGGTAACGAATTTTTTCACGATTCCGGCGGCCCCGGAAGCAGTTAATGTAAAGATAATTTCCCTGCTAACCTCCGATGTGAAAAGTCAGAAACTGATTGGGGTCAGCAGGGAAAACAATTGAAGAAGGCTTGAAAAGCCTTATTATTGCCTCAAAGGTGTTGCCGAGAAAATCTCATGCGATGTGGGAGATTTTACTTGGAAGTGAACAGGAAGGTTTGCTGGGAGTACATTAACCACACCGACGCTAAGGCTCCAAACCGAATACATGGGCACTAGACGGACTAAGATTACTGTGCGCGGAGTGCCCGTGGATATAAACGAAGATCGGGCCAATAGAAGAGGTGACTTCCATCACCAGTAAATCAGACACTGCAACTGGAGACATGGTGTTGCAGGTAACATGGAGACATGGTGTATTAAAGATACAGGCTTTTAATGAAATACCCAATGTTCTAATGTGTCGCGAGAAGACGGATGTTGGTAGTCGTAGAGAGGCGCAGACCATATTGTTGGTCGTGTGGGACTTTGGAACATATGACAAAGGCATGTCCCGCCAAGAACCCTCAACCTCCAGTACCCCCCAGCGATATTGGTAACAACTCCAGCAGCAACAACGGCAGTTCCTGAAGTAGCTGCAAAGGAGAAGGCTCCAGACGGTGATTGACGGACGGTGAAGGGACGTAGAAAGGAAAGGGCACCCTCGCCTCCAAAACAAGATTTATCGACCCCAAAGAAACAACGGCCACCCCAGGATCTGCCCAAGGAGGGGCAGGAGCAGAGAAATCCTGGAATACAGTCGCAAAGGCAGAAGGGGTCGCAAAAAGAAAAACAACCGGTAAAGCAGGCCCCTAAACAGCAGCAGCAGCTACAACAACAACAGCAAGAACAACCACAAATAGAACAACAACAACAACAACAAGAGAACAAGAAGCAGAAATTCGACGCAGAAATGGAGGTGGAACAAATGCTTCCCCCGTGCCTCTTCATTAAAGAGGAATAGGGAGGAGGAAGAAGAGGCCGTGCTAAGCCAACAACGTGTCGGGCGAAGTAGGGCGGATGGGTAAATGGACAAAACCAGGTCCGTATTTGTCCCTGCCTCGCCGAAACAAGCAGTTATAGTCTACAAAACAAGGAGCCTCCCTTCCTCCCCTTCCCATGCTCCGTCTCCCTCTCCTTCCACCTCCTCCTTTGTTTCTATATCCCCCACCGCACACTTCTACCCCACCTCACACATCTACCCATTCCCCACCACATCCGGATAAAGAAAAAAAAGAAAAAGAAAAAATATTTCCCTGGCCCTTAGTTGATCTGCTAGGTTGATAGGAGAGAACTAGAAAAGGACTTGTCTGCGCATAGAAAAGCCCGACTAGGTCCGCTTTTCAAATTGACTTCCGTGAATGGCAAATCGGTGGAGGATCCCTGGAATTTCCCTCAGGCCCCGGGTATCATTACTTTCATTAGGGACTCAGGGAGTATTTGAAAGTTTGGTACCATCTCCATGAGTGTAAGGGTGTATTCACGGATATTAGGGATTTTGAGATAAGTACACCGGAGCTTGAAAAAATTTCCCATTTCTGTTCAGGGAGGGTGCCCGTATTACTCCACCCCTCTGTATATAGGGCAATGAAATTAACCTAGCCTATGGACGTCGGTGGGATTGTCCCAGATGGTCGGATGGCGAAAGCGTTGGGTACTGGGAGCCTGACACCCGCAGATTTCCGGCCAGCCTGCGCTTAAGGGACTCTGGCTTAAGTCATGTCAATCAAACTAGCCAGTCTGAATCTGAGGGGTCCGCCTGCTTTGTGGTCTCAGGTCCTTTGAAGTGGATGTAGCTGTGTTCCAGGAAACACACTTTGTTTGCGAGGTTGATGCTCTTGTGCTGTCTAACAACTTGGTTGTCTATTCACCATATGGGGACCAGCCGACCAGAGGTGTTTCCTTGTTGGTTAAACGTTCCCTGGATGCGACGGTGGACCTTGTTCATGTGGGCGAGGAGGGCCGCTTGATCGTGGCCGATATTGCCGTGAGCAGTGGTTCGTTTCGGGTCGTTGCGGTTTATGCGGCCAACGACCAGAGTGAGCGTGTCGACTTTTTCTGTCAGTTTGGGCCGTTCCTGTTTGATTCGTCGCGCTTAGTCTTAATGGGGGACCGGATTGCCGTCCTTGACCCTTGAGCTAGCGGGAAGGCACCGGGCGATCGTAGCCTGGTTGATCTGATCGGCGAATTTGGGCTCGTCGATAGATACCGGGTCGACTATCCGAGGAAGGAGATGTGGACGTGGGTTCGTAGTTGGCCGTTTCTCCAGGTAGCCAGTTACCTGAACAGAATAGAATTACTAGATTGTCCCACGTTCCACCGTGTATACTATTCAGATCATAGACTTGTCTGTGCCTGGATGGTGTTAGGTATTAGGCCTAGAATGGCTCCGGACACTGGAAGTTCAATCTATCCTTACTGGACAAGCGGGACTTTCAGCAACAGCTAACTAGATTAGTGCAGCGGAAATAATTGGTGGGGCGGTTATTGGGAATAAGTGGTAGGAGAGGCTTAAGGATAGGATTAGGTTTTTCACCACTGAATATAGCCAAGGGTTCGCTCTAGATAAGGCTAAAAGGTGAAGACTCTAGGGGATAGTCGGTTCCGGGCGATGGCTGGGGGGATTCCTTAGAGATAGCCCTAGCTAGGCAGGCCCTGAAGCGTGAGGCTAGCAAGCGATATCAGGGTCAGGTAGTTAGACATAGGTTAAGCAAGATGTCTAACGTGGCGGTGAACATGGGCGCAGAATTGCGCAAGGAGATCCGTCGAGATTCCGATCGATACATTCGCTAGGTCATTACCCCGGAGGGGCGCTCTCTGAGGTCGACCAAGGACATGTGCGATACGTTTCGGTGAAATTTCGAGAGCCGCTTTACCAAGGAGCCTGGTCTCAGTGGCGACGAGTTTCGCAGCTATTTGGCTGACTTTCCTCGTCTCTCGTCTACTGAAGCAGCTAGCTGCCAGGGTGAGATCACGGAGGGCGAAGTCTACTTGGCATTGAAGAAGGTCGGCAGAGGCAAGTCTCCGGGACTTGAGGGTCTGCTCTACGAAATGTACTTGAGGCTTTCGCACATCTTTGTCCCGATATTTACAGTGGTGTTCAACAACTGGATCCGGCAGGGGTCCATGCCCATACGGATTTGCAGGGGTGTGATCACACTGTTGAAAAAAGGCAAGGGTGTTTGTCTGGATTTAGATGATTACAGGCCCATAAATCTGCTAAACACAGTGTTAAAGATTTTGACCAAGATCCTGACAGAGAGGCTGCAGTCAAATGTCGCGAGCTTGTTGGGACCTGAGCAGACTTGTGCTGTGAGGGGATGAAGAATTCAAAGCAACCTGCATCTGATACGCACGATCATAGAGGGTATCAGCAACTCTGAGTTTTCATTTAGCTGGCGATTGATTCGGAACGTGCTACTTCTCAATGACGTACTCTTCAGATGGGGCCAGGCAGATTTGCCAGATTGTCATCGGTGTGACCTTGGTTTAGAGGAAACGGCATCGCACACCTTCTATCATTGTCTTCAGGTGCGCCTTTTCTGGAATTATGTCGGCGAGATGACGGCTCATATCGCTCCCGATCAGCTCGTGCCATTTAATCTCGCGTACACGTGTGACAATGTGTCTCCCTCGTTCTCTGGGGTAAAACGGATGGTGTTTTTCACGTTGCTAGCCGTGGCTAAAATGGTCGTGTCGATATCGCGATATGAGGGAATCTTGCGAAATGATCGTTATTCGTATCAGGATCTGATTGCTTTCTTTAAGCATCAGATTAAGGTGAAAATCAGATCTGATCGAAAGCGTTTGATTTCGACAGATTTCTGGGAAAGATGGGTGACTGAGGCGAGCCCGGTTCGTGAGGACGGGGCTAGCCTTGATTTTTTTTTTAATTCCCTTTAGCGCAACGGGGCGGTTTCCTGTTGACCCCCAACCCTGGTTAAGTTACACACTATTTTGTGTTCCTAGATACTGTGAATAAGTGTTGTTCCCGGCTTTCCTTCTGTTATGATTCATGTCGAGATTCCCAATCTCCCCAGTTTGTTTTTGTCCTCCCTTTTTTCATTTCGGCTGAGTCAGCCTTTGATTTCCTCATTCCGTCATTTATTTTTCCCTCCCCATTCCATTAGTGAGGGTGCTTCTTGATTCTATCTATCGATAGAATAGAGCGGCCCCCTCTTATTATTTTGAGGGATTGACGGTTTTTATTAACATTGCTTTGATTTTCTTTTATCTTTGGTTGACATTTTTGAGTTTCTTGTCTGGGTTCATCTCCCCTCCCCATCATTTCAGGTTTCATGGGATTTTTAATTATACATATATATATATATATATATATATATATATATATATATATATATATATATATATATATATATTAACATTACAAATTTTTACACCATGGGGGGTTTTGTAGGACCCTTGTGAATATGTAGTATTGATTTTCTTTTATCTTTGGTTGACATTTTTGAGTTTCTTGTCTGGGTTCATCTCCCCTCCCCATCATTTCAGGTTTCATGGGATTTTTAATTATACATATATATATATATATATATATATATATATATATATATATATATATATATATATATATATATATATATATTAACATTACAAATTTTTACACCATGGGGGGTTTTGTAGGACCCTTGTGAATATGTAGTATTGTGGTATGTGCAGGATTGTGAGGTGATGGATGAGTTTTTCTGGTGAATGTGTAATTGTAATGGATGAATGGGTCATGATTGTGGTTAACTAGGAATAGGATAGCTAGAGAAACACCAGGCTCTCCCCACTTACCCTTCGGCCTTGTGCCAAAATTTTGTAATTTTACAAAATAAGTAGAGGAGACAAGTAGGCAGCCATGTTAGGAGGTAAGTCATTTGACTTCCACAGTCAGTTAGTTAAATATGTTAATTATATGTTATTTTTTATTAATTCTTACCCTCTTATACGAGGACAGTTTTGTTTTCATGCATTCTTATCAATTAATATTTCTCTCTAGTTTAGCAACATGTATATATCCGTTCAATAAATGGAAATCCTGCAATATAATGTATATTCTCTGAATTTCATATATTTCGATTAAACATGTATTTCTTTATGTAGACAGCATCCAACGTCACTGCAGGTTACGAGAGATACATTTCTGTTCACTTGGTTTCTGAAAGTTGGTTGGTTGGGTTTTATGGCATATCAACCACTGTAGGTCATTTAATGCCAAATTTAGTTATATATATACATACATACATACATACATATATATATATTAAATATATAGTACTTTTTTCAAAAACGTATAGCTGTTGAAGTCTTTTGTTCAAAAACGTATACCTGGTAAAGTTTTTTTTTAAAAAAACGTACAGCTAGTAATTTCTTTTTCAAAATCGTATAGCTGGTAATATTGTTTTTCAAAAAAGTATAGCTGGTAATATTATTTTTTCAGAAACCTATTATCAGAGGCCTTGCTGTTGGACGCATTTCATCGTCATACCCAGGACGCGGATTTAGTTTATCGTCATACCCAGGACGGGGTTTCTGAAAGGTTTCTTTTTCTATTCCCCATAGGTATGTGTGTCTTTGTGCCGCATGCCCTGAAGACTATGTAAACTTTTTCAATCAAACGAAATAACAGAATTCTTTAAGAAAATCATGTACTCTTCTGTTTGTCAAAGAGGTATTCTGATTTCAGAGAAAAAGAATTAAACTTCAAGGTGAATTTACATATTCTTGTGGAGGTCCAGCATCACAAGTTAATTGAAATTGTTTCTGACAGATCTGTAGCTTTCATAATTCGATTTCCTTCCTCGTCTCTCTTGAGTTGCATATTATTCATGCCAACAGTATTCTAGCAAATGTTTTCATTAAAACATTAAGGCGTTAATGATTTTTCATTAAATCATTAATGTTTTTCTCGAGCTCCAAAGCTGTGCAACCGAATTTCTCAACCGTCAAACAGGTTCTCTCCCAGGCAACTATCGTAATTGGGATAGGGAAAAGCGGGATGCATTAGCTTCCAGGGGCCTCATAATTTCCAGAGAAGTTCCTTTTGAATTCAAGTGACTTCAATTCACAGTGATATTAAGCTTTGTCATGAAGACCAACGCAGCAGATAAACAACCCTTCAAGACTACCATTCTTTCTCATGACCAGCTTTACATATCTAGACTTCTATTCATAGACAACCATTTTATGCATGTTTTCCAGTGGGAGAAGAGATATCAGATTAGTACAAAATTAATGTCCTATATTTTAGAAGAAAGTTTAGATAAGATTTATGAAATTTGTACGTTATTTTTAAGAAATCTCACAATAAGTAATTTATACCTTTCTCTTTCAGATTATAAAGAAAATGTTTTTCATGATCTCCCGTTAAATTTGCACCAACGTTCGTCCCATCTAAAGATCACATTCGACATATCTTGTTGTATGAGGTCCATAAAGGTGTCAATGGAAGTGTAGCAACAAAGTCTATTCAGAGCGCCTATGAAGATTTATGCAGCGAATGAAAATTGCAGGAGATGGTTTCCCCGTTTCCAAAGAGGGGATTTCAATTTGAAAAACGAGCGAAAAGAGGGTCGTCCACAAAATCTTGATTCTGATGAGTTCGAAACTGTTGTCACAGACAATCCCACCATCAACAATAGGAAAATTGCAGAACAATTTAACGCGGACCATACAACCGTGATATGCCAATTAAAAAGGATCGGACGTGTTTCAGCCGTTTGAAATGGATTTCACACGAACTGTCTCCAGAGAATCTGTAACGGTGTATTGCTTGTTGTGAATCATTACTTTCCCGACACCTTTGAGCACCATTTCAGTTAGGATTGTTACAGGTTATGAGAAGAATGTCCTTCACCATAACATGAAACTCCGCGGATCCTGGGTCAATCGTGGGGGAGATCAGTTCACCAACCATAAGAGGACATGTTGAGTGTATGATGGGATATTGAAGGAATGTTCCATTACGAACAGATAAACAACAAGCGAATAATTACAGCTATTCTGTACTGTGATGAACTGCGTCGTTTGAAAACAGTTTTAAACGAAAAGCGACCTTTTTTTAGAGAACATAAATGGTGTCATCACCCATTACAATAAAGCATCATAAAACAGCTCAGCTGACTAAAAATCTTTTGGAAGAGCTTGCTTGGAGAATATTGCCTCTTCTGCCATATTCTACTGATATTGCTCCTTCTGATTATCACTTGTTTTGGAGACTACAAAATCATTTGGATGGTCTTAGGTTGACATCAAGTGAAGAGATTAAAATGAGTTGGATTCATATTTTGTTTCAAACCTAACGAATTTTACAGGTGTGGCATTTATAAGCTTCTTGACAGATGGAATGATATTCTAGAAAGTAAAGGCGGTTATGTTAACCAATAAATATTTTCATAATCATGGGATTTTTCATTTTAAATGTAGACATGGAAATCGGACATTACTTTTGCACCAACCTGATAATATTTTATAGTCCAAACATAAAGAACTCGATTAGGGCACGTCGACATCGTGTAATGTTTAGCAAGCTGGTCACGCTAGAGCAATTACGAATACTGATTTCAATCCTCACTATCTCCTACATGTATTCTGTCTTGTGCCACATCTAAGCTACGCTTAGTAAATCACCATAAAGGCTCGATTCGTTTTGTTTTGAAAATCAAAATATTTTTCAGTAAGTAGCTATATGTTTTATGTATAAATACTTTCTTGGTCGTTCGTTAACAATAAATGTTTTAAGAAACGTATGTTGTTAGAAGTTAAAATTGTTTTCCTCCCGGACAACGTCGAGCATCCCTGCTTCCTTTTCACTGATTATTTCCATCATTAAAATATTGTACTCTACAGCGATGAGAACTTTTATTTCGTTTTTGTATTCATCCTTTAACAATATTTCCTTGATTTTTAAGCTATAGAATCTTCAGTGAAAACTGTTAAGTTTTATGTGATGACAATACGGTTAGCTTAACAGAAAAGTAAATCGGCGAACCCAGTTCAAAATTAGACTATTTGCACTAATGTCCTTCGGCAGGGCCGATGCAGTGGTCTTGTGGGCCCCCATTGAATCTATAATATGGGGTCCTCTCATTCTATTTCATCTCAATTTTTATACAGTAGTAATCATTTAAAACACGAATTTTATTGTAACCTAATTATGTACAATAATGGATTATATGCAATATAGGTGAATAATTCAACTAGAAAAATGAAAATAAATGCAATTTATCTAAATAGAAATCAGAGGCATGTCATAATAGCGCATTGCATCTTTAATAAATCAATAATGATTTGCGGCAATTTTTAACAACTTTTAAAAACATGCTTTTATTCAAAATTAGGGATAAAAAATAGTGAAACGTATAGAGTGATTTTTCGAAACTTATAATTAAATTAAGATACCGAGGGTTACAAAGCATTTTCCCGGACCTCCAATAAGGCCTGTCTCAACCGATCATAGGCGTAATCATGTCCTTAGGAAAGGTATATATTCGTTTCTCCTTGTGTCATTATCTATTAATATAAATATAGCCTTTAAGATATTCAGCTAAAAATAAATGCATGGGTGTGACATTGGAGAAATCCCTCTCGAGCTGCATTACGTGTCCAAATAAGAAGCAAAAACTGTCACCTTCAATTTCAGTCTTGATGAGGAATGGTAAGAATAATATACAACAGATAATACGATAATAGACAATTACAGCAAAATTCGCCACGAAAGAAGATTTTTCAATCAGAAGACGGAAGCAAAATTTTACCTAATAAAGTTTTAAAGAACATTACTATATGGTTTTACAAATTCCCTTCATCGGTGATAAATACATTAAAATGAATTATGTTTTCAGTAGCACATTTAATAGTATATTGCTTATCTATCCAATCTATTTTTCCAATTTTTTCTGACTATACTTACTACTCAACATATGTGTTTGTGTGTAAACTCGTTAAGTTTTGCACTGATAATTATATATGTAGATATACAGGGGCGTAAATATGACAACTGATATGTTATTACAGTAAAACGTTAACACCTAGAACGTGGTACCTCACAGGCAGGTTTGCTAAGAATCGAACAGATGTGAAACTCGCGTTGGAACAGATAGGCTAATCAAACTCTGTCTGCATTACTACAGAAACATATAGATTTCTAATGCAACACCTGGTTATATCATTACAGTCGCATAGAATATCTTAATTAGTATAAAGCTCTGTGAACGTTGCTTGTGTGTTTGCCAGGAGTCATATATAGAGAGTGGGTGAAAGAATGATGTAAATTTATGATCGTGTAGGAAGTGGCAGAGAAGCAAATGGTGTGTGTTCGTCTCAGATGGTGACGTAATTTAACATCCGGACTGTGGATATAAATGTTTATGTTTCTGTATGCTCTTCTCCTCTATCTCTTTCCACTTCTCTCTCTCTCTCTCATTCCACCTCTCTCTCTCCCTCTCTTTTCACTTCTCTCTTTCCACCGCTGAGTTTTCGTGAGTGATTATTTATATTTCAGCTTTCTTTAAGCAAACAATATTTTACATATTTAAAAAATATTTTTGCCATATTTAAAAAATATTTTCAGCTAAATATGATTTTAAAATATTTTTCAGCTTATTAAAATCATACTTTTACGCTAATGCGATTTAAGAAATATTTTACATAACTAAGGTTTAAAAATACGAGTTGTTCATGCAGAAAGTATTTTTTTTATTCTAAATTTCTTCAAACAACAATATTTTAATATGGAAATCAACTTCAATGTTTTGTAATCTGAACTGTCAGTAACCCAACGGGTCACGAGTAGTAAGATATAACGACGAACATCTATTTTTTATAGGAGTATTGCGCTTGGGTAAATGTGATTATATTTCTGTCAATTCATAGTGTTTATTTTATATTTGTATATAAGTATTTTGGTTTGTCCAGACTTTGTACTATATCAGTCATATGTGTATGCACGTGCGTACATTGATCTTGAATATGAAAGTGATATTTTTGTTTCCAAATAACTTTGACATTCCGGTGTATATTCTCAAGCCTACGAGTATTGAGTGTCAGCCGTAATCTTTGGACGTCTATGAGAGAGCAGCTGTCTGTTTGCTTTTTACGGATGGTTGTGCGTGCGAGAATCTGATTGTGGACGTTATGACTAGTCCAAAAGACTTTGATGTCTCGATAACGAACCGAATGATATTAACAACAAGTTCCGATCTTCCTTAATAACCTAAGAGTGAATAGCGTGATACTGGGGGCACGTGACAGCCGTACGTGTCATGCAAATCCTAAGGTAACGTCTGGTCAGAACGAATGATTTTTTTTTTTTTTTTCTAAAAATGAATTTCTCAAGATTAGCCGTTCCCAAGAGTGAATCAATCTTGTGATGCAATATTATTAACTCCAACTGCTACAAAGGCAATTTCGCGCTCTTTCTTCATATTTAGATTTAACGCTTTATTCGCTTCGGAGTTTGAATAATCATTTTCAAAAACATCCATTAATAATTTTTACTATCGAACATTTTTTTCTGTTTTCTCACGAATAGTACTTGATGACTTTCACAGGATAAAAACGTTCTTCGATAGTTCAGCAATCTCATCAGTTCTTTTCTTTCGTTTTGTTTTACTGAATTACAAACGATTTAAGCATAATAAAAGACACGTTCAGATTCTTTTATGAGCAGCAGTACTGAGCGACATTATAGTAATCGCCACGTTCCACAGAGTTTTTTTATTTTTCTAATAAGATGCAGATACTTTGTATTCTTCCGATTTTACAGTTTGCAACAGGAAGACAGATATTCAGTGCTTGAGAAATATCCCCGGAGAAATAAATTTAGAATATATGGTACTGAGGGTTCATTCGCAAATTTCCTACCATATATATATATATATATATATATATATATATATATATATATTCTTGTGACAAAGTAAATGGTTAAGTAATAACAAAAACAGTTTTACAGATATATGGCATATTAAACAGAGACTAGTGAGTGTGTATCGTATCAATCCATTCACTGTTCCGTGAATCCTTCTCTCCAACTACGCTTATAGTACGCGGAAGAGTCTAACATAGACTCTTAAGAGAGATGACACCACAACACACACACACACATGCATACATATATATATATATATATATATATATATATATATATATATATATATATATATATATATAATTATAACATAAATATGTTATGAAATCAGGAAAAAATAGCCATTTTGTTTCAACACTTCTGGTGTCTTATCAAATGGCAGACCAGAAATGCTGAAGCAAAATGGCTATTTTTGTAGTGATTTTATAACATATTTATGCTATAATTTTTTTATACATATTATATTTGCTCTACACTGTATTGAGCACTATTTTAAGAATAGTATTTTTTGGTGATTGAAATTTATTCCGTATGCACCAATCCTATACCTGTATGTGTATATATATATATATATATATATATATATATATATATATATATATATATATATATATATTACTACTTCCCTTATGCAGCATATACTCACTTTCTTTTGTGTTACCAGGCACATACTATCCTCGACATGTTTTCACTTACGTTTTAACCACATGAGGAATATTTATGAAAGCTCTCAAATTTAAAAGCCTTGATAAAGCAATGACATCTTTGCTTCTGCTTATATAAATACGTGCAACAAAATAAGTTCTACATTTACGTCGGTAAAGTCCCTCATGGGACAAAATGCGTTGTGAAAGAATAGTATTTTCTTCTTGTCTTTTTATTTATTTTGTTCCAATTTGATACACATTTTCTGAAAATAATTTACAGACACAGACACAAATATATATATAAATATGTTTATGTGTCTCTGTGTATACATGGATGTGTGCGTGCAGACAAGCCAATAATAACACCCATAGAAATACTAAAAATTACTAAAAATTAACGTTTTTCAGTGCAAGCAGATTCTTTGCCAAAAAAGCGCTTTGTAAAGAACTAGAGAGACAATAGTAAATAAATTAATAAAAATTATATGCCTTATATTTCGACCGATTTTAATGTTTCGCGGATCCCTCTGTATTAAAGATCATCTATTCAGTATATATATATATATATATATATATATATATATATATATATATATATATATATGTATAAGTGTGCAATATCAAGGATATGACTAAATAAACGATCTGACCTCATCTCAAAATTCAGTCATGAAAACAATTGTTTTACTACGTTACTTAAAAATCGAAAACTGAAATAAATGTATACAAATAAATAATATAAAACAAGTAAAATAAATTAACCCAAACAAATATTAAATAAATTAACAAACCACTACCTGAAATAGAATAAATAAAAATAAAATACATAAAAAAACAAGTAAAAATAATCATCCCAAATAAATAAATAAATAATAATAAACAGATTAACAAACTAATCCTACCAAAATAACCGTTAGAATAGACTACAACAACTAATCCAAAACTTGCACGTAAAGATAGCTATAGCTGCTATATGATGATAAAAACATTACTACGTTACTCAAAAATCGAAAACCAAATAGCGTAAAAAAAATAATAAAAAATAAACAAAATTAAGTAAATAAATAAATAACAAATAAAATGTAACCCAAATAAATAAATTAACAAATGAACATATTGCCCCCGCTAAATTACCCGTTAGAACTAATAAAAATAAGTATAAATAAGCAAGTAGAAATAATCAATCCAAATAAATAAATTAATTAAAAACTGCCCCCCCCGCGCCAAAATAACAGAATAGACTACGGCAAGCAATCTAAACATTAGACGAATAAATAGCTTTAATCATCTTCCCAGACTAAAACAAACTATTAAATAAGCGACTTAAGCAAATCCCTCCCCATTTTTACTACGTTAATAAAACATCAAAAAATGAAAAGAATAAATAATACAAAATAAAAATGAAAAACAAGTAAAATAAATTAACCCAACCAAATAAATAAATAAACAAACAAGACTTTCCGCAGAAGTAACCGCCAGAAGACATTACCTACAATGCACCACTGACCCATATATATAAAAGTCGAGGAAAAATCCAAAATTCGTGGCCTGACGATTGCGTCTAGCATGAAATAGCCTGTCGCCTCTGATAATTGACTTCAATGTTCACTTTTGTATATATGTATCTCTCTCTCACTCTCTCTCTCTCTTTCTCTCTCTCTCTCTCTCTCTCTATATATATATATATACACACATATATATAAGAAGAAAGGATATCACCATGTAGGGCACAAGTATTAATAACGTCCTCTGGTAATAATAATAATAATAATAATAATAATAATAATAATAATAATAATAATAATAATAATAAAGGATGTTCACAGACTACTCCAAAATTATGAATAGTTACATCCTCCTGGATACCCTATACTCCGTCTTGGCGAGAAGTTAAACCAGATCGCTAAATACAAAATATTTATCACGTTAAACTCGAGGAGTGCTTAGCAAAAGGTATCTATAGACCCTAAAAATAAACAGGTATCTATGGACCCTAAAAATAAACGTTATACGGCTTTTTAAGCGGATGACTTTATCAGTTCCGACTTCGTTTGGAGTCAATAACGGGGATTCCAGTTTTTGAATTGTCCTCCTTTAAATAATTCTTGAAGAAAAACCACAAGACACATTTGCCTATATAGATAATGTGACAGTGTACGTCCATGGCACAATCGTAACCTAAAACGGTTTCTGGCGACTGTCAAAAAATATAATCTTACACTCAACCATAACAAGAGTTCTCATTTCTCTATTCATCAGAATACTTGCATATATTTTGAGTAAAGGAATCATGAAGCTGGATCCTGAACGGCTGAAACCACTTCTAAAACTACGTATTCCCAACACCTTAGAAGTCTTGTGGCGAACCATTGGTATGTTCGCTCATTATTCTCAATGGATACCCTCCTTTTCTGATAAATAAATTCACCCACTCAAGAAAATTGCCAAATTTCCTATACCTTCTGTCGTTAAAGCCTTTGAGTGGTTAAAAAGGGATATTGCCAAGTCAGCCATCACTTCAGCGAATCCTGAAGCATCACTTCATCCAAATAAATATGCATCTTTGTCATTATAGGCAGTGGCAATGAACATCTGATATTCCTCTTGACAATTCTCCTCATGTAGGAGACCACATTGAAGGTGATATGATCGGGAAAATTCTCACTCTGTCATTCTTGTCATTTGGGAGAAGAATCCAGTTGGATTTCAAGTTAGAGTCTAACCAAAGTTTTGAGCACCACATTATAGGCAGTGGTAATGAGGTACTACTGGAAGAAGTATTCGACACAAAATGGCCTCCGATCGTCATGACACCTAATAACATCAAAGACGATGCGAACTGTGTATGCTTGGCAGCGAAATCCGCGAAGAGCTACTTTTCGGCTATCCTCTTCCTCTAACCATTTAACTAGTTCAATATCTCCGAGTCATTCTAGTTTGTAACATATGCCACAAAAAAGACAATGTTTTTCGAATAATGAATACTATTTATTATTTCGATATGTCAGGGAGGGAAATGAATGCTGAATTTTAGTGATTTATCGTGGATTTGTTACTTGCTAAGGGTGCAGATTCAAATACACCTGTTGCTCTCTCTCTCTCTCTCTCTCTCTCTCTCTCTCTTTATATATATATATATATATATATATATATATATATATATATATATATATATATATAAGATGTTTCGTACGGAAAAACAAGTACTGACGACAAAGATTTTCGAATCCATATTAACAAGGACTCATTCAATGTGGTCTTTATGAATGTGATGGCCAGCTTTAACGTGAACGACCTGATTTAATCAATCAGTCGCTTCCATTTATGCCAACTACAAAATATGGTATTACATAAAAAACGCTGCATCAATTGTAGGATTCTGAAAAATCCGATGTAAATAATAGGTTTATAGATATACATTAAATGTAGGTTTCTACTTATAACGTAAAATGGGAAAGTGGGCATTATTGTGTTTTTTATATCAGTCCTTATTCTCAATTGCTTGATATATCTTACATATATGTGTTTGAGCGAGTACGTATGTTTGGCCAGTTCTAAGACAATAAAATATAAGTAGAGATTCCCATGTCCCATTGTTACATAGTTGAGCTTAACATCTTTAACAAAATATTGCAATAACAATCATAAATATTAATTCCGGTCGTTATTTTAAGAAATGTGTAGAAATGAAAAGATTTGAAATTGATAAAATTTTCCATTTCACTGAAACAGCCGTTAAACACTTCTACTTCTTCTTTTTCTTTCTTTCTTTCTTCCATTCATTTATTCATTCATTTTCTCACTGAAATCCAGTAGTGTCTTTTCCACGCGATCAAAACGGAAGAGTCCATTATTCATGAGGAAACATTAAACACTTTTATCTTCTTTCATTTCTTTCTTTCTTTCGAGCCAATTTTCCGTCTTTTGAACATTTCTCTTAATTATAATTTTCAAATAATTCAACCGACGATGCTATTTTACTTATGGTAATTGGATTTTTGACGATTGCCTTACTCAGTTTCCGTCGTTCGATACTGTTAGTCTAAAAAAAGAACTCTTTTTATCGAGGCGCCAATCGGCTCTCAGCCCTTTGGCTAGAATTTAAATGACCAGCTAAGACAACTTTTGTGCCGGAACCCGAGCAAGCGGGAGCTGGGTAAATCTTGGCCATGGCCCGAATGTAAATGCCCGGGTTTCCCACGTTAGAAAATTGACATTGTGTCGCATCTTAAACTCAGTGTGTGTGTGTGTGTGTGTGTGTGTGTGTGTGTGTGTGTGTGTGGAGGGGGTAAATACCGCTTCTCGGATTTTTAACCGAGATCAAAATGTAATATCTCTTCTTATATGCTTAATCTGATTCTTTCTCACCCCACTTATCCCTTCTCTTTCTTCTTTCATTCATTTTCTCTCTGAAACCAAGTAATGCTATTACTCTATTTCCAAACAGGATTGTCCATTAGTTATTAAGTATTGGCAGGGTGTAACGGCCGTGCGAACAAACGAAAGGTGTGACATGCGGAATTATACTAGTATGAAGGAGGTTATCATCATCTTCATCATCATTTCCAAGAAATTGTGTGGTGATAGAGTCATCAGCAACTGATGAGCTCTCTCGTCTCGATTGCGTACTAATATCTCAGTCTCTCTGACTGACCTTTCTGTTCATTCAGTGACGGTGTCAGTTTTTTCTTCCTATGTCTGTCTGTTCTTTTTTTTATCTAAGGTAGAAAATTGTAAGATGGCATTTAAAAGACAGTTGGCTCTTATAAAGTGCCTACACAATTTTAATTTTTTGTCTTGACGTAGAATATGAGGTCTTTGAACTGGCCGACTTCTTGCCTGATGTTGACTTGCACTGCGCCATTTTTAATGCGGTCGACATCTGTGTTGTCTAGAATAGTTATGTTTCATTTCATTTCTTATGCTTGGATTCTTCGCTGTAATTTTGCTATTAATTCCAAGATTCACATGCGTACAGAACGGCCGAGGAGGTTAATGTGCGTCTCTTTAATTTAAGGCGGAAGTCATTGTTTTTCTAGGTGGTCGACCATTGTTTGTGCTGATCTTAAAATTATTTCTATTCTAAAGCCCTCTTCACTAATGACTGAAGCAAGATATTTGAAATGGATCACTAAATTCATGATCGATATTTATCTTGGTCGAAATAACTTTCTCACGTTACGTGATTGTTTTCATTCAATATTAATTCACTTTGCCATATCTGGAAGATATTTCATAAAGATTCTTCAACAGACAAATAAGTTCCTATTCTTTCCCAGTTCGACCCGTGTTGTTATGAAATCCGATGCTGACTGTGTCCTGGTCTTCGTCAAGCGAACAACTGATGGTGGGTTCAAAGAGGTTGTTAAATATCGTCGGAGAGAGAAGACAGTATTAGTGAATACTAACTGACGTATGGAACCATGTTCCTCTGTAACCTCGGAAGATAAGGATGTTGCTTTACGTATGCTGATGCTGGGTAGTATTACCCATATCATATTTGTTAATTTTTGTCCACAATGTCATCTGTCAAGGGCTTTTTGTAGTCTATGATGACGTGGTAGATTTTTGTTTGTGTTTGTCCGTTTGCGCACGAGTGTGTGTGTGTATTGCGAGTATTTTTTATACATATAACTCAGAGACTGAATTTGTGTCTGTAGTGCTGTTTCTTCATCGAAATACATCCATATCTTAAGTGATGATTTTTTTTCTACTTGTAGCATTGATCTATTCTGAAGGATTTTCAACGTTATTTCACTTGGTTGATTCATGTAGTATTGACATTGATTAAGATAGCTTTTTTAGGGAACGGTGATAGTCAGTGACCGCGTCCATCTCTTTGGCCACTCGCCCGATTGACATATCTTGTTACAGATCATTGTTAATCTGTATATCATTTATTCGCCACTATGAATGATGAGTTCAGTCGTCAATTCCATTTGTCTTCAGTACCTTTTCAGCTACATTCACTTCGTAATTTAAGCAGTCCGAAACTATTATATCGAAAATTCTTTATTTTAACTTTATTTTTCGCGTTTCTTCCTGCATTTCACAAAATTGTTGCATAACTCTGAAAACGATTTGCAGAGATGTAATGAAAAACACTCTTATAATCAACCTTCCATTTTCCAGCTAACCGAAATATAACTGACCATCCTTAAGGTTAAACATACCAACAAAATGGGTAGCTTTTGAATATATATATATATATATATATATATATATATATATATATGTATATATATATATATAATAAAAAGGCGTAAACACTAATATTCCATGGTTATAATTTATTACATTGGAATCGTAATTACGATCCAATAAATCAGACCTACAAATTCAAAAAGAAATCAGAATAATAACTCCGGGAATAAAAAAAAAATTTAGTGAGAGTGTATGTCTGAGAGTGGGGGACGAATGTGAGAGGTAAATGAAAGCTCTAGAGAGGGGTAACAGTCGAGAGAAGAACAGGAAGGCCTTAAAAATAAACAGAGAGAAGTTTTAAAGAGAGGAGTTTAAATGACGGTTTAAATGAGTGAGATACAGATAAACATGAATTATTTTCCAATGCATAATTCATTACTGAATCGCTGACCTAATTTCAATTAAAAACCGAACCCGGAAATGGGTGAATACATTTGTGGTGACACTACGCACAATAAAAGACGATATAATCTAAACTTAAACATCAGAAGATGAGAGAGAGAGAGAGAGAGAGAGAGAGAGAGCAACTAAAACCGAAGGGCATTTATAAAAGAGCCGCGGTGTAATAAAAAAAGTTGACAAAAGTAATATCAACTACAGGTTACAAATTTAATATAAACATATAAAATATAACGAATATTTAATCTAGTGTTTAAGCCTTTTTATTATATTCTTACTCTGTCCTGAAAATTGAGTTCTATCTGGATTTTATCCTCTTGGAAATATACATGTATGTATATATATATATATATATATATATATATATATATATATATATATATATATATATATTAACCACTAATATTATATATACATATATATAAATATATATATATATATATATATATATATATATATATATATATATATATATATATATGCAGAAATATAGTCTTAAAGTGTGCTATATTTATGGGGTAAAGTGCTCAATATCAGAGATAGAGGGTGTGTAAATATAAAAGTGGACATGGAAGTCAGCACTTAAAGGCGACAGTCTGTTTCATGCTAGTGCAATCGTCAGGCGACTAGTGCTGTTATTTTTCTCGGCTGTTTATATAAGGGTCAGTGGTGCATTATGGGTAGTATATTTTGGCGGTTACTTTTACCGGAAGTCGCTTATTAATAACAGCACTAGTCGCCTGACGATTGCACTAGCATGAAACAGACTGTCACCTCTAAGTGCTGACTTCCATGTCCACTTTTATATTTATATATATATATATATATATATATATATATATATATATAATCAAATGGATATGTGTGTGTGTGAACATTTTATATGTATATACTTGAGATTTATATTATTGCACACATAATTTCAATACATATGAACCATAATTCCTTCATGTATACATCATAGAATTAACTGCCATGAATCGCTGTCGTTTTGTATATGTTTAGAGAAGTGTTTCAGCAACGGATCCATTCGATATATTAAATGTAGGCACCTCCACGAGATTGCTAAAAAAATCAGCATACCGTGATGAGAACATGCTCCAAATGTAAAGAAAACATTGTTTTATCGTCAAAATCATTAAGTTATTATTAAAAAGAAGCTTCAAAGTAAGTTTTCCCTATTTAATTAATTTTTTCCTTTTTAGAACATTTTTATTTTAAAAACATGTGTTTCTTGCGACAGCCTTTGTTTTAACTTTTAGCATAGCAGATTTTCGCCTTTTTTTTCGGCGATAGACACATTCATTTGGACATTTTTGCAAAAAAACAAATAATTGTTGGATTTTAATTAAATTTTCAGGACTTATTCACAAATGAATGAAATTATTTCTTAATATTTTTATTAGAAAACCTTAGCAAACATATTTTTCTATTTTACATATGTTTCTTCTCCTTTTTAACTTTATGAAAGCTGGAGAAAATCATCGAAATACTTTTTAGTCATTATATTAGTTAAAAGCAGATATTTTCGATAAATTTAAATCACTGATTTTTTTTTAATTATTTTTTTTTTGCAAAATCAGATCCGAACATCAAAAAATAAAAAACGCAATAAAAAATTTAATTAGAGAAGCATTTAATTGCTCTTATGAATAATATATATTGAAGACATTATTCTCTAAAGAAAACATTTCGATGAAATATGAATTCTTACAAGATTTGAGTTCATTTTTTACAATTTTTTACAATTTAAAATGGAATAATTTATAAAGTTTTTGTATCTTTTGAAATTCAATTTCGATGAGGTAATTCATATGGAATATTGTTATTAAGTAAATCTACATTTACCAATCATATATTTTAAAGCTTATTACAATCTGAAGAACCCGACTATTTTAAAAGAATTTAAATTTGTTTATATATATATATATATATATATATATATATATATATATACATATATATATATATATATATATATATATATATATATATATATATATATATATATATATATATATATATACAAACGCAGAATATCTGAGTATGGAGGTACAAACCGATCAATCGATTCTTTAAAGGTCACGTGTTGTAAAATAATAAAAGCTTAATGAAATTTGTCGTCTGCTACACCCTAGTTAACTATGAACACATTCGACGGTCAATCCGCCGTCAATAAATTGATCAACACTTCCGAAAAAGAAAACACCGTGATTAGAAAATGCTTGTATACAATATTTTATGCTATATGTAATATTATATTTTATTTCAAATCATATTAATTTTAAATTTGCTAATTTCCTCAAATAACGTTTCAGAAATATATATTTTATTTTTTGCATGATTTTTAAAACGGAAAATTAAGTTTTGTTTACAAATATCTAAAAAAAATGGTTGGCGTTATAAATTTTACTGAAAAAAAATGCAAGTCAGTTCCAATAAGTAAACTTTCTGTCTGAAATGCTCCAAAGTATTTTGCTTACGGGTATAGCAACCTTAATCTTTTAGCTTTTATTTAAAGCTAAACTGAAAGCTTCAGTAAAGCTTTTTCATTTAAAAAAAATCATTTTAAACTTTACGTAGAGTTAATTCGTGAAGGTACCTAATTAAGTGTTTAAAAAGTTTCGGCGAGAAAACTTCTCTTCTAACATCAAGGTGTTTAGAACGTGTTTTTAGTGTTCAGATTTAAGCAAATATTAATGATTTAAGGAAACATTAATGCTTCTTTTATAACAGCGAACGACGGTTGGAAAATTAGAATCTCCTATTAAACATTTCCAGAAACGTATTTTCATTTGGTTGATTTTAGCTTTTAAAGAAAATCTTCCATATTTAACAATATATTCTGCCTTACCCAATCAGTTTCCTCAGCGCTACTATCACTCTGTATATTTGTATAGTATTTGCTCGTAATCTTAGGAATCTTCCATTGTCAAAATGCTTTGATCGTTCAATTGTAACTGGTGAAAATCCGCAAATCTCTATGTTAGTATCATACGTTTATAAGAATTATGTAATATCTGCTTAAGAATATTCACTTGACATTTTATCTTCGGTTCAGTTATTTCGAAACAATAAACGATGCACTCATATCTTTAATGTCTATTTTAATGATAATTTTAGGAGAGCTTTCTTTAAATGTTTAAGGTTGTTTGCTTCTCTGCCTACGAATGAAAAAAAAAGAATGAACATGATAATTTTCATAAAATCCTTAATTGAGTTTCCATAATTTACATAAGTTCTTAACTGAAATTTCACAATTGGTCGCCCGCCCACTATTTTCATTCAGAATTTTCTATTTGTATTTTCAGTGTTTAATTGCAGATAGTTGTCGATGTTTCAGAAAAGAACCAATGCTCTGGAATTTGAAAGGAAAGAGTGTTGGCACGTACATAAACATTCTGCATATGAAATTATTAAATACTAAATACTTCAAATACCTCGGTCTATGGATTTATAACGCTACTACAAAATCAAAATATTAACAGAAATTCTCGTGTTATTTATTTAAATTCATGGCACAATATTCGTTCAGATATATGTAAAATGCCGGCTGCAACAGCTTTCTCAGATCAAGTGTTTAAAATAGTGCTGTGTGAGTGAATCGTGTGTTACAGACTCATAAACAAAGAACTCTGCAGATTATCACAAACATTATCACTTTAGGACCATCAACAGCAGCAACATCTAAAGTGGGTAATGCATGTAATTCGGCGAGAGAACAATGCCATAGTCAGCATGTCGACGTGAAAAACAACGTGGTAGAAAATGCAAGACTCGATCAATACCACCTAAGGGACTTGAGACACCTTTTTTCTTGAAAAATTGTTTAAAGCACCAAATATTTCTTCGTCAATGAATGCCAAGTATTTCCTCCTGAGGAAACGGCTAATATTAAAATTATTATTACCATTGTCATAGTCAGGAAAGATGCAGGTAGTAACTACGTGTAAAAGCAAAAAAATACCTGATTTGTAAGGAACATTCACTGATATAAAAACTAAAGATATTTTATACCTACGGCACTGATTACACTCACACCGAATTAAAATAACAGGTTTTAATCAAATTGTTTTTTAAAGTACATGATTACGCATATAACTTTGTCACTTATGATTCAGTCGAAAAATGAGTTCTGCTAAAGACTAACAATTAGGAAGAAAGCAATTTGGCAAAACTATTGGATGATTTTTTTTAAAGCTTTTCACCCCAGGCAAGGCTGAAAGCCACTAGCATGCAAGGGGTTACAGAGGATTTGGAGCAAGAGCAGATAGGAGTGATAGAGGAAAGGATGTGGAGAAAGATAGTGAATAGATCAATGCAACTTGAAATGTCGATTGATGTTACATTTGAATATTTGGAGATTATAGTTGGCAGAGAAACAGGAATAGGGAAGGGAGTTCCACAGGCGTGAGGTGCGAGATATGAAGCTATTGGAGTAAAAGAGACGTCTACATTTAACAGTTTCAACAGTGAAAGGGTGGGAACGGGATGCCAGCCTCGTATGACGTATGGAGCCTGGGAACCAGCGATTGCAGCTCATCGGAGCAATTACCATGGAAGTATTTGTAAAAGAGACAGAGAGAGGCGACGGCACATCTGTGAGATAGAGAGAGACTGCAGACGAGAAGCCAGATCAGGGCTAATTACATTGCATACCCGGATATTATCAAGAACCCTGGATATTATCAAGAACCCCAAGGCAAGGGCTCCAGACCATATATGGCAGCAATGCTCCATGCAAGGGCGAATGGTTGATTTGTGAATTTGGAGGATTTGAGTCATTCGATATTTTTTTTTATTTTAGCAATAAATTACCCTTAAAATTCAATATTTGACAGTCTCTATTCGTTGTTATTCATGCTTTTAAAAAACGGTAACATTCAATGCGTGGTACGCTATGATACAATAGTATGAAGAGTTAGTTTCTGTTTCTTGTGTACAATCCGCTGTTTTCAAAGATTACTAACATATTTATGTAATATGTTTTGTGTGTGCGCGCTCGCGTTTATATGCCGCAAAAAACATTTGTCGCATTTGAATAGCTCTTGAGCCGATCTGATTATTGATTTCACCACTACGCCTTGTCATAAATACTCTTTATAAGGTCTTCGTACATAACAACATAAGGAGATGGTGGGAAAGAGTTCTGAATAGAATACTTTAGCTCTGAATAGAATACATGCTATACATACATGTCAAGAAGCGAAATGTCATGAAGGAAATACAAATAGTAAATATCCAACTGATTTCCATGTATTCTATCATAAGTCGTCTAGAATCTTCATAAAAAATCAGTATAACGCACACACAAAGACAAACACACACATACACACATAAACACACTCTCACACATGCATACACACACCCATGCATATATATATATACACACATATATATGAGAATTTATCAAAGTTAACCTGTAGATAAGACAATCTTTTTATACATATATATATATATATATTATACATATATATATATTTATACATATATATTTTGTACACACACACACACACACACACACACACACACATATATATATATATATATATATATATATATATATATATATATATATATATTAAAAAGAAGATAAATCACAAAGGTTTTTGTTTGAAATGTGGATTTTTTTTATTTTAAAATATATATTATACTACATCTTCCATAATACTGCTACACGTGTTTCTGGTTTCGTGACCTTCTTCAAGCAAAGAGTAAATATTTCTAGTGATTGTGATTCAAATGTCTTTCTTGAAATGGTTATAAGCGTTTATACACACACACACACATACACACACACATACATACATATATATATATATATATATATATATATATATATATATATATATATATATATATATATATATATATATATATATATATAGTTCCTTGTTGATAATTCGTTCTGTCGCGTGGTACGACGTCATAGAACTGTATTATGTATTTACGATTTGCGTCTGATATTTTACGACCGTTATCGTCGCATAACAATCTTCCATGTCAGCATAACAGAATCGACTACTTCATTTAGTCATTATGTGTGTATGCTGTGTTTTGTGGATGGGGGTTATGATCTATTTAGTGCTGGTTTAAATGCTTTAGTGGGGTTTTTGTTATATCATTATAGAAGGAAACTCCTTCAATTTTGAAAACTCCCCTAAAATATTCATAATAAATAAAAATTTAAACTGCAACTCCATAATATGATATATGCACTAAAATACACAAAACGCAAGAAGTCATATATAGGTATCAGCCAAGCACGAAACCACAGAGTCTCCCTTCACAAAAGCAACATCAAATTAGCCGACAACAGAACACTCCTTGTATCACAACACCTCTACAAATATAATCAAGGTAAATTTAAATTAATGCCAATATACGAAACAATTATTCTTACCTACAAATACATGAAAAACTTCATAAACAAATTTAAACCAGTACTAAATAGATCATAACCCCGCATAAAAAAGCATACGTACATATGCTGACACAGAAGATTACTATTCGACAATAACGGTTGTGGAATATCAGACGCAAATCGTAAATTCATAATACGTCGTCTCATGCGAAAGAACAAATTATTAACAAGTGAACTATATGCAATATATATATATATATATATATATATATATATATATATATATATATATATATATAAACTCTTCTCACCGGTCCAAGAAAAACACTTGAATCACTACCACGCAAAAAAGTCATTTTTATAATATGTGGAAATATCTACTCTTTGCTTGAAGAAGGTCATGAAACCAGAAACCCGTGTAGCAGAATTAGGGAAAATAAAGTATAATATATATTTTAAAATAGAAAACATTTGCGGTTTATCCTTTTAAATATACATTTTCTGTCGTTGGAATATCTGGAGAAATGTTTTTTATGTGTGTAGTATTTATGGGACAAAGTGATATTTTCAATATAGAGATAGAGCGTAAGTATAAAAGTGAACATTGAAGTTAACACTCAAGTAAAAAATAATCAATGCAAATAAATAAATTATGAACAAATTAACAAACCACTCCCGCCAAAATAACCGTTAGAATAGACTACAGCAATCAATCCAAAGATTGGACAAAAATAACTTTAATTACCTTCCCAGTTCAAAATTAACTACTAAATAAACGATTAGAACTCATGTCAAAAAATATTTTCTACGTTACTAAAACATTGCAAATCGAAAAGAATAAATAAAAATATATAGAATAAAAATAAATAAAAAACAAGATACATTAATCCAAATAAATAAATAAACGACTTCCGCCAAAATGATTGTTAGAATAGACTACCAACAACGCACCAATGACCCGTATATATGAATAGACGAGAAAAAAACAATACATATGGCCTGAGAATTGCGTCAACATGAAACAGTCTGTCGCCTCTGAGTATTGATTTCAATGTTCACTATATATGTCTATATATATATATATATATATATATATATATATATATATATATATATATATATAATATCTTAGATTGCTGGCAAGTACTTTCAGACTTAGTAAAGTTAGAGCGAATTGTTTTCGACGAATTAAGCAAAAGAAGGAAATGAATATTTTTTTGTAAATTAGCTATTAACTATAGACAGATTACATTACTTGAAAGTGCATGCCATTAACGATTTATAGATGAATATAACATTTTCACTGTAAAGGTATCGTTTACAAGTTCGACCCTGGAAGAAGGTTACTTGATTAAAGCACTCTATGAGAATAATTTTCCATGTTAGTTAGATTATGATTATTGAAGTAACGACAAATCAAACACCATTGGGTTATTTAATATCGAATATAAATCTTATAAAAAAGAATTAACAATAAATTAATAAAAAATTAGACATAGGGAAGGTTTACCCTCGTTTCAAAATATAACACTTTTGGTTTTATACCCGTGTCTGCAGATATCCATTCAGGATTTGACCGCTTTTGAGTGGGTCTTACACTCCTGCGTATTCTTAGCCCTAAGGGAATCATTCTGGGTCAGGGTCAGTAACTTAAAAGACTAAATTGTACATTGTTTTATAACAGGCGTTACTGAATCAATTATTTTCTAGGTTCAAGTTTATAGAATGCTATCAGCATGGCCCGGCGTTGCCCGTCCTTGATTAAAAAATCGAACGACTCATACAGCAATCGCTATCACGTGACTTAAAATATTTTTGCCCTTCCTTTCCTTTAAAGGAGTGCCCTTTGCCGTGCTGATGTTGCTACATGCCTTAATTCTTGCCTATCTCACACTGCGAATTTTTTCTAAGCTCTATACTAAACATTAAATCTGTTAAGAAAAAAGAACTAAACAAAATGAACACAAAACGAACAGCTTTAAAAAATGACTCGTAACTGGAAAAACCGAATGACAAAAGAATGTTAACACAAATACTTTTTCACACCCAACACAGTTCTGCGGAATCAAAATCAACGTTGAGTTTAAGCAAGCGAATGAGCCAATTGGAGTAAAGTGCCATGCATATTTAAATTTTCACCACGTGTGACGAATGCAGCTATCGAATTTTTTTGCATGCTAGCATACTAGTTAACCTTCGTGTCAGTCAGCTTTTGGCTCTCACGCTGGCCAATAGAATCATCGTGCCTATTCGTGGCAGCCAGCTAAAGGCTTTCACTCTGGCCAGAAGAAAATAGCCTCAAACTACATAAAAACTGCCGTAGAAGAATGAAAAAATCGATTATTTCTACTATCGATGGGAGTTGGGAAATGCAAAGTCTGTCTTGGACTTTTTACTAACTTGGAGCATGTGCATGTAAATTTTGGTGCAAATCCGTCGAAAATTGCGGTCGTGTATTCGTTACACACACACACACACACACACACACACACACACACACACACACACACACACACACACACACACACACACATCCTGCCTTTTATAGATAGAGATTCCAACAAATCTAGCATAAAACTAGAATTTAAAAATCGAAGAATTTCTGTCATTACTTGCCTGATTTGACAGAGTTAAAAGACGTCTATATTGCCTTGGGGTGATTAATTATCTTCTGCAATACAATCCATTTCCCACAGACAAAACATCATAAACCTCTTGCTACTCTATCTCTATTTCCATGACACATGTTCTGACCAGCTACACTCTTTGGTTTCACCATCTCTTTCATTGGCACCTGGGCCTCACCATTTCAGATATACAAGAATGAATCTTGGTATACCATTAATAAGGGGTATGTTCAACTAGGTCAGCTTCTTCCAAGAAATTGCAGCTTCGTGGATCAGACTCCAGACAGGGTGCTTTCCCGATCACTACAATCTTGACTTATTCATAGCTAGGGTTAATCGTTATTTTTCCTACTTAATCTCATAAAATGCTGTTGTTTGTGTTTACTTATATTCATAGAACAATACGGAGTAACCCTCTACCTTGAGTGGCTCTTGGGATTTTTATTAGCTGAACATTATTAAAAAATCATTTGAAACATACTATGTTTATTTTTTCTAAAGCAAATTGAATCTGCAAGTTTTAGACTTTATAAATTAATCTCATTGGAATGTTGACGTCTGTTGTTTCATGTGGAATCTTGACTCCATAGTTTTTACACTTATATTAAACCAGTTGATATATAGTGTGTCAATGACTGAATTCTCCAGTCTTTTCATACACAAACTCTTTCATTAATGATGTCTCTTGATAATTTTTGCTTTTTTACAAATTTTGCTTGACATCCTTCTTCATAGTATAGGCCATCATTACCAAAAAGAATCTTTACATGCACATCATGTTTTGCGACGCGAGCATTTGTCTACATAACATTTTAGCTAAAAGCATTTTAAATTTCATGAAGGAAATGAAAGTTGTGCGAGCTAATTGGCTAGAAAGACAGACAGATGGATAATTACAGAAGTCGACAGATGAATAAATATCGTCCTTTGCGAAGCGTTGCTTAATCTGGCGCAAGTCAACATTTTATTACGTATATGAGCGAAATCACTTTTTTTCTGTTAGGTGCCGTGTTCATTGAGAATGTTGGTAATTATGTCTCTCCACAATATCCTGCCCTTTGTAACTCTTAATAATTTTTTTCCTTTTGTTACCTCTCCTAAATCTTGTACCGCCATCCATATATTCAAGCCCGCTAGGTAGGCTTTGCGTTGTTTTCCATTGCCCCACTAAGACTTCAATCTGTCCTATGAGTATGAAATATTCAAAGCCCTCTTTCCTGATGTATCGTAGAAAATTCAAATGTCTCTACTTGTTTCCATGTATAAGTGTCATTTTTGTTTCCACAACTTGTTGTTGTTTAAGTGTCCTTTTTTTTCCATTTTCTCTAAAACTTGGTCGATGATCACATGTTCGGTCTATGGTAATATCAGCATCTTTCTATAGAAATACATTTTATTGCATCAATTCTCTTAATCTGTGAGGAGATTGTACAGCATTCACTGGCATATAGTGGGGGACCGATATACGTTCTTACAAAGGAATTAAGAACGAATGCGAAATCACTATACTAGCAAATTTTAACGAGATTGCAAAAAGTCGCTTTTTAGTAGACGCCTTGTATGTTTGTGTATAACTCTTTATGTCCTTAAATGTATGTGCACTTATATACGTTGACTAAGATGCTACACAAAATGAGGAATGAGAAACGTAACTCTTGCATCCACTAAAACCACCAATACTTTATGTGTTGTACGAGATAAAAAAAAGCATAATAAGAATTAAACAAATAAACAAGGCGTCTTCGATCCATTTTGAAACGACTCTACGTTGTGAAAAATTACCTGACAGATTTTATGTGTCCTTTATTTTTTTGCTTTGTGTTCATTTGTCAACTGATATTGGTCTTTCTTTAAGTCTGCAAATCTGTCGAAGTGGTGTGGGAAACAAGAAACAAAAGGAAACGAGCCAGGAACGTATTCAGACTGTCAAAGAAAGAAAGTAAGAAATAAAGAATCGCATTATAGTGGTAAAGAAAAGGAAAGAAAGGTAAATATGCTAAAAATGCTCAGGAAGATGGAAAGAAGCATATTATAATGTCCAATCGAAAGAAACAAGCAAAGAACACGAAGCATATAAGGCTCAAGGGATAGTAAGAAAGGCTGATGTTATGCTAAAGAAAACAAAAACATATATTGTTTAAAAAAAGAAATAATCATATTATACAGTCCAAGAAGAAGAATGAAAGAAAGAAATTAAGAAAAAAAAATGATGCTAAAACAACCGATGTAAAGAAAGAATAAAGAAAGAAAGAAAAAAAGAAAACGAAATAAAGAAAGAAACAGGTTATAATGCGCAAAAGAAAGAAGAAAATTAAGGAAGAAAGAAACTGATAAAACTGTTCGAGAATGAAGAAATAAATAAATTACAATTACATAGCTGAAGAAGAAAGAACGGAAGATAAAACATCTGCTCAAGAAGAACGAATGGAAAAAGAAGAAAGAAATAATCATATTATACAGTCCAAGAAGAAGAATGAAAGAAAGAAATTAAGAAAGATAGAAAATGATGCTAAAACAACTGGTGAAAAGAAAGAAAGAAAGAAAGAAAGAAAGAAAGAAAAAAGGAAAAAGAAAGACAGAAAGTGATGATAAAACAACCGATGAAAATAAAGAAAGAAAGAAAGAAACATGTTATACTGCGCAAAAAGAAGAAGAAAATAAAGTAAGAAAGAAAGTGGTTAAACTGTTCGAGAACGAAGAAATAAATCAAAAACAGTTACACAGCTGAAGAAGAAAGAAGAGGAGAGGACAAAACTGCTCAAGAAGTTCGAATGAAAAAAAAGAAGAAAGAAATAAACATATCATACTGCTCACGAGAAAGAATGAAACATAATATGCTGCCACAGAAGAAGTTGAAAGCAAATGTATAAAGAAAATGATGCGAAAACTGCCGAAGAAAGAAAGAAAGAAAGAAAGATGTTACAGCTGTCTAATAAAATTGAAAAGTAAAACCAAAAAATTGAATGTAAAATTAAATGTAAGTGTTTGAAATATCAAGTGTTAAAAAAAGAAAATAATGGAATTCGTAAATGTGGGAAAGACAGGATGAAAGGAACTGAAACACAGACTTTTTCAAAATCAAAACCAAAGAAGGGAAAAAAAGCGAAAAATTATCTCATGAATAAAATAAATAAAATAATGAAAACTTGTCATAAACAAGGAGAAATTGAAACATAAGAAATAAAACAGATTATTAATAACAGTTAAAACGAAAAGAAAGAAATTCTCGTGTCTCCAAAAGTAAATACTGGTAAAACTGAAAAGGGAAAATAACAGAATATATTAAAAATAAAGCAGATGGCCATTATAAAACAGGAATATGATGAAAAATAAAGTACAGAAAATAATTCATAAAATAAAATAAATAAGAAAGAATGGTAAATGTCTGATGGGTTTAAACAAAGTTGGGAAATAAATATGTAGAGAGAAAGTAAGTTAAGGAACACTAGTTGTAAGTTGTAACTTGATAAGTCAAAAGAAAAGACTAATGTTTAAAAAATAAATGTGTCCTCCTGAAGTAAAAAATAAAAAAAAAGAAAGGAGGACATGATAAAAAGATGAAGAAAACCTATTACCGGAAGTAATGCAGAAAATAAAACTGACAAAGTGTTTTAAAATATATATAAGAGGAAAGACTAACACAGAGCGAAAAATTGAGGAAAGAGAGCTAAGCTGAAATAGAGAAAAGAGAACAAGGAAAAACCTGAATTAGAAAACTAAGAGAAAAAGAAATGAAGAAAAGAAGTGGAAAGTATAGAAAAATATAAGGAAAATTACAAAAGGTTTAAAAAAATATAAATAATGGCAATGAAGAAAATTAATAACACAGAAAAAAAGAGAAACAGGCGCGTTGGAATAAAAAGTGACATAAAACAAACGATTCGATTAATAAAATGAACAAAATAAAAGAAATCTACTCATGAGAGAAAACAAAAATAAAATAAATAAAACGACAGACATGCATAAAAAAGAGATTTAAAACTGTATTGGAGGAACTGGGGTCTGCTTTTACCGATACACTTTCAGTATATTGATAGACCTGTAAGACCATCATCCGTTTATTTTCTTTCCAAGATACTTTTTGTTTTATTTTCATTCCTTCATTTTAAACATGTCTGTTTTGCTGATAACAAATCCTTATGATAAATTGTTGAATTGGCGCGAAAGTTACACGCATCTGACTTTTGAATCGCTGCTTCCAAAAACAATATCTGTACGTTATTTTCCTTTTATTTTTCACCCAATCGGCATTATTGCACCGACGTTATATTTACGATGCATTAGATGACATCGCCGGTGGTTTCATACCAATAGGAAAATGCAACGAAATGAAAACGGAGGTAGACGGAATGAAAAGATTTTTTTTTTTCCTGTGGGGTATTTTTTTTTCTATTTAAATAATGTTTGCAACAAATTGTTCTCATGTTATTTGATGCTATTGTGGCTGATAATTTTAACTCAGCCACAGGAGAGATACAATATCTCAAACATCATTTTTAGTTACATTTTAGCGAAAGGAATTCGTGAAAACAATAAATGATTTTGTGTTTAATTAACCTTCAATGTCCATAATTTTCACTCTGATCTTCCAGTTTATCGAAGACATGTTTGTCCTTTATTTAATTTATTGTCTGCTATTTTATTTTATTTTTCATATATATATATATATATATATATATATATATATATATATATATATATATATATATATATATCACAGAATATAGTTTTAATATATGCTATAAATATAGGTGAAATTGTTCAGTATTACAAATAAAGCGTATGTAAATATAAATATATAATATAAATGGACACTGACGTGAACACTAAGCTACGACATTCTGTTTCCTTCTTCAACGCAATCTTCAGGACATGAAGATAGCGTTGAAGCATGAGACAGTCTTCTGTAGCAATATGAGTTAAATTTAAGACAACTCCATACTTTTGACTGATGGCTATCAGTAATTGAAGAAGGAGGCACAGACCGAGAGAAAGTGGCGGAGGATAGATTAATTACATTTTTGGACGAAGATGACAGGACAAAGAAAACTGTTTATAAATCTGACCATCCCGCGCAAAGGAATACAGAGGGAACGACAGGAGCCAGGCAGAAAGACATAGACGACAGCCGCTGAACTGCGCCTCCCCCTCGCTAGACCTCAAGCCGCCTTCGCTCACTTATAGTAGTAAATTACTACCTAGGAACAAAATCTGGTTTATCTGCTAGAATTTTTTTTCTCACTCGTGGGTAACGATCTGGCCGAACGGTAATTTTTAAGCCACAATCGTTTGACTGAAATAAACGGCAAGCTGTCAACGAACTTGGTGCCTGGTCTGAGCTGCAATGCAACACTGCCGCCTGGTGTTCAACTCAATGTCCATTTATATATATATATATATATATATATATATATATATATATATATATATATATATATATGTATGTATGTACGTATGTATGTATGTATGATATAATATAATAATATATTAAAATAAATATAAATATATAAATTATAATATATATATATGTATATATAAATAAATAAAACACACACACACATACACACATACACACAAACACACACACATACATACACATATATATATATATATATATATATTTCTGAAGAAATATAATTTTAAGGTGTGCTATATTTATGGGATAAAGTGCCCAGTATCAGAGATAGAGCGTGTGTAAATATAAACCTTGACGTCATTACTCAGAGGCTGCGTATTGACTTCAATGTTCATTTAATTTTTTTTAATGATCTGTCTCTTCAGAACGTCCCTGGCCAATTCTCTGCAAACATCTTTGCCTTTATTATCTGTAAATTGCCATGAGGTCTTTTAAATATGCGCATGTTGACTCCTCCACGGTTTTGAATGCAGAGTTATTCCTTTTCTTACACTGGCGACTTCCTAAGGCTATAGAACTCCCTCTACTATGCTATTTAACACATAACTGGGTGTAGAAGAAATAGTTGCATCCTTTACCAAAGGGAAATCTTGCGATCCGCTCGCAGAACCTACTTTTGGTGCCGATATGAATTACATTTTCAGCACATCCTATCTGATATTGCATGAACATAAATCAATGATACTGAGCCTCCCCCCTCTCTCTCTTTCTCTCTCTCTTTCTCTCTCTCTCTCTCTCTCTCTCTCTATATATATATATATATATATATCCCATTCTCTCTCTATTTCTCTATCTCTCTCTTTACTTTTAGAAGAAAGCATACGTAATTAACGTAAAGAAGGCAAATGTTAATGGCCATTAATTCATTTGACATTTTTTAATACTTTTCTTCTTTGTGGATATGATTGCAAGAAGAGAAACTTCAACAAATTCTTCTAAAGGTCTCTGCGTATATGTGTATATAAATTTAAAACACAAATAGACAGTAAACAACTTTTTATTTCAACCTTGCCAAAATAAAACTATAATTTTTTTTCCATCTTACCCCAAACAAGACTATAATGACACTAAAACTCAATATGTTACTGGGGGGTGAATTAGAATGAGAAGACTTTATTGTGGAGAGCGTGCAATAAAAGAATAGGATTCAGGAAGACGGAAGATGGTAACTGATGTTGAATTGAAAGTTTTTAAAATTGTATGTGCAAGCAAAAATTCGGAACAGAGTTATATATCAGAATAAAAGATACTGTTATATTAAAAATGTAAAACCGGTGAGTGAGACGTAGTTGCCAATCTTGTAGTACGCTTCATTCATGCAGTCGAGATCCCAAGAAGGTAACTCATCTGAACAACTGTCATGAAAATATTTATAGAAATGACAGAGGGAAGTAACCTCGTGTTGTTGGGATTGTCTCTGAAGACGAGATGCCAGTTGAGGATCGATTACATTACATCTATTGTACTTACATTTAAGCTTATATCCTAAGCTAAAACAGTGGATAATAGAAGAAGAATATTTTCAGCCACTTCGATATAGTAAGCCGTCTTATTTATTAAAGGTAATAAAACCTTTAAGAAAAGGATAGCTATTCTTTTGGATTAGCAAGAATGTGTACATTAGAAAACAAAACGTTTATTCATTTTCAAATGTTACAATTATTTTTACTTTATATTCCACATGGAACATTAATTGTCTGTTGCAGGTGAGTTTCTCTCATGGTTCCTTTCAATATATTTGCAGTGTTATTTCCGAAAATTGTCTTTAAATCTTTAGTAGTTATTTCAAATGAAAAACCGATACTTTTCTATGAGTTGGCTCAATGTTTGCAAACTTGATATAATACAAAACTTATCGATATCCGTGAAAATCGATGATGGTTTTACCGATGTTGAATTCAACGGATCGAACACGCCTGCTGAGATTCAAATGCAAGTTGAAAATGGAACTATTGACAAACGAAAAAAAAATCTCACAGAGGGCAAAGTGACTGTAGATCAAGGAAAATACATTGTGTAGAAAAATATTTTTTCGCATTTATTCCGGTCTGTTGCACACTCCTTTAAAACATCAAACGGCTGATAAAATGTGAAAAAAAAACATGTATAATAAACTTAGTCTCGAATAGAAAAATGGATCTCTCGGGCTTCGTGTCAATTCTCGTTTCTTATGTTTCTTTTCTTTTTACAGCCAAGTTAGATGACCTCAACTCATCGACCACTACTGGCTGTTATACAGACATATTTTTCTGGGCAGCTCCCCAAATCAGTAGGCTGTCCTCGTTTTTCGAGTTCCTGCTGTCGTCTGTCAGTATTTCTCGATAGTTTGCTTCCATCTTGTCTGAGCATTTCCGGTTCATGCATAATGGTTGCATACATTGTTTTCGGTTTCAACTAAACAACAATTTAGATTTTTTTTAGTAATGCTATAATCATTCGCTATAATCTTTTATAAGATATCTAGTGCATCTTTTATCGGTTCAAATAGTTGATTAAAAGGTAACGTAACAAAAAGTAAGATGAATGGATCATTTCATAAAATTTCTAGATTTACATTACGAATATATTGAATAAAATACATATTTTCTGAAATGACAATTGGTAGACGAAAATTATATTACTTCAATCGATATTTCATGCGTAATAATCTAATATCAAATACAATAATATTTGTATTCAAGAAAATATAAGCAAAAGTTAATATATAAAATGTGTAATATTTCGCGAAGCACCTTCTTTATGTATTGATTTTCCTATTGACTATATGATTATTATGAACCTGTGACCCAGTGCTTTTTTATTCCAATGATATTCACCCTGTACAAGGCTCAAGAATCACTCGCGGTAGAGCGTTATATCACCGTGGTCGATTACTTGTCATTCTGCGAAGATTATCTCAGCAGACGACACTGTTGGGAAATTCCCCAAAGCCATACAACGTGTGAGCGAAATTTTTTAAACGAAACTATATCTTATCTCTTTGTTTAATGATATATCTACTCCTTATACATTCAATAATGCTGACGTGTCATTTTATTGAGAGCTTCGAGGTAATATATATATATATATATATATATATATATATATATATATATATATATGTTATTCTACTTTCAAAATTGATCACATCAATTTTCGTGAATATACAATTTTGTTACTGGCATAATTAATAGAGGCGATGATATGTGAGTTTTATGCTATAATTTTGTTGAAGTTATATTTGGAGATACAGTTTGACTTCTTTAAAAAATGTAGGATATTATATCGATTAATGTCATGAAAGAGTTCTTTCATGTCAGTTGTTTGATATTGTTTAGCGGCATGTCGACCGCTATGGGTTATTTAATGCCGAAATCTAAATATTTTGAACACAGTTTTATGACTTTAACTAAATATATTTTGAACGCATTTTTATGCCTTCAACTACAAATAAAATGTATTGTGGGTCATTTTTCTGTAAAATGTATTATTGGTAATTCTGGGATAAAATGCACTTCTGGTCATTTTGCTTTGAAATGTTTTGTTTGTCATTTTATTATATGTATTGTTGGTCATTTTTTATATAAAAATGCATTGCTGGTATTTTTACTATAACAAAATGTATGTTTATGCTTTCTAAGTGTTTTTTTGCGGGGGTTCAATATTTGCTCATAGCTGGGAGCCTAACAGGTGCTGCTACCCCATATAATAGTGGGGGACAAGAAACAACAGCAATTAAGAGGTGGTTCCACGCTCGTCTAAAACTCACAGTCAGACGCCTTGCTGCCAGGTGTGGTCTATCGTCATACCCAGGGCTAAGACGAAACTATTCGGACGTATCTACGCATATGTTGTCACAAGTACGACCCTCTGAAACGCACAATACCTGAATTTGTTCTTAAAATATAAGAAAATATAAAAATGTCATATGTATTCGAAATCTTTCTCAGGTAGGAATAGCACAACACTAATAAATTTAAGATTATGGACTGAATCCAGTCCATCTCACCCGTAGTAAAACGTGTATGTAGACTAAGAGAAAGATTTCTAGTATTTCTAAATGGCAATATCTTAGAATTTCATCTAATTTGCGCTAAACTAAATACTTTTTCAAGGCTGGTTTTAAACGATTTTAAGTGTTGGAAAATACATCTGCATTGTAATAAATCCATAATTATTTTCCAACAGTAAGGTATACTCTTTGACTCATCCAAAATATGCAAAAACTAAGAATTTGTCAGTAGATGACAACTCTTCTTAACATCGAATGAGACATTATTTTTCATTGTAGAGTTAATAATTCTAATCAGAAATGTTCTCTATCAAAATCTCACATTCAATTAAACAGAAAAATATCAGAAATGAAATATTAATAAAAAAAAGTGTTTCTTATGACAACTTTTCTCAGCTCTTTTCATCTAACAAGAAAACGTGTACATACATTAAGCATTAGTATATACAGCTGAAAAATATTGCATAATAAAAAGTATTTCCCGGAGATAAAATTAGTTTCTTCATGCTTAACAACAAATTATATTCGAGGGCGCCATATTTAGAAGTTTATGCTCCAGTGCAGAGAAAGTATTTGTATGCCATGCATTAAGTGATATTGGAAGAACATTTTAACGAATTTTACCAGTAGTTACTAGCAAATGGATATCTGATCAATAATCTCCCACGGCTCGATAGAACAATGATCTGTGGAAAAAGGAGAGAATGCATTGTTCATTTTTTTATATCAATATGAATAGTAATAGAACGAGCGCATTTTCGCCGATGACGACAAACTCCATTTCAGCTTTTCAAATTCCCTTTCCCATTTTTATATATTTACCTCTCATCTTCATTCTTTGCGCATATATTTATTTGTGTTTCCAGAGCTATGCTATTGCATCAGGAATTGCATTTAAAGCACATTCTTTATATCATCACTCGATTTGCTTACTTCATGCATTTGTTGGTCCCAATTCTTTCGCTTCTCTTTTTCTACACACACACACACACACACACACACACACACACACATATATATATATATATATATATATATACATATATTTCTCTCGCCAATTGACCTATTTTCCTCTATTTTTTCTATTTTTCCTCATCTTTTAACCTTGCATAAATAACTATACTTTATTTCCTTTTATTGTTTCGTTTTCTGCTATATATCGACGTACAAAAAATATGTGTCGACATTCCGAATACCCTCCATACACATGAAAAAAGTTTATTCAATCATTTATAAACGCCACAACACCTCTAAATTTTGCCCCGGGTACCAATGACCTAGATGCTAACATTTTGTTCTTTAACTGGCTATGTACTTAAGGCCCAATAAGTTTTCAATGAGATTGAAATCGAGGAAGTTCGGTAATCAGAGTCACGCAATGTCGTCTACTACATATACCGACAGAGGGTCCACAGTCTCGATGAAAGATACTGCAGTCACCAAAAAGAGTCCACTCATAATAGCGTTACACGTCTTCAGTGATGTAAAATTTGGTGAGATAGAATAAAGTACATTTCACAGGAATGATAGGAGAACGTGTTTTCTAACAGAACGTTAACAAAACTATCACACTTCATCTGCTGGTTTGCTGTTTGTCTAAACTGCATCCTGGCGTCAACGTCACCCTACATTAATAACGTTCACGGACACTGCTGCTCACCTTTTTCAGGGGAAAGCGAGAAACATCGCACCATTTAACATTCTTACACTGAGACAAAGTTCAATTCTAGCGGCCTCATGCACACAGGAAGTGCTATCGGCGTTGGACATGTGTTAACATGCAATTCCACACGCAACAAACAAACATACTGCCTGTTGTGACGTATTTATTTCAATAACCTGATTAAAGTTATGTGCAATTTGTGTCCTAATAGCCATATTTTGGGGTTGTACTTGACGGGAAGGCTTCCGATTAATTTTAGTATCGATAATTCTTATATGTTCCAACCTAGACAGGGTCTGAGATTTTTTTTCACCACGGAACACTGCTTTTTTGTGTACCAAATAATATGTTTGGAAATATTATGAGCCTGTGTCTGGCTATAAAAATAGTCTCCTATTTTCCTTCTTTCCCGTACAAACCGCTTTCAAAATTAAGTACACAAGACTGACATTCCCGCTTATATACGAGGGTCATTCAATAAATATGGTGAATTCTTCGGTAGAAGGAATTCTAATACAGATAGAAGCTTACTTTTTTTATTTTTTTTTTGTTTTTTTACTTCTTTTTCAGATGGATTTAATTTCTTTTGCAGATTAAAAAAAACTTTGAGAGTTTTGACTATTAACAAAGTTGGCCGACCAAGAAGCATGCTCCAGGATTGAACAGCGGTCAGTTATCAAGTTTTTGGTTGCTGAATGGTGCAAACCAGCTGAAATCCATAGGAGAATGTCAACTGTGTATGGTGCCACATGTTTCAGCCAAAGAAGTGGGCTAAATTGTTTAAAGAAGGACGGAGCAGTGTTGAGGATGAAGACAGGCCTGGGAGGCCTACAGAAGTGAGGTCTCCTGAGGTGATCGAATCAGTCAATGACCTCATTCAGTCTGACAGAAGGGTGACAGTGGATAACATTGAAAGGACTTTGAGCTCATCTGTTGGGACAAACGCAGGGCTCATCAGTCAGAAGGAGTCATCTTGCATCTTGCATCTTGCATCATGACAACGCAAGGCAGCAGCCCAAACGGTGCAGACCATCTCGAGCTGGGCTGGTAACTGCTCCCGCACCCCCCTTACAGCCCAGACCTTGCCCCTTCAGACTTTCACCTGTTTAGTCCCTTGAAAGCGTTCACGAGAGGCACGAAGTTTAAAAGTGACGATGAAGTCAAAAGTGTTGTGAGCGACTGGCTGAGACATCAGTCCAAATATTTTTACGCTGAGGAAATACGGAAGCTTGTGCACAGATGGGAAAAGTGTGTGACAGTACTGAGAGACTAGGTTGAAAAAAAAAGTAAGCTTCTATCTGTATTAGAATCCTTATACCTAAAAATTCACCTTATTTATTGAATGACCCTCGTACATCTGCCTTCGATATACGAAATCGGACAAGAGTGTAGCTATCATATTTGACCCCTTTTGTCTATAAGCGTTTGCTTCGTATATAGATAAAATGAATAGAGACCTCCGGCTGACTGGCATTTGTTTACATTCATAAAAACAATACGTTACATTTAGGTGTTTCTCTGTCGAATGAAGATGGCTCAGTGGTAGAAACGAAATATGTTGGGTTACAATCTTGGCTTGAGTCATTTAGATATCTAGTCACACTGAAGAGTTGTGATACACCAAAACAGTACTGTTTGCGAATGACACACACACACATATATATATATGAGTCATTCGCAGACAGTACTACATATACATATATATATATATATATATATATATTTATGTGTATATATATATATATATATATATATATATATATATATAGTACTGTCTGCGAATGACATATATATATATATATATATATATATATATATATATATATATATATATATATATAGTTACACTATATTTATAGGTAAAAGTGATTAATATCAGAAACAGAGCGTGTGTGAATATCAGAGTGGTGATATTCTGTTTCATGCTTGAACGCAATCATCAGTTCAAATATATGGCCATATCACTTTGAAAGACCAATCACTGAAATTAAGCAACGTTGAATAAAGAAAAAGAGCTAAAAGAAGACAACTACTCAGTAAACAACTTAATAAAGAAAAGTGCTAGATTACCTATACTGGGCAAAAAACGCTTAACAACTTTAACTCCTACCAAAGTTCGAATCGTTACTCATGTTTCACACTTACTCGATCTTCAGACGACTAGAACGTAAATGAAAGAGGAGTGGACCAACATTATATAACACATGACCACACACACACACACACACATATATATATATTTATATATATATATATATAATTAAGAGGATTTGAAATAATCATAATGAAGTAATTCATCGAGTCTAGAAGAAACCTCAACAGAATGCACTGGAAAGCCTTTTCGTCTTATATTTGGGACTCATCAGCAGTGCGCATCTACAACTGAGAATTGAAACCTGGAACAGTTACGATAGGAGGCAAACGCTATACCAACTGTCCCATCTGGCCTCGGTGAGGAAGAGGTAACGAATTAGACTCGATATTGCGCCGCTCGATCAGTTATTCCGTGGTGGAACTCATCCGAGTTTCTCTTTACACATAGGACTGTTCCTCCAAGAGCTACGACTATATACATACCCATATATACATTATATATATATATATATATATATATATATATATATATATATATTCTCATCCACAGACTGACTGTTTTGCTATTTCACAGTTCATCAGTGTGGTTAGACATTCAATTGCTTGCCGGGGTCAAAATCTGATTGTTTTGGCAACAGTCGGGGATTTTCCCCCTAAGCCGTCGGCGCACGGTTGAAAAAATTCTCACCTTTAGGCTTGCTTTTATTTTACTATATTTATGCGTCATTATATTTATTACTTGGTAGATTGCTATTCATGCGCTTGGTATTTAAAATAATAGGTACGAAGCCAAGTGAGCATAGATTTTTGTCGGATATTCAAGTTCCGCCAACCTCTGAAAAGTTCAGAAAAATTTCTGTCTTGAAAATCACCATTAATTTCGATTTTTACCTCAAAACCGATCATGGGCCTCTAGCAACAAGAAGGAAATACGCAAGTTATCTGATAAAATTTCTGTTTTGATAATTACAAGTACAAGTGTGGTACAAGTGTAAATGGAACAAAAAGATGAATAGGTACCTCCGTTACGCCAGCCTTTGAAGAAAAAACACGCAGGAATTAAACAGCATTTCCAAACTTGTTTCCGTCTAGACTCGATGCCAGGTTTTGGCACTGGAGAAAAATACGAGAATATCTTAGACACGTATTTTGCTAAAACGAGGCTCGATGCAACTATATGCAAACGCATATATATATATATATATATATATATATATATATATATATATATATATATATATATATATATATATATATATATATCAATATTTGATACATCTAACTCAATTCATGCCAGAGTACAACTGAACGAAGGAAGATTGTGTCGCACTAATGTCTGACATTGGGAAGCGTTGCTTGCCTTAAAAATTACGATTCTTCTTTGGCGCGCGTATTCTGACCGCTCAGCCTGTTACGAAATACGCGACCATTTGATTCATGAGGCGGATCATATTATTGTTGCTGCATTTTCATTAACATGTTTCCTCGATTTTCCATAGTTTTTTTTTTCTATACCTTTTCAAAGCATTGTGTTATTTGGTTTTTCTTTCATTAATTGTGCATGTCTTTCTTTTCAACCTACCCTTTCTCTTTCTCTTTCTCTCTTTCTTTCGGATTTCTCTCCATCTCAATCTGTCTTTCTTTCTCTCTCTCTCTTTCTCCCTCTCTCTCTCTCTCTCTCTCTCTCTCTCTCTCTCTCAACTGCAGATCTCGTTATTCTTCAGCTAATGTTTTAGATAAAATCGACACGCGAAATTCATTCATGACTTAATCTGCCAATCAGATTTTTTTCATTTCTTTTTCTCCTTGTGTGTGTGTCTTTTTGTCTGTTTTTTTTTTGGGGGGGGGTACTTTTAGCATTTTACTTTCAATTATCTTTCCTTTCTTTTCTAAAAATGTTCTTTATGTCATTATTTTTGCTTCTATTCTATCCCGACACACTTACCCTCTTGGTTCAATAGATTTCTTTTTACCCTGTTTTTCCGCTATTTCTCTAATATGTAGGAGGTTTCTACCACATTTCCGCTGGGAATCCTGTGTATTTATTCGCCTTCTGACCTTATTGCCGACACACTATCTCTCTCTTCATTTGTCCATTAGTCTGAACTGTTTGATCTTCCGATTGTATAATAGAGTGAGGGAGACAGTTAGAAGGGCGCGGCCGGAGCAGATTTTCGTCCAAGGTGAAAGTGACATTACACGTATATCACATTAAATGACTTGCTACTCAGTATAGCTCATCCTATGCAGAAACCAACAACACTGACCTCAAAGTGCCTAATTAACCAATTTTAATGCATTTCCTGGCGAACTGAGCCAGTACAAAGGAAACTCCAGTGTTTTATTCTTCTCGTAAAGGCCAATTCCGCTTGGAGTATGTAGCTCAGATGTTAGAACGAAGGGTTATAGATTGGCGAGTCTCTTAATTCATTCCGATGCAAAGATAAACCTTTTCAACACTTTGGAAACAGACATAAGCTGATTCCAAGTGATAATTATGTTCTAACCTCTTCTATGGTATAAGGTAAATATTATGTACACCAGAACGAAGACCGAAATCGATAAAACAAATAGAAAGCCTGATCGTGATTAGAAGTGTTGCTCCTTCACTTATATCCTTAAGAATTCTCTGAATTAAACCAATTCTTCGCTCTGCTCTATTCTCAGAAATCTTGAATCTGCTGAAACTGTTACCATTTCCATAGCAAATACTTAGATTACCACTAGTACTAACATTTCAGATTTTTGCAGTGAGGACACACCAGGCTACTTTCACAGAGTCGAATCACCCTCATTTCCCCTCCTTTTTCAAATATATGCAGTAAGTTCCAGTCAAACAGCTTTTGCCAACAACTGCAACATTACGTATGGTTTCTTCGACACCATAATCTCAACATCTTCAGGTCGATGTTCAATAAGTATCTATCTTCATAATTATCGCTTTCTATCATCTCCTCTTTCACTCATAACTGACTTTATCTATGATAACCATTTCAGTAGTTATCCTCTAACTCGAGTGGCTCTCAAGCCTAGCCACGGACGATTAATATATTAAATACCGAATCTTTTAATTAAAACATTCTTTCAGGAATATCGAATATTTATGGGGGTTTCCTTGGAATTTTTTTCGGAGATTCCACTGCGTGGTTCTAATTCATATCTTTTGGGTATGTTTATAAATAATGTCAGTTATAATGGATGTTCCAGTAACTTGTACCGATTTTAATGTGAATTAAGTTTAAGAGTCTAATGATTTTTCTTTTTCTTTCAGATTTGGCCGACATTTTGTCGATATTATTTTTCACACGAAATTGCCATGACTTAAATAACATGATCCAATAGAGAAATAAATAAATTTACACCAATAACATTTATTTACTGCTGACTTAGATGCGTTTTAATGAAAGAGCCTTATATATAACCCGTCTTAATGAAACACCCTTTATTACACTTAGTTGGAATAGCAAACATTGATATCTCCAATATATATGTATATAGATATCAAGCAGGTGTAGAAGTGTAAATATCTGGGAAGCGTTTTAACAGAAGATGGAAAAAGCGACACCGAGATCTGAAAACACATTCGACTAGCGTAAAAAGCATTCCAAATGACGAGCATGTTGTTGAGAAACGGAAACTTTTCGTTAGGAACAAAGAGAAGATAGGTGGATTGCTCCGTGTTAGCCATCCTCTTCCATGGCAGAAAATGCATGACAATCTTCCCACGGATGAGGCAGTAGAAATGTGCTCCCACAGAATTATCCTTAAAATTCCACGGGTGGGGAGAGTAATCAACAAGGAAGTCTTAAAGAAAATGACAACAGAAAGAACACTTCTAATCAAAATCAAGAAAAGCAGCTGTAACTGCTTGGATACATAACGAGAAAGGAAGGCTTGGAAAGTTTAACGTTCTTGGAGCGTACTGAAGGCAAATGCGATATGAAATGGAAAGGTGCTACATATCTGACGACTTTTGAATGCTGCTAGTTGGTCATATAAACATATCTTGAAAATGATTTATTGATCATATAAACATATCTTGAAATGTTTCCGATTCTCATTTGTCTATTCGTGATGCTATAGTGAATAAATTGACTTGCATCATACAATCTGTTATAATGTAGTTGGTAAATCATTACTAATAACTGCTGTTACTTTCTCTGCTGCATTTTACCTATAGTCTCTTCTTGATCTCTACCTGAAATGCATTGATGTTCTCTCTGATCGTCTAAGGATAATTTTTTTGGAGGATATATATATTTTACTGGGAGTAAATTCTTTTCATTCAAAGTCAAACTTTACTCTGAAAGCTTCTATTCTTTTAACTTTCTTTTTTCTTTCTTTCTTTCGTAACGGTTCCATCCTTATCAATATCGATTTTTTATATTAACGGCGTTATATATATATATATATATATATATATATATATATATATATATATATATATATATGTGTGTGTGTGTGTGTGTGTGTGTGTGTGTGTGTGTGTGTGCTAGTGAACCCGTGCCATCAAAAATGATGGCAATATTTTTTCTTCTTTTATGTGCCGTGTCCCTTCAGGACGTGGGCGATCATGGCTCTCCACTTTCTCCTATCCCTTGTAGTTCTCGATAAGCTTTGTCTTTTTGCTATGCATTCCAGAACCTGTTCTACAATCCACTTGCTATAAGCCCACTAAGTATTTCACGCATTGCTTTCCCTCTATCCTCCCCGCGAGTATTAGCTTTTCCAAGCCCTTCTTTTCTCATTACGTGCCCAAGAAATTTCAAATGCCTCTCCGTGATGTTATGTATAAGTTTCCTCTTTGTTTGCATCCCTTCGAGAACCTCATTGTTGCTCACATGTTCGATCCATGGTAGCCTCGCTAACCTTCATTAGAACCATACCTTTGTTGCCTCAAGTGTCTTCTTCATCATTGAGGAAACCATCTAAAATTGGCTAATGAAACAAGCGGCGTGAAATGTATTGAGGTTTACTAAACTGAGATAAAGAATTCACAACTAAGATAGAAGCTAATGGGCTATTTATTACGTACACTTTATATTTCTAGAGGTTGAATTGTATCTATGACTCATTGAATTCTCTTGGTATTATGTAAATAGCTTTTACTCATCTTTACATGCGAAAAAGAACGACAAAGACGGCAACGACGAAGCCTATTTCAAGACCAAATTGAAGTAATAGACAAAGGTATCTGAGTGTCTCACATAAAACACCTGGACGCATAAGACTGCAATCTAAGAAACGTAGGCGTATAGCAACTGATTAATTAAACAGTTCATTTTGATCAGGAACTAATTTTGTTTAAATGCAGATAAATATTTTTTCTTCTATAGTTTATTAAAACTCATGGATTTATTAACTTAAGTTTATTTACCTCCCTTTCCCAATAACGGTGTGACAGGAAATATATAAATAAATATAAATTGATAATTATTGTATGGTTTGATGCTATCGAAATGCATCACCAGCATATGCCTACATAAATTTACACATTGATCTATGAATGTATACGTTTAAATGTGCTTGCATAGATATACATGCTTGGGAATCTACGTTTATCTTCAACAGAGTTCGTTTTTCACTAAGCACTTGTGTAATTCATGCAAATATTGCCGATCTGTGTTTAAGACTAGGTGAAAGAAAAGAAGCCAGTCCCCACTGCGGGCCATTTAAAAGATAGTTCGCACAGCTGATTGGTTGTACAAACATCCAATCGGATGTGCGGAATACGTGGTCTTTCTTCGTCTATTTTTTTAAAAAGGCCAGAGTAGTTGTTAGCGTTTCACTGTGAGGGGGAATCAGGGTTTGATCTCCCCTGATCGGGTCGATGTAGTGATAGGGAGTATGATGTTGAAAGACCCGAAACTCCCTGATGAACCAAGTCAAAACATCACTAACGACCCCCTCGGGCGGCTACTTAAAAGCGTATTTTGAATTAATGAATGAATTAAAATACACATTGATCTATGAATGTATACGTTTAAATGCGCTTGCATAGATATACATGTTTGGGAATCTACGTTTATCTTCAACAGAGTTCGTTTTCCACTAAACACTTGTGTAATTCATACAAATATTTCGGATCTGTGTTTAAAACTAGATTCTCTTTAATTATTTAGTAAAGCTGACTTGTTAATTCCTATATTCACATGGTTTGAATTCAAGCAAAAGCTATTTAAAAGAAGACTTTCTTAATATAAAAATATATCACCGGTTTATTTTATATTTAGAGTTTCAACTAATACAACTTCTTAATTGATGTGAGATCATATCTCTAACTAATGTACCAATTTGACATTTGAAAATTATGTGACAACGCAAAACAAGTTTTTACGTTTGAAATGGTGGATAACACAAAATACATCTGATCAATAAGAGTGCAACATGAAAGAAAATCATGTTTTGAATAAACTGTTACAGCTGCGGTGCATTTGCGTTTATTCAAAGGACTTTTCTATTTATAAAAGGTGGTTATTCAGATGAAAATAGCACACAATTGCATATCTATCCTAGTCTATTCCATAGTAAACTCCACCATTAATGCCTTTGTATTAATTAACATCAGTTGACTTGTCGAATACTTCCGCTTTGTCTTCATCCATTATAGAGAAAACACTTACAAACACGCCGTACTGACCTAGTGAAATGTTGCGAGCACTCTATTCATTTTGATAGTTGACAACAGCAGCGTTCATAATTAAAATCTCACTTTATAGAACGACTGGAAATTTGCTATTTGTTGCTTTTATGCTTCCTTATTTATCTTTAATCCGAGTGCAACATAGTAACCTCTTTCGGGCTACAAATTACTGTCTTCGGTAAAGTAATTTATTTATATAATAATCGTTTGTGTCAGTAATTCGAGCGGGCTTCGTTTCTTTACAAACATGATCTTCAATTTAATATTACTCATACTGGAAAATGGAATGTTCGTATCAATTAGAAAGGAACATTCCGAATTAGATTTGAACAAGTGTTTTTTTTTCAGGTCTAGTTTTACTATTATGTATTTAACTTGCATTTGTAAATATAGCGGCCAACTGTAGTCAACATGCTGAAGACCAGATGCAGATCAAGTTGATTTCACTTAATTTGTACAATATATATATTTACATTGGGTAAAACTTGAAGCGATAACGTTGTCTGCGTCTGAAAAGCGATGATATTTGAATAGATAAATTCACATGCTGTAGCACAACCACTTTAATCTAGTCCATAAGTACAGTTGATAGGGGGGGGGGTAAATGACGAATCTTCAGAGAATATCTGATTACCAATACTGATTCGATTTCTAATCTTCCAATTCATTCACGTCTTGGAGAATCTGCTTGCCGAATGTTACACTGGAGACAATAATCAAAAATCTGTTACCATACATGTTCCTAAGAACGATACTTATGCGATGCATCGTCCGAAGTTATTCATTCTTAATTACCTCTTGTAAAGTTTCTCGGACAAATTTCTTTAGAGCTACAGTTATTTTAAAGTGCCGATTTCTTGTACGAGTGGATATGCCGGTAGTATAATGAATAGCGGCACGAAATGAGAAAGCGGAGAGCCGAGTTCGAATTCTAGTCAGTTTCTTTGGATTCAGTTACGAGCAAATACATTTGGGAAACATATTAATCCACCTCTTCTCCCCAGCTATGGGGCAAATAACATGAGTTATATCTGCAGTAATCATCGTTACTCTAAAAAAATAATTTTAATGTAATATTCACTGGAAAAACAAAAAAAATGTTCTTAGTCCAACATATGGTTGGCTTTAAATAAGCCGCAAAAGCAAATCAATCAATCAGTTTCCTTCTTGTATAAGAATATGACTGATTTGCTTGATAAGCAAATTGATTGACTGATCTGTTTGATAAGCAAATTGATTGACTGATTTGCTTGATAAGCAAATTGATTGACTGATTTGCTTGATAAGCAAATTGATTGACTGATTTGCTTGATAAGCAATTCAATCTCTCACCTTCCTGTACTAGTGATTGGTTCATTGGTTTGTCAACCTTTAACGGATGAGGTCAAAGGGGAAATACTTAAAAAGAGAGACTTCAACCTGATTTTAATTACAAAAAGTCATTAATGTTCGAGTTTACTATAAAATAGACACGGTAGTCATGTCAACATAAGACTAGAATGCTCACGATACTTCAATCAGAGGTCAGTACGGCGTGTTTGTGAGCGTTCCCTAAAATATAAATTGAATATTTTTATATTTTATTCTGGTAAGAGACGTAAATAATGTTTTGAGCATAAATTCGATTACGATTAAACCTGTACGTAAGTTTAAATTCCACCCCAGACATTGAAATAGTGGATAATCATATGCATATTCCTAACAAATAAAAATATGGATGTTACATATATGAAAAAACTTATAGTTGATTGAATTTTTTGCATATCGAGCTAATATTTTTTGTAATATTTAATTATCGTTATTGTTCTTATTCGCAAAAGATTCATTTGTTTCTGAATGAAACTTAATATTTTGTCCTTTATTATTTTTGAAACTGTGTCAACATTAAAATGTCTTCTCAAGATGAGTATATTCACCTCACCTGACTTTTACCCGATTAAAAAATAAAATGAACGTTCATTCGTTCATAATTCTAAAATTCGGTTTACAGAGAAGGAATTATTTTAAACACGTCGGTTAGAAGCTTGCAACTATTAAATGAAGAATATATGCCGTGAGCCACGAATGCTGAATAAGCCAATTAATGAAGTGACGGCATCGCCAGAAACGTTTATCTCATTCTATTCCTGATTCTTGTCATATGACTTAGCACAAAAACCTGCCAAATTATTCATTTTCTAAAGACATACAATTATAGCTCGCAACTTCTAATGTGTTCACTTCGTTTGCTTTCTATAATGCCTACACATACGTCTTGGAAACATTCTGATGGAAAAACAAGACTACATCGTCAGATTTTATTATGCAATTGAAGATTTTCACAATCGATATAGGTAATATTTTCAGGATATTTATGTGAATATATACCCTGTGAATTTTCACACACACACACACACACACACACACACACACACACACACACACATATATATATATATGCACACACGCATAGCTCTTCAGTAAAATGAATGGAGCACTTTTGCTGCTTGGCGTTTGTTTATGTTTGTAAAAACAATACACAAGATTTGGCTGATCTGTTCTGTCGAGTGAAGTTGGCTCAGTGGTAGAAGCTCTAACTGACACCAAATGGGTTGGGTTTCGATATGGGCTTGAGACATTCGGTTGTCTAGTCGCACTGACGAGCTGCGAAACAGTACTGTCTGCGACTGACATAATATATATATATATATATATACACACAGAGTCCGTCAAAAATGTGGATGCACACTTCGAGACAACTGTAATGTAGATATTTAGCATCCTTCTACAATTTTTTAAATTTTTCTTGCCTACCAGCAATGTAGGACTTTAAGAAAAAGCGTTCGATCGTGTTCGGAAAACGTACGGAAAATTACAGAACATTACAAGCAACAGAAACTTAATTGCAAACATTATGAAAGATTCACTCTTTCAACTCTTCTGAAGCTAAAAGTTTATCAACATATTCTCAGCTTTACAGTATCCTTTCAACTTTCTCACGATGAACATTTTGAGCGGCAAGTTCATTCAACTTTCTATGAGCTCAGATAAAAATATTTCCTTCGTAAAGCCTTTAATCCCAGTCAAAGGGAAGTAACTCCTATTAATTATGTTTGTATATGATTGACATACATGAATATAAATATTTTTTGTTCTAGATATAAAAACAGTTTTTCGTGTGGTTTCTCTTGTTTACTTTTCGTTAGCTTACACATTTGTAAAGACAAATATGTACGGGTTGATTTAGGCCGTCAATACCGATATATATATATATATATATATATATATATATATATATATATATATATATATATAATTACAAGATTAATAAGTTACATTTCGGCTATAAAATCTCAAGAGATGCTCAAATTGGTAGCATTTATCTTCCAGAAATTTATCAGTACGACTTACTAGAGCAATGTTGGCCAAACTGCCCAATTGGATTGCTGCGTGTGTGCATTTTCAATTTCTTATCTAAGAGCCGCTAATTCAATGCCATATGTCGGAAATATAACATACTACAGTAAGCAGTGTATTCGCAATTCGATTAATCTAGGAAAGACAAGTCTGTACTTTCCATTTCAAATCCACTGCCAACCAGCGTGATAAGAATAATATAACAATGATTTCCATGGTTGATAAGAAAGGTATAACCTCAAAATAGGGACAATATATTGTAAATCTATGGTATAACTGGAATACAAGTTTGTGAAATAGGTAAATACCGAACGGAGATCACAAAACAAAAAACTTGGACTGGAACTGAAACTAGATAAAACATGAAAAGCTGGTTGCTAGAGCGTCTCCCTTAATATGTCTACCTATAACTGATGGATAAAATGGACGAATTGATTCCCCACCTCAAAGTATTAATGCGTAGTGGACACGCCTAGAACTTGAACTCAGCATGCCGACCCTATTTAGTGTATTGATATGATATTAGAAGGCAGCGTCTTCACTTCTATTAACAGCATACAGATCAATCGATTTATTTTTGAATGCCGCCACAGTTTTCTAGTTACGAGGATTAAATAACATTAGGACTACTATGAGGAATTTCACGCAGATACAATTTCCTTTCACTCTTGTGGCGAAAAATGTAAAATTATACATATATATATATATATATATATATATATATATATATATATATATATATATATATATATATATGTGTGTGTGTGTGCGCGCGTGCGTGTGTGTGTGCGCGCGTGTGTGTGTGTGTGTGTGAAAAATTTCTCAAAGTTAATCTGTAGAAAAAGACAATATGTATAAAGGGAAAAGACAATAGGAAAACTGTATTATTGACCGACGCTTTTGACCAATGTGGACATTACAAGACAAAAATGAAATGAATTTATTGAAAACAAAGTAACTTTTAACAACAAACAAAATGTCCTTAGCACCTAGAAGAATTTAGAAAACGCCACTGTATTCCTATTTTTCACTTGACAATATGAACGCAGTAGCGTTTTCTAGATTCTTCTAGTTGCTAACGCGTTTGTATCTTGTTAATAGTTAATTTGTTTTCAATAAATTCATTTCGTTTTTGCCTTGAAAAGCCCACATTGGACGAAACGCGTTGGCCAATAATTCAGTTTTCCTATTGTTTTTACCTTTATGCATACAAACATATATATATATATATATATATATATATATATATATATATATATATATATATGTATGGCAATTTTTTAACTAGTAGAAATTCTCCTTTTGGATTATCAGGCAGCAAAAATGAGAATTTTCGAAAAGATTTTATGAAGCGGTTACGACTAAAATAAAACAAGTGAAAGACTTATATATTAGAACTATAACCCTGGGAATATGTGCATAGTCTAAAACAGGTACAGAAATGGGAAGTTTCCCTATTTTCTCAATCCGATTCCAAGTATACCAGCCAGCATTTCTCTTATCGTCGCTGCTTAGTTAACATTTCCAATCGAGCATTTAATAGTATTTTTCTTGGTTCAGAATATGCCGTTATTACCAATTATTACTAGAGCGCCCATTATTATTATCATCATTATTATTATTTACAAATCAATTGATGGGCATTACTTATATATTTCCTTAAATCTCTACTGGTAGCATTTTTCTGCTTTCATATTTTCCCACAGTAACAGACCTTTTGCGCTTAACATATTTTTGTTAAATGGTCGTTCAGCCGACAAATTACAAAAGCTTTCGCTCTGCTCGATTGTTATAACTGTAGCTTCATGAACTATATTTTCAGCCAGGCATTTTAAATTTAATACGAAACTGCTTCCTTTTCTGCAACTGCCTGTTAGTTATATGTTCCTATTTCATTAATTATATATAATTAATCTCGTAGTATGATTTAAGTAAATTATCTAGGCTTGACATACAAATGTAATTCAATTTTATTGCATGTCTGTAAAATATTTTACCTAATTTCAGTCCAGCAAAGCGAATATATAACGTAAGCATATATTTCGATCCTATTTTACTGCGTTTCTTATGTTAATTTAACACGCTTTCCTTCGAGACTCACAACACATTCATAATACTGCTTGTATTCATTAAAATGTCAACGTAAGAATCAATAATTGATCAACTCTGTTCTATTTATTTTGGCACGTGATTCAGCACATTATTTATATGGTTAGACACAATGATATACAAAACTAGTGGGCATAATTATCAAAACGGCATGATGATCAGCCGTTTGAGGCATTAACGATTATCAAACGATAAGGTGTTTTTTTGTCTGTAAACAATGTTTATATTCATAATCACTTTATTAAATTATGATCACTTTTCCATTATAAATAAGGGATATTTTAAGCCGTATACTTGTTAGCTGCTTTTAATAAAGCATCTAATCCGAACTGAAATGTAAAAAATCTTGCTCTCTATTACGAATAAAAAAATACTTGTTATTTTTCAATATCTCATCGTTTTTTCATACTGATTCACGGAAGGAATAACTATATATATATATCCACCTTGACAATTCGGAAAAATATTAACTGATAACACAGGTATACTCCACCATGAAAAAATATTCAAATTCTCAATAACCTCTGAATAATGAGTAAGCAACCAACATTAAATAATGTGTGTTATCACTATAGCAACAATGTTTATAAATGTTTATAATAGCAATGTTTTTGCACGGTTTATTTGATTTAAAATTATAAATGTACAAAGTAAATTGACATTTCTTAGATTAAATCATGAAAAAATGGTCATAGCTTTAACAGTTAATGGTATGTTAATTATAACAGAGCGTGTTCATGCGTATTTCCAAAAAAGTTACATCGATCAGTTATATTAATATTTTGACTTAGCAAAAGAGAGTGCCATCTTACTTGAATATTGCTTATTAGTAAGAGTCATTTTCTGATGGTAATACCGGGTTTCTCAATGGATAGCTGTGGAACAAAAAATATTTAGTCTCGCCATTACCCAAACTTCTCCATAGCAATAGGAGCGCTTGATTCTGCTGAAGCTTGTGAATTGTGTTGGTATATTACTACTGTTGAGATTTAGATATACTTTGTTTGCAACAACAGTGGTCTGTACAGAGATGACGCAGCTAGTCATCTACGTAATACCAACCCCCAAAATAAACATCACCTTAGAAAACAACTCTTTAAATTCTTCAAGGGCCATGGACTAAATATCACCATTAATACCAATGCTAAGATTATTAACTTTCTAGGTGCTACTTTCGACCGATCCAGAGGAATATACAAGGCTTTCAAGAAAGAACTTCATAATCACGAATACATTAGCGAAAAATCTATGCATCCCCAAGCTTTTTATTTGGTAACTACCACATTTTATTAGTTAGTTTTGCAATAACCTTATCCGTTGACTCAATATATTAATGGATCCATATCCCTATTAAACTTACTATTAATGACTTAGGTTATTTTTTGATAGCCACCTACCAACAATCTATATTTAGAATTTATATCCTAATACTATATTTATCATAATCGTGAACTTTGAATCAAAACACAATATAGCCTTACCCCCATGAGACAGAAATTTAAAAGAAAACAAGTATTTGACAGTTTCTTACTTTTCGTACCTGATGATTGACAAAGCTGTGTAATTCTAGAGTCGTACTGTAAACTGGTATATGTGTGATTATTAATATATATATATATATATATATATATATATATATATATATATATATATATATATATATATATATATAAGGGTGGATGTGCAAGGAAATATAAACAGTGTAATGATAGAAATCTGTATGGCATGTTGAGTGCCACTTACACACAATTAGCGAATATATATATATATATGTGTGTGTGTGTGCGTGTATGTGTGTGTGTTTAAGTAATATGTACTCACATATGGGGACGCACACTCACGCAGTCGGGTTGCATCAAATTAATCAAGGGAAAATATTTTATATGTCTGGAATAAACGAACCAAATTTTCCAGCTTTTAAACAGCTATAAATTAAAAATAAAATCAGTTCTAAAATGTTTCAATAAAGGCAATAAAAACAAAACGTTCTTTGAAATGGGATAACTATAAAACTATTTCAAGCATAAAACATATGCAGAAGAATCATAAACTAAGATATCTCTACAAATAAACTTTGTTCGCTTACAAACAATGATATATCCCAGGAGGGAGAACATGTTTGAATTTACTAAGATCAACCAATAATGCAAATTAGTAAAAGCGGATAATTCCCATTATCAGTATATCGTATTGTTATCATAATGGTGATGATAATATTCGGCATTCATTGACTGTGAAGCCAGTGCTGCTGTTGGTTGAAATGTATATTTACCTACTCTTAAAACCATTTTTCAGGGAAGCAGTTTTCATATATCCAGTACCTGTTACCGCTCGTTCCAGTATTGATGGAAACGTCTCGCTTCGTTCCTAACATTTTTCGAGGTATGGACAAAAGTGTCGGGAGTGTAGCTATGGTAATGGAGCTAAAGTATACAAAGTGAAGCTGCTTGAAACTGACTGATCTTGAATACCGTCGCATATACACTAAGTTATCGCTCACTTCTATTGTTTATTGGCCAAGAACGTCTAAGGACAATATTCCCCAGTTCCGCCAACTACCACATTCTCCAGATTTCAAACCTTGGGTGTCCTGGGTACGATGTTAGACTGCATCCAACAGCAAGGCCTCTGATCAGGAAGTTTTTGAGGAAGCGTGGAACGACCTTTTAATTGCTGGTGTTCCGAGGTCCACCCTGACTCGGGATGGTAGCACCTGTTGGGGTCCCAGCTATGCGAAAATAGTGAACTTCCAGGTCTTTTCCAGCACATTGAAACAATGATGTTGCCAACTACACTTTTCTGAAACAATGATGTTACCAGCTATACGTTTTTGAAACAATGATGTTTCCAGCTATACGTTTTTGAAACAATGATGTTGCCAGCTATACGTTTTTGAAACAATGATGTTGCCAGCTATACGTTTTTGATATATTTAGTAAATACTGGATCTGGCATTAAATAACCCATAGTGGTTTATATGCCATAAAACCCCAAACAACCAAACCAAACCATGCAAAATAGGCATTTAAAATTCATATAAACTGGATTTGGCATTAAATAACCACAGTAGTTGATATGCTATAAAACCCAAACAAACAAACAAACAAATCAAACCTTGGGACATTTTCATCTTTAGAAATTGAATCCTACTTGAAAGTAACAACATTTCAAAACATTGTGGAAATCCAAGAAAATGTGAAAATGTCACTATCTAAAAAAAGGGAGGGCCAGGGATGTTTCCATCAATGGCGTTGGGTAAAGATTATGACTTCTGAAATGGGCGACTTCAAAGGCGATTAAATGCTGAATTTTTACGTACCATACTAGTCTTTTTATATTACCAGTCCCACTACTTTTTGAACAGTCTTCTTATTTGAACTAGTGTGCAACATCAACATCTTGATAATTTTATTAATATCATCAAGATATATATTATATGCATTTTAGCTGTTGCAGCTGTTGAATCTCTTCAAGGGATGTGTTTTTGTTATCTGGTACAATTCTTGTGATTCTGTAGCGACAGTCCACAAGGTTCGAAGAAGAAGAGATTCAACAGAGATTTTATAATTCTCTTGCTATGATGAAGATGAATACATCCTTTATGATGGATATATTACATCTAAAAAACAGAATGCACAGGTGTCAATAGAAGAAACAACGCAACATGCAAATTACAAATTGGAGATCATGCAAGTACAATACTTTAAATATCTGGAAGACGGAAAGTGCAACACTGAAGACGCATTATGATACAGAAAGTTGCCTTCCCAAAGCTAAGCAAGGTATTAAGAAACAGAGAAATTTCGTTAGACACAGATAATCGAGTACTGAACCGTTGCGTAATATCAGTCCTCCTATATGGTAGTAAATGATTAACAATATCCACACAGATAAAGAAGAGACTTCAAGCAACAGAGATGTGGTTCTACAGAAGGATGCTGTGAATACAATGGACTGGTATACCATGTGAGCAACGACGAAGCTTTAGAGAAAATGGAAACAAAACGGACACTTACACTTGACAGAAACGGAGTTGAAATTTCTAGGGCACTTATTGAGGAAAGGTGGCTTTGAAAATTCGATACTCACAAGAATAGATTGAAGAAAGGTGGAACAGAAGAAAACATCGCGTAACCTACTTGAGTAAATGTATGGCAGAACAGAGTTTAGGAGAAATCACAAAGAGACAGCATTTATGAGCCACAAAAGACAGGGAATTATGAATAGCCATTATCACCAGTGTCCTGATAAGACCTGAGATATCGAGGTTACGTACTTCTTCTTGATTGCTATAGAGATTTTTTTTTTCTAAAAATAAAATATAAAGCTTACAATGAAAACATAGAACTTCACTTACTTTGGATGCGAAATATTTTTGTTGGCGCCATAACTCTATTCCAATAGCTTTATTCAGATTGTGTCGAATCCACTGAGTTCTAGTTTCATTATATCAAGTTTTGTCTTGAACTTATCCTCTGAGTTTTATGAATACCGATTAAGTATCTGTTTTTATCAAGTTAGTTTCAATAAAACAAAACTGGTACAGTTATATAATAATTGGTAGAGACTCGTTATGGAAAAAGTAATTTTATGAACTATTGATTAATATAGTCAGCGGCGACAAGAATTAATTTAAAAATCCGCAATTTTGCAACCACGCTATCCTGCATGATATCTTAACCGCAATTGATCTCTACATTGCTGATAATTAAGCGAATCAAAATCATTATTTGATATGCTAATTATTCACCTAAATGTTGAGACCTAAGAAGTTTACAAAATGGTTACTTCTATATCATATACTTTTATGAGAGAAAAAATTCCTACATGTTATTATTATCATCTGTGTATGTTATGTTTCTTCCTTTGTATCCTGTGGAGCCGGCTCCAAACTTTGGTACTTAGGCCCTATAGGAGAATTGACATTTAATTGATAGCACTTTTCTTAGTATATGGGATGTTTCTAGTAGAGCGATCTTCTGGGCAAACTGTATGTTGATGTTACCTGGAACACTGTTAGTAAAATTGCCCCTTCCTTTTCTCACGTTCCCCAGAAATCCGTTTACTATGGGCACATTCTCAGTCTTCACTATTATTATTATTATTATTATTATTATTATTATTATTATTATTATTATTATTATTATTAATTCGTAAATATTATTGTATTCTTAAAAATATTATTAACAATATTATTCAATTTTATTCTTAAAAATGTCTGATATATTTTTGACGTTGGGAGGATAGCTTAGACGAGGGTCGCATTTCTTTGTTTACATTATTATTGATAATATTTTGAATTACTAAAATGCTTATATATTGTTCTTATTATTTAATTCCTATGTTTTTTTAATATTATATTTTAATATTGCTAAATTTAATATTATAATATTGTTGTACAGGAGAAAAGATAAGTATTGATATGGATATATATATATATAATTTTGGATCATTGGATCAAATATAACTAACGTTTATCTGTGTTATATTTCAATATGGATTATACTTCTAAAGTGGTTAAAATAGTTCAATACAGTATTAGAACGCTTGGAAGAGCCACAGTTCTTTTTTTAATTCTCTATGGTCATTTTATTCTCTATGGTGTATGGAAATGTGTGGTACTCATCAATACACATAAGCTTCACTCGCTCAAAGCCATTTTTAAATATTAATCTTAGAAAATGTTTATATAGATATGAGAGTTTAGTTATTTCTGAAATCGTCTGGGGCTATATACCAAGAATATGTGAATTCCAAACATATATTATCATTACATTAAACGCTCGGGCACCCATAGGTAATGCACGAATGATTCTTCCAACGTCTTACAAATATCGAAATACTTTAACTCAGGAGAATGTTAAATCAAATCTCGTTCCATTTCAACGGCGATACCACGCAACCCACCAGTCAAAGTACTGTATTTTTTTCCAAGTACCTTTTTTGGGGGGTGGGGATAACATATATATACTATTTTGACAACACGGCATAAGTTACTTTACCTAACTTCCTCCAAAGACAATCACTATTTGACGTTTGAAGAGACGTAGCCGAGAGCCTGGTCAGATGAGTCACGTTTCCAGTTAGAGAATCCAGCCTGTGAGAGACGGCATTAAACTATAGATCCAGCCTGTCAAGCTTACGGCGGCTCTCTAACAATGAGGACAGTGTTAGTTTGCATTTGACAAGAACTAGAAAGAAAGTAGAATCTGTTTCTACAGCTGTGAAATGCACAGATCTTAAGACATACAATTTATACATCTTTATACGCATTATGGTGAATATACAATGCTGTTCGATAAAAGTGACTCACCTGATTTTTTTTTTACTAAATGTTCTCTTCTCCGATGAAACGAAAGTTGATCGAAATTCAAAGGATAAGCGATCTAAAATCCGAAGAAGAAGTTTTGCAAGCTCTTTGAATTTAGCAGTAAGTACTGTCATGCATCCGTTCAGTATAATGTTCTGGGGATGCTTTTCTTTTCATGGAACTGGTTTCTTAAAACCTATTGAAAAGACCCTCAGGAGCGAGCACTACAAGAGAATTTTAGAGTCTTGTCTGCTCCCTTCTGCTGAAAGGGTGCAAATCGACCCCACCATGCTCATTTTTATGCAGGATAATGCACTGTCAGAAATCAAAATTGATGAAGGAATACTTTGATGAGAAGCAGGTGAGTGTTATGACATGGCACCCCTATTTTCCTGACCTCAACCTCATAGAAAACTTTTGGAGCATTATAATGTACAGGCTCTCGAGAAAGCATTTGATTAACAAAGAGGATTTGATTGTCAATTTCATATCCGAATGGAATTCAATGCTTGGAGATGAGATTTGCCAGAACCTAATCAAGTCAATGCGAAAAAGGGTTGAAAAGGTTATTCAAAACAAAGAAGGTCCCATAGAATATTAAATATTTCGAGCTATATTACCTATTATAAATAAATTATACCTCTATTATTCTTTATTTAAAGCTGTTCGGTTATGTTTCTATTGATTACTAGTTGCAGGAAATAAGTGAGTCAGTTTTTTGCACAGAGTTTTTCCCTAAATCTCATTTATATCCAAAATTATAATTATCAATAGAATACCTTATGGTGAGTAAACTTTTTTTACTAGGTGGTCGGGAAGTGGTCTTTATATTAGTAAGATTAAAAATTAGTTTGACCCCAAAAGCAATAGGCGAAAAAAATTTAAGTAAAAAATTCAGGTGAGTCACTTTTATCGAACAACACTGTAGTTTGTTCCAGCAACACAAGTGATACTGGTCGCAGGTTACACAAGAGTGATTGTAGCAACTTCCGGCAAACTTCCAGTTACTCATCTTCTTTACCCCTCCTCCATACTCGGCAAACTGAAAATTAATAGGACGTATTATGGTATCCGTAAATTCCCAGCAGCCAACCCCAACAAACATCAATAAACATGAAGGGCTCTGGGACGTGTCTAGATAAACAGACCCACTAAACAATTCTATCACACTGTAGACTCCATGCCATGGCCCTCGTTATTGGGGTAAAAGTAGGTGCTAAACAGTTTCTTGTACGTCAGATTATGAGACGAGTTACGAATTACAATATATAATTAATTTGTAAGTTTATTTACATGTAGAAATAATAGTAATGTTCCGAAGAGTTTTTTTTTAATTCCAATGTGTAGAAAAAAAGTAATGACTACGTATTATAAAAGATTTAATAGCAGAAAAGCACAAAGCGTAAAAACAGGGCGCACAGATATTAGATTTAAAAGTGTTCTTTGAAATACACACCTTACTTCTTCATCGTAGTATTACACATTTGAATATGGGTATGTATACACGTCTCGGATAATTTTCTTAGGTGTTTCCTTAGAAATGTGCAAGTTTTCACTTTCGTCACATCACCACTGGATAACGGGTGGTGTGACCGTTGTATGCGTAGTGGCATTCAGATGTTCTTGTAACACGACCACATTCAGCATTCTCAGAACTCACTTTGCACTGACTTTTGCAATAACGATTACTTTCTCGGCAGTAATGTCTTTTTCCTTTTCCTCATTCACTATAGAACCTGTCGTGAAGGTCAGTTTCTCATTCCTCTTTTTACCTATTTCCTTATTGTTCTCATAAACCTTTATTCACCTCAGGTGAACGTTTGCAGCAATATTTCATTTCAAAACAGAAATTCCGTGACAGGTCTCGGTGTCCAGTGGGGGAACCATTTTGAAAGAGCATTGAGGACAAGAAAAGTAAAAGTGGCTCTACAAATGTTTCCCCAGGGTTTCTAAACATTTTATGGCTTATAGCTAACCAAAAGAAATACCTAGGAATTCAGAATCGTACTTTTACAGTTAGATTAGATCATCCATTACTTTCTCAACGACATTCTTATTAATAAAAATGGAATAGAAGGAGACGAAAAGAAACTACCAACACACACATTATATATATATATATATATATATATATATATATATATATATATATATATATATATATATATAGTGCTACACAAATGTAAGTGAAGCTTTGAGATGATATTAAAAATGATCTCTTTTTCAAGATAAAAAATGTTAATTAAACTATATATTCATTAACATATTTACGCCAAATGCCAGAATTTACGACAAGGAATAAATTTAGTACATTCATCGGAGATTTGTATCATTGGTAAGCCTTGAAATTATGGTCTCAACAAGTAAACTCAATTAAAATAATTTATTGAGTATTCAAATTTGAGGGATTATTTTCATAAACTATTTATATGTCCGATACCATCCATATTTCCTTTTTTTACACTATTTTCATTCAGAATTTTCTATTTGTATTTTCAGTGTTTAATTGCAGATAGTTGTCGATGTTTCTGACTCAAGATAAACCCTTCCAAAAAAAGAACCAATGCTCTGGAATTTGAAAGGAAAGAGTGTTGGCACGTACATAAAAATTCTGCATATGAAATTAGTAAATACTAAATACTTCAAATACCTCGGTCTATGGATTTATTACGCTACTACAAAATCAAACTATTAACAGAAATTCTCGTGTTATTTATTTAAATTCACTCGAGACATTCATGGCGCAATATTCGTTCAGATATATGTAAAATGCCGGCTGCAACAGCTTTCTCAGATCAAGTGTTTAAAATAGTGCTGTGTGAGTGAATCGTGTACGTCTTTGAACCTCAATAAAACTCAAAATGAAACTTTTTCATTTTGTGATAAACTGAGTATACAGCATTCAACCTAAAGAAATCGTTGTGTATGAAAATGGCGCAGTTAGTTACTAAATTTAAAATAAAACATGGAAAGATCAAAAGATCTTCATAAATATTTAAAATATCGCATAGTTGAATCCTATTATGATGGAGAAGTCTAGAAATGGCTATCAAAACTATTTGGAGTGCTCATCTGTACCGTGCGGTAAATTATGTTTTTATATTTGGTATCCTGTCATCGCAATCAAGAATTTGCCCTTCGCCAAAAATAACTGCAAAAGCAAGTAAATATCTAGTTCGGCAAGTCCAGATGAATCCTTCTATGTCCTGAGCGGTTCTCCAAGTCTCCCTGGCCAATGTTGGAATCTATGTGCATACGTCTACAGTGCGACGACATCTGAACGACGCTGGTCTTCACGGCAGAATCCTTAGAAAAAAGCCACTGCTTACGTAAAAGCACAAACACTCCTCAACAATATCAAAGCACATGTTAATAAACTAGAAACGTCTAGCAAAAGGTTTTATGATCGGATAAGAACAAAACAGAGCTTTTGAGAAGATAAATAGGTGGTATGTATGACGAGTACTTTATATGGTTTTTGAAGAGAAGGTGCCAAGTTAAAAATGGCGGCCGCTGCATTATTATTTGGCGGTACTTTACTGACGTTTGTACAGGCAAAATAGTACGCATTGATGACGCAATGGACTCTTAAAGATATCAAACAATTTTAACGAAAGTGTTTAGCCCTCTTGTGGAAATGTGGGCTTAGGTTTGGGCAATGATCTAAGCATCAAAGCAAATCCACAAAAGAGAGTCTCGTAAAAAGATATGTCAAGTCTTTAAATAGCCTAGTTAAAGTCCTGATTTAAATGCAATTGAAAATCTGTGGTTCAAGCTACTCTGATCAAAGGAGAAAACAATTCACTAAGACGAAAATGTTTAGAGAGTGCCTTGATCGCAAGGTCAGCCACAGTATATTTGCTTCATGACTCATGAATCATTTCAACATTCCTGGTAGATTTTCTATTATCACAATGTGGGATATCTAATAACAAAAAATACTGAAACAAAAAGAAAAAGAACCTAAATGAAAACGGTTAGATCATATTAATTTATTTTTTTTTAATTTACAGTATCCCTTATTCATGCGCATGTGTAGTCGCACCAGAATAACAAAAAGACGAAACGCATCACACGAAAGAGGTAATTAAAAGTCAGGCATATTGGGGAAAAAGGGTTTTGAGAATTTGCTACTCAAAGGTCATATTGAAAGGAAAAGAGACATAATGAAACCGCGAGTAACATACTCAACGTACTTCCGTAAATAGATGGCAGAACACGAAGGGCGAGGGATAATAATGGCACAAGTATTGCTTAGTGATGCAAGGGATAACATGCTGTGGCGACCAATGATCGTAAAATCCTGAACGGACTCTCACACAAAATAAATATTTGGTGTATCTTAATAAAGAAGTAGTGATGAAATTCACCTGTGTATAATATACCTCTCTACAATATTTTCCAAAACGATTATTATTATTATTATTATTATTATTATTATTATTATTATTTACAGTTGATTTATCTCAGAAAATGATCATTATTATTATTATTGACATTTGATTTATCTCAGAAAACTGCTAGAGGCCAAGTAACTCAAAGATACGCCAGAAGCCTTTGCATGTTCATTCAGTAGTTTGACAAAATCACATCAACCGTTTGGCAACTTCGGGCCTTTTGTCAATTAAGACTTCGTTTGTACTTCTAGCTTTGGTGTCTACCTCCAAGAAAGCCAAGTTTAGTTCATGTTTATCTTTCTCTACTTTAGCGTCTGTTTTGGCTTTCTACAACTTTATTCATGCCAGCTGTTTGGTTGATATTATGTTTCTCGCTGCTAGAAGTTTCCATTGTTTGATCGTAGTTGTATTGGATGCAAACATCGAAAATTATTACGTTCTTTCTTTCCACTTAAAATTTTAAACAAACAATGTTTCTGAATCTCATATTTTACTTCTCTTTTTATAACAACCAGGAAATCCTTGGACATCGGTTTTGTGTTTTATTTAATGTCAAATTTGGGGGAATTTGATTACAATATTTAAACAAGTTTAACTTACATTTATGCATATATCTTTACAGGTAAATATGTTTCTCGCAGACAGATCAAATTTCTAGAACATATTTTCTTTTACAATTTGGAAAGTTTTACACTCTCAGGAAATATTGAAGGCATTGACAGACAGAAGCAGCAAGTAAACAACGTGACGAACTTGTGAAAATTGATGGCAGAACATGCATAAGGGATAGTAAATAGAAACAGTACTGCAAATGATGATGGCATGTTGGGTAGAGCCATGATATACTGCGTTCCAAAGGAACACGCCACATAGAAGAATAACTTGTTGGCAGCCTGCACCAGATTTAGATCGCGTCCTGGGTATGACGATAAACTACATCCGCGTCCAGGGTAAGACGATAAACGACGTCCAACAGCAAGGCCTCTGATCAGAAGGCTTTGAGGAGCGTGGAACCTCCTGTTAATTGTTGGTGTTCCCAGGTACACCCTGACCCGGGGTGATAGCACCTGTTAGGGTCCCTGTTATGGGCAAATAGTTAACCCCGAAACTGAGGTAAAAGGAATTATAAAAGTGTAAAAATAGGTTTTAATACCAGAGATAATTTGTAAAAAATTATTACCAGAAATAAATTTTTGAAGAAGAAATATTACCAGCAATACGTTTTTGAAAAAATAATATTACCAGCTATACGTTTTTGAAGAAATAAATATTAACAGAAATAGATTTTTGACATTAAATGACCCATTGAGGTTGATATGCCGTAAAACAAGAAAAAACAAAACAAAACCAGATTTAGATCCCGAGTGGAGAAGCGATAGAAATCACTAACGTTAGCAAATTTGTCATTGCTTAGCTGGTAATATCGTCCTGAGAATATATATATTTCCCAGCCATTGAAATTATTGTACGTCGGAATCTTCTTGTAAGCATCAGTACATATCTTTTCTCCGGGCTTGTAGAAGTACGAGAAACAACTTTTTTCAACCAGTGATTTTGACACAAAATAATAACCTGAGTTGGATATTTGATTCCGAAAGTGCCCTTGACATTAACAGTTCTGCGAGATACCGCTCGTTTTGGTGGTTCAAAAGAGACTGTCATGAGCATATGGGTATTTTATCCGTGTACCTGAACTCATTCAACAATGAGAACCAGAAAAGAGGTTCAAGGATGTCCTGCTTAACAATAACGAAGCTATTCAATGTCTTGTTGAACACGAAGATGAACATATTGATTAAATTATTCATAGATATTATCAATGAATTCATGCAACTTTTGCACGTTCGTGACTTTTAGAAACTGAGTGGGAATATGTCTTTGCTTCCTAGTGTATAATTTCAAGCGCAGATTCGGATGCACCGCTGTTCGGGCGGTCTTAAGATGCGCCTTTTCCTCATCACTTTCTTGTATGCACGTTGTTGGGTTTATTTGTAATTTTAGTTTCCACGGTCAACAACTCGCGAACTTAAAACCTCATTATCACTTTCAGTTTGAAACAACAAATAGGAAGTCACTAAGAATTGGTCTCATCCATATGTCCATATATTATAGTACTCTGTAAGTAAGTACGTCCTATAAGTAAGAATACATAAACGAATGTAAGTTAAATGTGTTTAAATATCTTTAATTAGTAATGTTATCAACTTCATTTTCAAAGATTTCAGATCAACAAAAGGGAACTCTATAATTCCACATTTGTTGAAATTTTCCGTACTTTTCTGAAACACTGTTTTCAACTTCTTGTTTCTGAATGTTATACCAATTATGAAGGAATTTAAAATCTGTAGCTGCTATATCTGGTGAGTAGGGATGATCTAGAAGAATCTCTCATCCTATCGATCTTATTTTTGGGGGATTTGTTTGGTTGTGTATGCCCTTGTCACATCACACTGGTTAATAACAGCCTTTCCGTTTATCAAAGCAGAACACCTTAAAAGTAATCCTTCGTTTACACGATCAGGTTGCTGGTAATAAATATCTGTGAGTGTCCGTCCACGTTCTAGCAGGTGGCAATGTACAATACAAGTTATATATCCCCAGACATAAAGCAAGAATTTCTGAGGATAAAGTCCTGGTACTGGCGTCGGCGTAGGTTTCCATATTGTGATAACCCGTCTTTTTCGCTTTTTTGCTGGCATGCAAATATTTTCCATCACCTGCAGGCGGTGCTAAAACTTGGTTAAAAGTTTGTTGCTCGTGGATTTCAGTTGGAAGCTGATAAGGGACCCATTTCCTTCTTTGCAAATTTTAGCAATTATATCTTTAGATGTATTATAAACGATATGATGTTTGATAAAAGAGATGATAAACTAATGCCAGACATTTTTGTTCATCTTAATTGGTCGATCTACTGAGGCGAAATACATAATTATTCTCTTAACAATCATATATATATATATATATATATATATATATATATATATATATATATATATATATATATATATATATATATATATATATATAAGTGGATATTGAAGTCAACACTCAGAGGCAACAGGCTTTTTCATGCTAGACGCAATCGTCAGGCTGCAATCGTCGCCTAACGATTGCGTCTAGCAGGAAACAGCCTGTGTTGACTTTACTTTTCACCTTTATATTTATATTTACATACGCTTTATTTTTGATATTGAGCACTTTATCCCATAAATATAGCACACCTTAAAAATATATAGATAGCGGTTTGGATTGAGGAATCGGATAGCCGAGTTCGAATTCCAGTCGAATCCATTACATTCACTTACGTGCTAATACACTTGGGCAAGGTGTGAATCCTATTTTCTCCCTCCAGCTACGGGTAAATATCAGGATAGACTGGGTTCTATAGTTTTGGATGGCAACTGATCTAGTAGGAAGGACAACTCTGAATTCAAAACCTGCGGAGTGTCGTTTGGGGACCTTGTGGCACTTAGTGCGCCAGGTCTCTGTATTCAGCCCTTCAAAAAGTGTGGATGGTCCTGCACGAAACCTTCACCACTATAATCAAATCACATGTGCTGTTGTCGGGCTGTCGGCTTCATAGAAACTGATCTGCTTGACCCTCATACGTCGAATGCGACGGGAGAGTCGAGTATATATATATATATATATATATATATATATATATATATATATATATATATATATATATATATATATATATATATATAAAGAAAGAACAGTAAGATATATCGCTTGATGAGGAAATGGAACTAATGTATTTGGTTTAATAACACAATTAAATTCGAAAGCTTTAGCTTCCATTTCTGAAACATGGTTATCACTGTGTAGAGAAAAACCCATATTCTAAATCAATTAATTTATAATATATATATATATATATATATATATATATATATGAAGAAAAATAGTTTTAATGTGTGCTATTATTTTGGAATAAAGTGTTCAATATCAGCGATAGAGCGTATGTAAATATAAAAGTGAACATTGAAGTCAAGACTAAGAGGCGACAGACTGTTTCATGCTCGACGAAATCGCAATGTGGCCGGACGATTGATTATGATCGGTCTTAAATTCATGTCCGTGCGTTGTACCGGTGAATATTTGCAGGATGTTGTGTGATAGTCATGCTCGATAACGAGACGGTAGCCATCATATATGTGTGCATATCTATGTGTCTATGTGTTTATATTCTCTAAAAATTTCAATTGATGTTATAATGTGCATTTGAATATTCTGTAAATGTTTAGTTATTCTGATCTTATCAGTGAATGTGCCCTATCTCCGTGATCATCAATATTTAAGATACAAAACAACTGAAAAGATCGCGGTAATTTTGCCTCTTAATAATATAAATAATTAACAAATATGCAAAATTTCATTAAATTTTATTATATCAATGACCATTTTGTCGGATTTTTTTAACTATATGTAAATTCAGACAATATTATAATTATGACTGCTTTCCGATGTGAATAAAGAATAAGTTTCGTTTGATAAATTTCAATGAAATAACTTGAAGGTCTGGAATGAGGAGCTTTCATTATTTACACCATTTATGTTGTCCTCATATTCGTTGTTTTTATTACAACGTTTCGACCGTTGTGCCCTCCAGCCATCATCCGATGCATATCGATATGGTAACTAGGACAATTTTCTGTAGTGAAGTGTAGAAATAAATACAATATGGGTGCCGCTAATAATGACAGCAAGTTTTCAACAACAGCAGAATTTAAAACTTAGCCCTAATCAAGAGGCACGGTTACGTTTATGGCTCTAAGTTCACCACACAAAATTGTCCCACGGGACAAAAGGCTATTGGATTAAAGCGTTGAGTTGTGAATTTGGTGATATAGTAATTGTGAATTCAATCACTGATCTGGACAGTTTGTACTTGGAATCTGTGGAAACTGCCGAGCAACAACTTAGCAGTACTAAAAATAAGGACTAGATGATATCCCTAGACATGAGCAGTGGAACGAGAACGGTCTATTCCAGTTGTTTAAATAAAGGCTTCTGTTCAAATTTTCCCGTAGATTACCTAGATCGATATACATCTGATGACGGTCCGAAGGCACAACACCTCAAACATTGTGATAACAACAACAACGATGAGGGCAAAATTACAAATAGAAAATAGTGTAAATATTGGATTAACTAAATTTATACTAGTTAATTCCGTTTGAAATTTCTCGTATGTATTTGAAAACTCCTATAACTTAGTTTTTCCAATACATTGAATAATTCCATAAATGTTTAGGTTTGTAAATCAAATATAATTGAGAACAATATTCAAGCAAAGATGAACTAAGAAAATTTGTTGCATGTAATGTTAAAGACATAACAGTGTTAAAATCCCAGTATCAATAAGATCATATTGACATTACAAATATTATATAGTAATTTATTTAATAATGCGGGATTTAGTATTAATCAAAGTTATCCTTCTGTTGTCGATATCTTTTGGATTTCTATATAAGAATGTATGTTATACTTTGCATTGTCTAATGATCCACAAATGAAGTTATTATCAATATTTTTTAAATACGAATAAATATTTTAGACGAAACTCACTCAACATACTGCTCAACATACATAGTGAAAAATGATCAACATTGATTGGGAGAACAAATTTATTGTGAAAATATTGACTTACATCATAAAATCTCACATTGTTTGTGAAGAAAGGTGCAAAGAGATTAAAGTTGCTGATTTCACATATTCTTCAAATCTATCTACCTATATATAAATATATATACATACATATATATATATATATATATATATATATATATATATATATATATATATATATATATATATAATACATATAAGCAAAATAATTTGACATAAATAAATAAACAAATAAGCGACTTCCGGTAAAAGTAACCGCCAAAATAGACTACCCACAATGCACCACTGACCCTTATATATAAATAGACGAGAAAAATAACAGCACTAGTTGAATGAAACAGACTGTCGCCTCATAGTGTTGACTTCTATGTTCTCTTTTATATTTACACACGCTCTATCTCTGATATTGAGCACTTTATCCCATAAATATAGCACACTTTATGACTATATTTCTTCATATATATATATATATATATATATATATATATATATATATATATATATATAAAGTTGTAACCTCTGTCAATCTGTTTGTTTGTTATCGAAATCATCGAAGCGTTTTCGTGATAGACCCCCATAGCCATATATATTCTGAAACTACATTACCCAAGGTACTTGCATAAGTATATTTCATTTTGATCAAAGGGTATTTCCGGGGGGTACAAACCCCCGATTGATTTTTTTTTCCTTTGATATAAATTAAATATAAATTTGAACAAGGAAATGACTCCTAGGGTACTTGGATAAGTATATTTAATTTTTATTAAAAAGGATCACCGTGGAGGTACAAACCCCCCAATTAATTGTTTTCCCATTGATTTAAATTAAATCTAAATGTGAACAAGTGAATGACTCCTATCTAAAATATAGAAGGAGAAAGGCAAAAGATTGAGGTCACATCGGCATCGAGACACTATAAACGTCAAAGTTAGTCAGAAATCACCAATTAGTGAGCAGTAACGTAAAATAGATATTTGTTGCGCAATTCAACTGTTATATCAATGTTGAAAACTTCATATTAATTCATTCAATCAAGTATTGCATCAAATACATATCAAAGGGGCCAAATTTCAATAAATCTACCTGGGTGCTCACATTTTGTGTCCATGGTGTTTTCATCATACTTCATGTGAACGACATCTCTGTTCGTTTAAGTATCTTCTTCATCTCTTAAACAGGGGTCCAGCCTTCATGGCGATATAGGAAATTTTACATTGCATAGCAGCTCAGTACACTTTTCATTATTTTGCTTCCTGTTAAATGACTTACGAAAAATGACATTTTCTTCTAAGTTTATTTCATTTCTTTTGCTTAAATGAAGGACAATCTAATTAGTTATCTATTTTATTTCAAATTCTTCCTCATAATATTTAAGGCTTTCGTATTTCATCAATTTTCAAAAAGGATTTCACTTAGATTTCTTCGAGCGAACTAAACATTTTTTTCATTTATACCTAATTGAGGAGATTTTCGATTTTGGGCAGATGATCAAATAAAATCCGAAGCTGTTTGTTATTCTGATGAATATGGCGAACTGGTGAATATCTCAATAAGAAAAAAAATTAACGTATTTGAATGCATTTATTGATATCTGCAGAACACAACGGATGCAATTCCTTTTATATAATGCGTTTTTCTCTAATGAAATTGGAGAAACGTATTAATTCTCTTTCGATTGCAATAGCTACGCTAATGACATTTGTCTAAAAGTACGAATCCCTCTTTTCGAGAGAAATCTATCTTCTAACAAAAGCTCTCTCTCGTTTGTATCTATATCACTTTTTATAAAGTAGGAAAATTTGATTTTTTTTCTATTGTATATTCAACGATTATGCTCTTATTAAATAAGCAAATGTTAGAAAAAGCGATTCATAACGATGTAGTTTCTTTTCCTCAAGACGAAACATTTCACATTTTGTGATGTACAATGTCACCTGTATAAAGTATTGTAGATTTATCTAATCGTAAGTCGTTTTGGGATTCGGTTCATCGTAACAAAGTTTACTTAACTAGGTTGCAAACAAACATATACAAGCACATGAACATAAACACACACAAAGGACACACACACAAAGGACACACACACACACACACACATATATATATATATATATATATATATATATATATATATATATATATATATATATATATAGTTGAAAATGCAATGGTCAAACGGAAAAGAAATCGAGCATTTATACATGCTCTCCTTTTTAAACACATTTCTTTCTTATATATTTGAATATTTTCGGCTATCAAAGTAATGGAGTTCGAATTTAAGTCAGTTGAAAATCACGTCATCTGCAACATATCAAGTATTTATGCGTGCACTGTTTTAAGTTTATTATTAATTATATTTCAGTACCTTTGACTGTCACTGTCATTGTTAGTATTTGGCAGTGATCAGTATATATATATATATATATATATATATATATATATATATATATATATATATATATATATATATATTATAATTGTTTTTTAAAAAATATGATTCCTTCGCTATATAAGAGTTCTCATGTTTCAAAAACAAGAGCCAAAAACCTCAATATAATTATTGAAATTAAATTGAATTAAAGTATCACGACCCTCAAGCGAAAATACAGAAATAACCAATCTTGAAATTTATGCATCTTTATAAGCATGTTCATTCGCAAAATTAATTACTATGGAAACGGCTGGAGCGACCATTTTGATAAGGAGCAGGAAAGTTATTTTGTATCAAGATATCTGTCACCTTCGGAAAGAGGTCAAAAGAAAGTGTGTCGGGGTGTCCATTTCAAAGCGAATGATGGCATTCATGTACGCACATCGTCTGGTCAGTCACAGCGACAGATATATGTTGGCACCATACGTCGTTAAGTATCTAAAGAATTTTATTTTATTATTTTTTTCAGAAGGGTGTTTCGTACATGAACGCGTCGCACTGAACTACAATTTGTTTTTGTTTCTTTTTTTTGGCGACTTCATAAAGGGTTTTTCTATGTTATGATTGGGTTAATCTTTTCAACCTTTTATTAGACTATGAAATTTATTTTTTTATGCTAATTATTTAATGCTAAAATTTGTTGATGTCGGCAAAAAAAACGTTAACTCATGTCTATGGTTTAATAAATTTTCATTATTTAGAAACTTAATAATGTTATTTTTTCATGTAGGCATAAAGGTCATGGGTCATCTCAGGTTTTACAAATTCTTGTTTTATTTATTATTTTCCATTTTACTTTTGGTGTTATATTCATTTCTTTTAAATGCCAAAAATATTTGGATAGGGATGTCTGATTTCTATTTCTAATATTATTGAAGGATCTTTTGTGTTGTCTCTATCTAATTTTAAATTCATTCTTCGTTGACCCAATGTATATCCTTTCAGTGTTAGGACTCTCAATGGATGAGATAGTGCATTGGTATACCACAGATTTTGTGCGGCATTTATTTTCCAACGGGCAGTCTTCAGGCTTTCTGCAATCACATAATTTTTCATTATTTTTGTCTAATTTTTGTATAGGATTTTTATTAATACTGTTTTGGCATATATGTTTTTCCAGGATTTTATTATTATGTTTTGTTATGATTTTTTCTAGATTTTTGTTGCAACTGTAACTTAATTTTAATGGGTTTTTATTAAAGATCTTGCTAAGCCTGCTATTAGTAAGAAAGTGTTTTTCAATTAAAGCTAGGAACTTTTGTTCTAGATTAATACTAACCCTTTGTTAGAACGGAGGGGTATACCAAATGACTTTTTTTCCCCTGTTTTTCTTCTGGTTAGTGCTGTTATTTCCATAATTGATGTTAGCGATTTTGTATCCGCTATTTTTTAGGGCTGTGTTATAAACATTACTGTGTTGTTGGAATATTTCCTTATTAGCGGAGTTCATGATATTCTTTTCTCTATTGATGTGCGTATATGCTTAATTATAGATGGAGGGTGGTTTGACTTAGGCTGTACATACAAGGGGTTAGCGTTAGCTCTTGTTTTTGAAACATGAGAACTCTTACGTAGCGAAGGAATCATATCTTTTTAAAATAATTATAATTTAAAATCTACTGCTGTATGGAGCACTGTATTTTTTTTAATAAAAACTACTAAAGAACCCCGGATTATTTATCTAACGTGTTCTTTCCTATTTTGATATATATATATATATATATATATATATATATATATATATATATATATATATATATATATATATATGACCGCCATGACAAGACAAAATTTATTTTTATTCCCACTCATGATGATAATAGATAAAAAGTAAAAGTAAAAAACGGACTAGCAAATCGGTTTCGAACCTCGCTCAACAGAGCTAAATCGAGATTAATAAATTATAATAGAATTATCACTAAAAAGAGATGGACAATATTTATTGGGGAAAATATTACTTAGAAATCCTTCTGTTTAAACAGAGATAGCTTCAAAGATAATATATATATATATATATATATATATATATATATATATATATATATATATATATAAAAGTGAACATAGAAGTTAACATTTAGAGGCGACAGACTGTTTCATGCTAGATGCAATCATCAGGCCACGAATGCTGTTATTTTTCTCGGCTATATATATATACAGGTTAGTGGTGCATTGTGGGTAGTCTATTTTGGCGGTTAATTTACCGGAAGTCGTTTATTATTTATTTATTTGGGTCAAATTATTTTGCTTGTTTTATATTATGTTTAACGTTCTTTTTATAGATACAAGTATTTAAGCAAAGAACGTTAAACATAATATAAATGTCTTTAAATAAATTGTCGGACTATGTCCAATTCTAAAATATATGACGTCATTTGTTTACATTTGATACGCTAGAGCAGATATGAATAGAAGAGATTCATGGAAGATTTAAGTTTAAAGATAGTAAAATCGACCTTGCTAACCGGACGCTCCTCTGTGGCCGAACGGTTAAGGCACATCACGCGAAATGATGGTTCCGTATAGGATACAGGTTCGATTCCTGTCGGAGAGCGAAAATTTTCGATGAAAATTTCTCGGACATTCAGGCCGGTAAATGTTATTTAATACTGTTTATTATAAAACAGAGCATTTGCTTAAATACTTGTATCTATAAAAAAACGTTAAACATATTATAAATATCTTTATATGTATGTATGTATTCATCCACAGACATCTCTTTCGCTGTATCACAGCTCATCAGTGTGTCTAGACATTCGATTACCTCAATCCGGACATGAAACCTGACTGATATTTATATATATATATATATATATATATATATATATATATATATATATATATATATATAATGCACGCAGAAGCCGCACTAATCGAGAGTTTCATGTATATATATACGAATCCCATGATTAGTGCGATTAATGTATACATTAATTGATACCTACTAATCGAATATAATAACTCATCGGGAATGATGTAATTTGTACCTCAGATTTAATCTCATTCACAGTTAATTTCTAATGTGCGTACTTTTTAATTAAATATAGATTATTTAAAAAGATACAATAAAATTCTATGAATTAATGTTTATTAACTTGATTTTTTATGAAATATTTATTTACCATGGTTTGCCGCATTGGATTCTTCTGTTTTTCGTATAAATGTCGGTAATGATAAATTGCCACTTCAAAATTCCCAAGAATATCATAATCAATAGTATTTAAATCTGAATTTTTTTTTATCTTTCTATAGTAAATGCATACATAGTTTATATTTTGGTACTTTTTAATAAATGTAAATTTTCCTATCTCATTACATCGTCCATTTTTTTAACACAAAATCAAATATTTCCTTTTAAGATCTTCAAAATAAACATGGAAAAACATCAATATATTCCAAAAAATTTAATAAAGACAAATATTCAAATCTATATTTTTATTATTGGCTTATATCATAAAATTTATCTCTTTATAACCGTTGATTTTCGTAACACTGCTGTAATTATTTAGATAACGTAATACTTGACAATAAAAAATAGTTACCCATTTTCCATTTTTAAATTTTATAAAATTTTTAAATAATCGGTAACTATAAAAAAATCAATTTTCAAATTTCATATTTATCTGTATCTCACTCATTTAAACCGTTATTTAACTCCTCTCTTTAAACTTCTCTCTGTTAAATTTTAATCCCCACCATCACCTTAAGGCCTTTCCTGCCCTTCTTTCTTCTGTTACACCT
>OZ038475.1:50024479-50036979 GCA_964036315.1 Acanthosepion esculentum
TTTCAACGCGCAGAACATTACGTGTGCGTGCGTGCGTGTGTGTGAATATAATTATGTATATGAGGATGGTGTTGAAAAGTTATTAGCCTCACCAACATCTCAAAATTCTGGCATAAGAGTCAATGAGTAGGAAACAGCTTGTTGGTGGAACCGGAATCTATTTTAGCACGTACACATACACACACGCAGACACACATAGAAACATACATACAGACACATAAATGTATATATATGTGTGTGTGTATGTGTGTGTGTATTTATGTATACGTATATGTATATGTGGGTATGTATTAATCTATGCTTGTATATATATATATATATATATATATATATATATATATATATATGTCTGTGTGTGTGTGTGTGCAAGTATGTATGTGACTGTATGTATGTGTGTGCATACATGTGTCTATTGGTGTATATTTAGTTTATTATTGGGTGCGTATTTATGAAGGTATTGTGAATTTGAATGCAAGTGAGATAACAGGCATATCGTAATTCCATTAAGATGTTTTTTTATGCGTTCACAAACACACAGACAAATATGCACACACACACACACAGATATACATATATATATATATATATATATATATATATATATATATATATATATTGAACAATTATGAATGGATACATATACGTTTTTATATAGTATGTTTTCAACATGATTCTACGTCTACGTGCATTTAAACAATCCTTTTGCTTTTTCTTTTACTTTTTACAAACTGTACAAATTTACTATTGACTGCTCATATGACTGACATCTAAATGTATCTGGCTACGGTCAAAAGATCAGCGATGGCTAATTTGTCATATCTGTTGACTGCAAGCTCTGGAGAATATACAAACTGGCTGTCTGTGGTGTCTGAGGAAAGCAGACATATTTAAGATTTTAGGTTTTTTGCGTATATGTGTTGTGTGCATGTGTGTGATAGAGTGAGAGGGAGTAAATCTTACTTCTTTTATCTATATGCGTGACGTAGAGAAATGTATGTGCGTATTAAATATGAACGTTTCTTTTTCATCAGTTGTCACGAGTGACAATAAGGAAATTATAGAGAACTTACAAAGAACATGTAAAAGCGGAAGTGAATTTATTATCGCAAATGGAAAAAGATTGCGATTTTTCCCCCCCACAAAAACACTATATTTTAAATATGTTTTAAAATCTTAAAATTATTGATTGAACAAATACAGGCAGCCACTGTCGAACAATATTATATGAGTTTGGAATCATAAGAATTCTTCGAAAACTTATAAAACATGTCTGTGATCAGACAGAATAATGAAAATAGCTTTCAAATTAAATTAATTTTTTCTCTTTACATTTTCTATTTTTATTTTTCAATAAAGTCAAAATCAAATCTTAAATTTTGTTCCCTGGAGAAAATACCATACTATATGTAAATATCAGGACCAATCTGGATCCTATGACTTTGGGTGGCAACCGTTCTAAGAGAAGGACACACATTCTGATTGGTAGAGAAGTCAGCGACAAGATCCCCTACAAGACCCTGGTCTGGTGAAGAAGGAAAGTGGAATCTCAATAGCACAAAAAGACAGATGTCAACGGCTATCCACTCCAAGTATGGGTTAAATAGACTCACTCACCTGAAATTGGCCAAGGGGGTGAATACGGCCACATCCGTGAAGATATGGTTTATCACGGTGGAGTTCCTCGAACAGGAATGAGTAGACTCTGGATTTTGATTTGAAATCAAAATTCTGAATAACTTTTGATCCAAATGCGAATACCTTCAAATTTGGAAAGAAAGGCACTTGAATGAAAACGTTGTCCTTTCAACACCGCTAGCGTTCGAGAACAACCATGATGTTTGATAATGGTAGAGAGAGAGAGAAAAAAGGAGAGAGAGAAAGACAGAGAGAGATAATTTGAATGTATGGCTTCAAGCCGTTTGTGCCGATGTTTTACTGCATTCCGTCCATAGGATACTATTGAGGGCTCTCCCCTTTTTACACAAATGGACTCACCCAAGGTATACATATACTACTGCCAGTGATTACTCGAACAGTCAAGTACAGTCAAGTCGGACAGTAGAGTAGTAGTGGAACGTTGAATCGGTCGGTAGAATAACGTAGCGGCAAGAGTCACAGTCACGAGCACTTAGACTCAGTAAGAAATCATACAGCGATACGTCGATACCAAAGACTTTATATATATTTGTCAACTAACACCGCATTTCCGGAACTACTAACCTGTATTACCAGTTTGTATTATTACGTTAATACATTTATTTTCCTATATTCATCCTTGGCGTTTGTTATTATTTGATTCCGGATTTCATCCCGGAATCCACAACAGATGGTGCATTTCTTATTCTGCAAATGTATTTGAAAGAGATCACATGGTGTGATACATCTCTTAATTTCGATTAGCACGCATTCATCTAATAAAAATAATTCTATGACGGCTGCTTGATATGTACATCGGACGTAGTAATCATGACTCATGAACGATATTACCCAATGCTCTTATATTAAATTATTTTAACTTGGCGTTGTTTAATGTCAAGTACGTATTTAAAAATGTTTCTAAATTGTCCCTTAATGACGCCAAGCAGTAGAAAGACTTTATTTATGAACCAATCATCGTAAACTGAATATAGTTGTCACAGTGGTGCTTCTGGCAATATGAAAAGAAGAAATTGCAATGTTATTAGCCCTGACCTGGCATCGTCGTGACGTAGAATTCATGTAAGTTTTCTATAAATATTTCCATGGCATTTTTTCTGATGAGATCTCTTCTTTGATATCTCAATTTGATGAATTTAAGCGTGAAAATGGAAGCATAAACGACATATAATTAATATCAGAAAGAAGCAGTTGAAATTTATAGCACACATAATGAGGAAAGCGGGCTTGGAAAATATGATATTCACAAGGCAGATTGAAGTCAAGAGGGATGGAAGAAAGCAATGCATAATCTACCTATGCATCACGAGTAAATGGAAAGTAGAATAGCTTTTAGGAAAGATAACGAAAAGACAATACAAAGGACAAATTGTGAAAAGCAATGGTGGCTAGCGTCCAGGAGGTACACGGTACATAGAAAAAGAAAAAAAAATAGACTGGCCGCTGAATCTCATCTTTTTATTGCTGAAATTGCTAAGTGTAAGCGTGAGTTCTATTCTAATTGTTTCTTCTCGCGCACTTCTCTCATATTGAATACTTTCTTTGCATTTCCTTTCTCAAAAGCAAACTTCTCTCGGTTTCTTTACGTCCATTAACCCTTTATGTTCATTCTGTGGCTTGGCGCAAAATGATTATATACAGAGTGGCAATAAAGTCACTATACAATTAATTATAATAAAACGCAAATCTTTGAAGCAGGGCTTTTGCAGTTTGAACAGTATCGGTAATGAATTTACTATTTTTTTACCATAGCATTTTATTGTTATTCACCAGAATTAACCAGAACCATTTTAATAACAATTTTCTGGACTAATTGATTAATTGCTTTGTCTTAATTGTTATTATAAGTAACTATATAGTGACTTTATTGCCACCTTGTATATTAATTAATATAAGAAAAACAAAAACCGTTGGTGCCACCAATGGACTACTACGAAAAGATCTAAATATCTTTACAACAAGGAGAATAAATCGGTGAGCAATAAGGAAAAAAATCCTAAAGCAAAAACCTATCTACTCAGTAAAGCGATCGATGCCTAGATTACCTAGTCAGGGCAAAATAGCTTGACAACATTGATTCCTATAAAAGGATGACCCTTGTCGTAACCCGAGTTTCATTCTCCCGCTATCTTCAGGCGATTTAAGCCGTCTGAAGATGACGTGAGCGTGAAACATTATTAATAATAGAAAATCGCGTGAGTGAAAATTTATTATAAATAGAAATTATTTCCGGAATTATTGCTCTAGTGTTTTGTCAGCATGTTGATACAGGGAAGAAAAGAAACCCATAGTCTGAAGTTGTTAAATGTTCATGTAAAATCCTTAGGTGATGTTTCTGAATTGATAAGTCAGATGAAGTTAACATAATGTTGTGTGTTGTGTGTAAAGTACTGCTATCTCTCTGGTGGTCAGCAAAAGAAAGAGAGGCTTTCAATAACCACACTGCTATTCGTTCGAAGCCAGGAGTGCTAGTCCCACACTTTGCATTAATCTCCACGAAAATTGTTTGGTTACCAGCTTGTGAGATATGCATTTCAAAAATCGAGATTCTGATGCGCGCTTATTGGAAAGCAAATTTATTCCATTAGTCCATACTGACCTTTATTATGTGGGAGCCTATGTTGATAAAAATCTGCCAAGCAGATGGATTGGACACTCTCGGCGTTCAGTAGACACCGCGACACCGGCCTTTCTGTTTATGATGACAACTCAAAGATAAATTTTACAGCACAAAATTGGCAACAATGCATTGAAAGAAGGTACTGGAACAGAATGCATACAAATACCAAAGTATTTGTTTCACAATGCATGTGTTTATCGTAGCCATTTTTATTATCAGTATTGTTACCAGGACAGCTATTAGTTTAAACAGAAACATAAAGGAATTCTTAACGTCTAGAGACAGTTAATAAATTTACCATTGCAATTTTTATGGTTTCCAACGCGACTGGGTTGTGCTTCTATATTGACCCTGTGCCAAATTTAAATAAACCTGATCAATACGAACTATTATATATTTACAAAGTGTATAGATAAGTTCATAAGTCTGAAGCATTTATATTTAAAGGACGTATATTAAACTACTAATATATATTAGAATGAGTCATAAATAATATTTGTTTTCGTTTATCAAAATTATTCCTTAAAAGAATAATGTACAATTACATTTTATTCAATTATATATTCGCCATTGTTTTAAAGCACTAATTGTCATTTATCTGGCAAGCAGCTCCTCGATTCCGTTTGAGTCAAATTCTACAGATTTTAACATGAAAAAGTATGCAACTAACTTTTGAGTCCGATTTTCCTTATATAAAGTTTTCCTCATCAAGACTTTCAGCAATCGAAAAAGGTAATAATTGTTTAGCGAAATTTCAGGTGAATATGGCTGCTGGGTAGATCACACCGAACGATTTCGAATTATTTTTCTTTATGCTTTTTTTATTGTCTTGCGTTGTTATAGAGGATAACAATAATTTTCATCTTGATGAGTAGAGGACACATTTCGACCAAACGTTTAAGCTGCTGGGTGTATAAGAATGCATTCACTGTCTCATTGTGTTTTCAGAAATCAAAATGAATAATAAATACCCCGATGATCCCACTGCATGCACAATAATACCTTTCTTCCACGGAACTCAATTTTGAATTCTCTTGTGGAAATTAAATCTCATCAATCCACTGCCTTTTCAATATTGTCACATGTTGGCGTTGTCAAATTGTCTTCGTAAATACTTCATATGTTTTTTTATACAAGATGAAACACTGTTCATTACAACTGGTTCCAAAAAACAGAAAATAATTATGGTTAAACCTAATAAACTTAACGAAGTTTTCTCATTTGTCAATATGCATAACCAACTCTTCTCTACTGTACGTAAATCGCTCAATATCTATAGGACACTGTAAGAATAGGGACACAATATATACTACTTCTGCGTTCCGTATCTCTTCAGGACATTGATGATCATGGCTCTTATAAAATTGTGACTTTTTGCTAACACTCCTAACACTTGTTCCGTCGTATATTTAATCAAGCCCACCACATAGGTAACGCATTATTTTCCTCTGTCCCTCTTGCATTCAATATGTCCTGTGAGTCTAAATTTTGTTGTTAATCCTTTAATGTTATTTGTAAATTTACGTAGCATTATTTCTTATTTTTCAATATACTTAACCAGTCTATTTCCAGTCTTACCAAGATAAGTGAGTATAAATTCACATAACCTCAGCACAAAAGCGAGATCTTTACTCTTTCCGACTACGGATATTGATCACCCCCAGTGACAGATACAAATTCTGAATGGACGAGAGACTGCTTTCTTTCTTTTTTTAATTCAATTCAATTAACTAAATGACAGTGTAACTTTGAATAAACAGTGGATGTTCTTGTTATGTTCATTAAGCTGTCTTTATCTGAAGGTAAATATTCCTGTTTGCTAGTATAGTACTCGTCATTATTTTAAGGATTATTAACAGTAATTCCCCATGTATAATACGCCTTTATCCATAATACGCACACCTAAAATGGTGCTGAAATTGTGGGAAAATGCTTCTACTCATGCACGATACCTATCCTTGTTTGGTAATTAAACCCTATAAATTGTACCTCGCCAATTTCATTACGGCCAGCATTTCCTACTCTTATTTTTAAAAAAAAATGGTTTACAACATAGAAAAATATCATTATAATTTAGTTTTATGATAATTCTTAATTTATTTTACGGTAAGTCTATAAAGATTTTTCCAGCCGTGCATAATACGCACCCCTGATTTTGCTTATTATTTTTTTCGAAAAAAAATGCGTATTATACATGGGCAATTACGGTATGTAAATATTAGAAATTCTGTCTCAGATCAGAATGCCTGTGCGTTCTGCTTCGGATCAAATTCTCTTTCTCCAGGCCTCTGCCTAAAATCTCTTTTTCTGTCTGTCTAAGAATTTGCAAATTGATTTAATTGGGCATTTCAAGCAGCATACTCTGGTGTAATGAATGTGTCACTTACTTGTTTATGCCAAGGTAGGACATTCGGATTCACGTGTTAGTCTTATTTGTTATTCGCTATATTGAAACTAGTGTTATATGTTTGCTATATGGATTCCGGCTGGGATTGAGGAATCGAGGAGCCGAGTTTGAATTCTAGTCGAGTTTATTACATTCACTTATGTGCAAAGACATTTGGAAAAGACATAAATCCATCCGCCAGTTATGTTTAAATAGCAGGACACACTGGGTTTCATAGTCTTGGGTGGCAAACGATCTAGGAATAAAAATCAATTTCTGAATTAAAAACCTTCAAGTATGGGAAGTCTGGGTGTTATAGCCGTGGTTGGCAAGCAGCCTAGGAGAAGGACAACTTGATTGAAATCCTGAACCTAAGACAGTACGATATAGTGTTTCGCTATGGCAAGTTCTGGCGGTACCATTCTGTATTGGCGTTGGCCTTTCCCTTGGAGAACATCGGTGTTATGGAGAGGGGAGACGTGCTGCATGAGCAATTAGCGTTCTCTCATAAAAATACCCTGCCTTGGACTACGCTCTTCGGGCGCAGATCCATGGTCTCTCGTGACTGACGGATGCCAGTAATACGTTTTCTTTAAGTTGACAGAAATAAACAACAGAGAAATAAAGGAACATTCAGACTACTCGTTATTAAAATGATTTTGATGAGCGAAAATGAATATGTCAGTTCTTTTTATGAGTGCGCCAATTTTGCTCCTTTTTATTCCATGGTTTATATTTCTGATCTGTAATATTAATGTCCGCTTAATATTTACATGGAAATGGAACAAAAATACACAAATACTAGATCTCTGCACATTGTACCTTATCGGATGAACTTCAGTATTAAAGGGAGCTCATTTCTAAAAATTTGTCACAGAAATAAAAGCTTTTACTTTTATATGAAATGTAAAATACCATAGAAAATAAGTTGTAAATAATATATTTGCAATCTTGTTTTTCTAGATTTTTTAACGTATTCCACTCTGATTGGAATTAATCTGAAAGATTACAATCTTACATACATAATCTTACCTCAAGACTACAGGGATACGAGGATGAGTAACAATAACAGGTGTATTAACCGGTTCACACAAAGAACGTGACATGACATGCACTTTTACATAGATAGCATCACAAACGCATTTGTTTCCAATGCATATATTTATAATGATTTAATGCATTCATTTTTAATCCGATATTATTATTACTTCAAATATGATTATAGAGGATACTTCCGATTTGGGATAGACGTCACATATTTAATGAGGAAAGAGGGCTTGGAAAATCTGATACTCACAGGACATATTTAAGATAAGGGGGGCAGAGGAAAACAAAGTATAACTTAGTGAGCTTGAGTAAATGAATGGCGAAATAGGGTTTAGGAGAAATAACAAAAAGACAAAATTTATTAAGAGGAGAGCCATGATCGCCTACGACCTGAGGAGACACGGCACATAAAGAACAAGAGTATTATGTCTAGCGGTCTCCACATTCTATAAATCTTAGTAAATAAAATGCGTTCCTCAGGTTCGATCCTTGCCAGGCAACGCATTTTCTTTACTAAGATTTCTCGAATGCGCCGGTAGAAGTTATACAAACTGCTTAATACTTAAAAATATGACATATATTTCAAATACGAAGTATCATCTCTATAGACCCAGTGTAACAGCAAAATTGTCCAAAACGTGTAAATGCATGCGATAATTGTCATCTGACAAAATATTTAATAAACTAGTTGAGTTTCTTTTTAACCTGGTTTTCAGATAGGATGTTTAGCCATTTTGACGTCATTTGTCGTAAGAATCACCGAAGAAAAAAACATGAGTTATTCAGCTAGAAAGAGAACAGGTTAAAATGTCAGCCCCACTGTGTCTTCCCAACTGAGCAATGGTGAGAGAAAAAATACCATTCAGGCCTTCAGTAATGTTACCAGAATTCATATTCTGTCTTCCATCTTCGAAGTTTATTCAAGAAACATCAATAGAACGGTGAATAAGTTTTAAAAAGAGGGAACAGGAGAGAGGGAAACTGAATCAGGAGGTCACAGCAGAAAGAAGGATCATTTCAACTTCTTATTGTTCAAAGTACAGTCCAATAGCGTTATAACATCCCCAGAGAATTCCAGTAAGATATTATTAATTAGTTTAATCTAACAACTGGAAAATTTCTCTGATACACGATTTGTACAATTTGGCTGTTACACCCGGTTTATATATAAGTTGAAGATTAGATATGGATAAAAATACGGCAGGATGATGAAATGAAATAAGGAAAAAGTAGGAAACGAATCTCAATCTAACATGTTTCACCTTTATTAAGGCTTCGGCAGAGATCGAGAATAGAACTGAAAAAGCAAAGAGATATAATATAGGAATGTTATGATCTTTGGAAGTTCTCATTGATCAGACAGGCGTCACGCGTACAAATGCAATAGATAATATATACATATGTATGAGGAACATTTAGGATGTTAAAGTGTGTGATAGTGTAAGAGTGTGTAAGTAAAGAAACGGTTGCGTGTGTAGGTGTATGTAGGACGGTAACGTTAATTCATATATATATATATATATATATATATATATATATATATATATATATATATATATATATATATATATATCAGTTTTCATTAATTCGACTGAAAAGATAAAGCGATTAAGATTTTTATTCAATATTTATTCTGTTCGTTTCATTGTTTCCTTATCTGGGCATAAAGTGTGTAAAAGCTATCTAAATCTTTTATATATCGAAGCGCTTTTGGTTATTCTATTAGACATTATCAGGGATGTAATTTTTGTGGAAAAGACGTAACTGAATATTTAGACTTTTATATATTTGTATCTTTAATGATGACAATGTTTTTTCCGAACACGGTCAGCACATTGTAGCCGTGTTCAGAGTTGATGTTATTGAATATTGGCTTTTTATTTTTTATTATTAATTTTTACATTACTTTTAGCTTTTTTCACATGTGGATGGGGCTATTATAACCGTATTTTCTACAAGTGTGTTTCGAACGTGGCATGGTAATTTTCAGTGTGTTTAAATGAGTCCTAAATGAGCTATGGTCAGAGAGATGTAACATAAGTCTTCTTGATAAACATGTTGTGGTATAATTATTCATGAGTTTGGTTTGATCAGGATCCCACTTCCTTAAGGGGCATGTAAATTCATAAATAATATGGTAAATTTGCTTTGTAACGTCTGCGCTAAAAATCTCTTAAAATGTTCCCAAATCATCATAAATCAGTGTAAATGTACATGTTGAACTCGAATTAACAATAAAATTAAGAAGAAACCTACCGTTTTGGAGTTTTTGACAAGTAAAAATCGGACTTCTTCTTGGTCATTCGTCCGCCATTAATTCTATAATGTTCACTAACTCAGTGCGGCGTACTTCCGGTGGCGGAAGCATAAATTTACCAATAATATTGTTCCTCTATAAAATACTAAACTCCATTCGCAATATGCACCACTGGCGATTGAGCACAGGTGACGGTCTAGTTAATAATAACTGAATATAAGTTTCAAACAGTCGATGTAGCTTGGGAAACAAGAGTGATGTATAATTTGTTGGACAGAATTGTATTATTGAATTATTATTACGTGACTGCTGTTGTTCAATCACATTCGATAATCCGGCGCTGTTAAAATCGATAGAGCTGGGAAATTATTCGTTTACCTGCACTGCAACTGTATTTTCCATACTGAAAATAATCTTGTATTTATATGAAACAAAATGTCTTGTTTTATTATGTATAAAACACTCTCTAAATTTCTGGGGTGAGACGTTATCATGGTTTTATTATTTACATGCTGATTATTGTCCTGTTTTATGCGGTTATCACAAGTTCACGGTGGTTCTGTCCTCCGGCCGTCATCAGGTACATGTCGATCCAGCTAACCTACAAGCAATTTCTAAGTGAACACTTTATTTAATCAACGGGATTTTTATTTTATTTTCTGGTTTCACGGCACATGTCTAGAGATATATCGGCTAGTTCTTATTTTAGTATTGCTCAATTATTGTTGCCTCCGTTTCCACTGAGTATACCAACACAGTGACCGGCCCAGGGATTGAACTCGCAATTATGATGTCAACAAAATCACAACGTTTTAAACCATTAGACTATTGTCCCGTAAACTAGTGCAATCTTCCACCGTAGATTAAATAATAGGTTTAGTTCGAAATTAACTGATGACGGCCGGAGGGTACAACAGCCCAAACTCTCTAAACTATATTATTTTTCAGACATTATTTTAAAGCAGTTAAACGTATCTCAACTAGATTTTGCTCGGTAGACATAGCTTTAAACATATTCTAATAACGAAAACTTTTCATCAGTATACGCTTTTTGCATTGCCGTTCGTCATTTTCATTACCTCAATGTACTTGTCTGATGTTTACAATATTCTTTTTGTTTTATCACCATTTTTTTCTTTTTGAAAAATTCGGCTTCATGCTTTCTCTCGTTCTCGCTCTCTCTTTCTCTCTCTACTCACTCTCACAAGGTGCTATATCTATTTATGACTAAGGAAATCATGGCTCTCCACATCCTCCTGCCTTTTGTAACTTAAGTCTTAATTTATTTGTGTTATTTTTTCCGTCATACATTGATTGAAAAGAGTCAATGGTTACGGCCACAGCACGTTAAAACACCAGTTCCGGTAGATTCCCAAAGCAACATCTAGTCTAGTCAAGACCTAGATGGGAGACTCCTTATGGATACCAGGTACTGTAAGCATCGTTGGCGTAATAGATAATTGGTGGGATTTTTAACAGGAGACCCGAGTTCCAATTCCCGCTGGGTTCGTTATATTCACTTACACGCAAATACACCCAGGGAAAGGTAAGTATACACCTTTTAAAACTGAGCAACGCTGAATTAAGATTTTCATCACTAAAACATTACTATCTCCAAAGATAAGTCTTACAATGTAAAAGAATATTTTCTGGCTTTAAATAACCTGGAAAGCGTTGTTATGTTGGAGTTAACCCCTCCTAATTTCCAAATTTTCCAAACAGTTACTAGGGGACGCTCTCTCGTTCTATAAATTATAGGCGATATCTTCTCTGGCCCTCTTTTTCTTCTCACTTTTCAGCTGAGACTACAACAATGTAAATCTCACGTGGAGATTTGCGCTTTTCCCTTTGGAATATATATAATATATATACACACACACATTCACTCACACATACTTTCGAACACACACACATTCACATACTTTCAAACATACACTTTCAACATTCGTACACACACTTTATTATCTATGTCATTTTGTAAACCGTTTCTTGTTTAAGACATTGTTATTTTCTGTACTGGCTATATTGGTTGTTTCTTACATTTATTTTTTTTTTTTTTGGTGGACTCAATCTCCGAGTCCGCCATGTTTGTTTAGGGCCATTTCAAGAGGCACGCGTGTTTATTTCTACAACCGGCCCGCAACAGTTATGCCGTAGAAAAAGAAGCAATCAGACAATGAAAATAGTCAAGTACGCTATTCGCTATTTTTCCCTGCTTTTTTAACTTCTGTGTTTCCTGCGGGTGTTAATTTCTCTAGATCATCTTTTCTCATTCTGTCTTCACCCTAACACATTATATTCTTTTTGCATTAGTATTATTAATAAATCATCTATTGTATGAAAACAGTCAAGTAGGCTATTCGCTTTTTTCTCTGCTTCTCTTAACTTCTATGTTTTCCGTGGGTGTTAATTTATCTATGGATATATTCTCTTTGCACCCCCACCCTAACATTTCAGGCTTTTCCTTTTTATTAATATTAGTATAAATCTATTTGTTTTACTCTTTTCTATAAATGTTACCCGTTTCTCAGATA
>OZ038475.1:50041979-50119479 GCA_964036315.1 Acanthosepion esculentum
GAACAACCAAGAAAAAACGAGTAGAATTTAAATGAACTAATTAGAGAGAAAGAAGCAGGGTTAACATAAAAAGAAAGACAACAGGTGACTGGCGAGTTTTGCTTCTATCTAGTTATCCAACAGCGTAAGTGGTTGCATTCGGAGTGAGATAAAACCCAAATTCTTGTCTGCTAATGTTCAAGACAAAACGTATAGGCTTCTTTATTGCAACATAATCTTCCAACAGTCATATAACTAACATGACTTGGTGGCGTATCAAGCTATATTTCATAAATATAAATTATAGTTTCAGTATTCAAAAGTAGATAGAATGAACAAATACTTGAGAAACGAATGTAAGGAAGAATGAAGAAATTGTTAAATGAAGAATTTAAGGCCAGGACGCGTGTAAGAAATCATTTATAAGATAAAAAAGAAAAAAGACAAAGGATTTGAATTAGAACCTAAAACTTAAAATTAAAGCACGGGAAATGAAAACGTTTATAAAAATATGATAGAATCGTTCATAAGAATAGGATAAAAAAAACTCAGAGAAATGAAAAAAAGTTTTACTAGAATAATTAAAAAGTATAATGTAGATAAAGAGAATATAATGAAAATAAATACAGAAAAAGAGATTATAATCATCACGGAAGTCAATGGGTAAAACGCCTCTGAAAAATATGACGAAATGATTCAAACATGGAAGTAGAATTTAGAACACGAGTAAAAAGAACACAGTATGAAAGTATGTAGCAGAAAAGACAGCAGAATACAGAGTATAGAAAATGAATAAACGAAAAACACTATTTTAAAGAAAGATATAATAAATAGGTATTTTTTAAAAAGTAGTATTAATAGAGTAAATACGAAAGTGGAGAAGTATTATTAATAATCTTGTTTTTTTTATTTTTGTTTTGTTTTTTGAGAGGGGGGTTGTGACCGGCATGGCCGTAAGTCGAACACAATAAAGAATCTAAACTTTACTCAGAATGTTTCGGCAACTTCTTCAGATGTCTGTTTACATATTTGTTAACCTTGCAAATTAAATCCGAAACATTTATTCAGAATTTTTTCTTATTCCTCTTTCCCTATTTAGGGAATATTTAGCATCAGTTAATACGAGGGTCATTCAATAAATAAGATGAATTTTTCGGTATAAGGACTTCTAATACAGATAGAAGATTACTTTCTTTTTTTTCAACGTAGTCTCCCAGCACTGTGACACACTTTTCCCATCTGTGTACAAGCTTCCGAATTCCCTCAGCGTAAAAATCTTTGGACTGATGTCTCAATCAGTCGCTCACAACACTTTTGACTTCATCGTCACTTTTAAACTTCATGCCTCTCGTGAACGCTTTCAAGGGACCAAACAGGTGAAAGTCTGAAGGGGCAAGGTCTGGGTTGTAAGGGGGATGAGGGAGCAGTTCCCAGCCCAGCTCGTTGATGGTCTGCACCGTTTGGGCTGTTGTGTGAGGTCTTGCGTTGTCATGATGCAAGATGACTCCTTCTGACTGATGACCCCTGCGTTTGTCCCAACAGATAAGCTCAAAGTCCTTGCAATTTCATCCACTGTCACCCTTCTGTCAGACTGAATGGGGTCACTGACTGATTTGATCACCTCAGGAGACCTCACTTCTGTAGGCCTCCCAGGCTTGTCTTCATCCTCAGCACTGCTCCGTCCTTCTTTAAACAATTTAGCACACTTGTAGACATTTTGTGGGCGGAAACATGTGGCACCATACACAGTTGACATTATCCTATGAATTACAACTGGTTTGCACCCTTCAGCAACCAAAAACTTGATAACTGACCGCTGTTTAATCCTGGAGCATGCTTCTTGGTCGGCCATCTTTGTTAATCGCCAAAACTCTCAATTTTTTTAATCTGCAAAAGAAATTAAATCCATGTGAAAAAGAAGTAGAACAAAAAAAATAAAAAAGAGTATGCTTCTATCTGTATTAGAAGTCCTTATACCGAAAAATTCAACTTATTTATTGAATGGCCCTCGTATTTATTGAATCGATTATCTATCTCCTGTCGATATTGAGAGCGTTAGATTCAAATCTAATTTATAAATATCTGTGTATTGTATAAGTGAAAACACGTTTAGAACTGCTACATACAGGTGTATAATAGCCTATATATATATATATATATATATATATATATATATATATATATATATATATATATATATATATATATAACTGATTGTTAAACTCTGGAAAGAAGGTAGAAGTTACAGGAAAAGCTCAGACAACCCAAATATTACATTTACTACCATTATTTCATTTATTGCAAGGTACAAAAACTCAAAACTGTTGAAAGCCAAAGGACAACAGTTTCTCCAAGGAAGATCTTCGAGAAAATTAATGCGTCAAATTAAACAATATCTAGTGGTTACTCGTCAAGTGTCGTAGCCTAAAATATAAAAACAGACTGATTGATTAAATATTTTGTAATCCATGGAAATTTTCCTCAAGATCTACCAAGATATAAATGAATCAAATTAAAAGAAAAACCAATGGTTACTCGTCAATGATTTGCTTTCATCAGGAATCTGTGTCTCTAAACAGACAATAAGCAATGAAATTCATAGGAAAAATCTAAAATCACGCTCCCGTCGGAAAACTGCACTGCTTCAAACAAAGGAACACATTTCCAACAGTGACATTCGGGGGTGACAGCATCATGGTTTGGGGATGTTCTGCAAAAGGTACTGGCACCATATCAGTAATAGTCGGTAGAATGAATGCTGCAGCATATCAAAATATTTTGGAAGCAAATTTAATGATTTTGCTTGAAAACATTGAACATCCTCCTGATTGGATCTTCCAACAAGATAATAATCTTCTTTAGCACACTGCAAAATCTACGAAGAAATGGCTTGCTCAAAATAATGTAAATATCCGGAAATAGCCAAATCAGTCTCCAGGTTGAGAATCTGAGGCGTTTTTTGAAAATTCAAATCGAAGCGAGAGCTCCAACAAACATCCCGTATCTGACGACCATATGCGACGAAGAATGCAACAAATACCAAGTAAAATTTCCAAATCCTCAATTGAGAACTACAAGAAGAGGTTGATTGCTGAAAAATGAATAATGGCTTTTCTACAAAGTATTACTTCATGGTTAGTTATTCTTTTCGTCCTTTTGTATTGTACGAATACTTTTTTCACCCATTAAAATTGATTATTGGGATTTATTTCTATTAAATCATTTGTTTTAATTTTTCTATGCATATTTAGTTACTATGCATCTTTGTGCAGTTAATTATATGAAAATATGTTTATTCATTAGTTGCAAAATAAAAATAAAAACTTTGTATGTGTATGAATATGTTTCCCCTACTGTTTAAATATTCATACACACAGACACAGACACACACACACACACATATATATATGTGTGTGTGTGTGTGTTTATGTATGTATGTGTGCGTGTGTGTGCACACGCGTGTGTGTCTGTGTGTGTGTATGTGTGTGTGTGTGTGTGTGTGTGTGTGTGTGTGTGTGTGTGCCTATGTATGTCTGTAATCAAAATATTCAAAACATTTTGCTGGTTTCAAAGTTTAAATAAAAATTTCCAATGTCTGGGTAAAATCGACTTTCCTAAAGCGTTGTCAAATGGATGGTTTTGTCTTATATAATCCTAATTGAGGTTCAAATATATATATATATATATATATATATATATATGTGTGTGTTTGTGTGTGTGTGTGTGTGTGTGTGTGTGTGGTGCCACCTTACAACCATCATAGTAATATATGCAACCTTTGCCAACAAGACAATCCCAAAAATTTTGAAGAAGGGATTGGAAATTATGACTCGTTGCATACACTCTGAAAAGTTTTTTTGAATTAATATGAACTAGAATGAAAAGAAAATATCTCCATTGATTGAATCCCCTACAGATAAATTTCTAATACACTTGCTTTTCTCCTCCTCCCACCTTTCTATCACACTTTATGCCATGCTTTTATTCATTTATTTTTAAATAATAAACGTTCATTAATTTAAAAATAAAATAAAGCGTTAGGAAATCAGTTGACCTAAATCCCCTGAAGATACAAAAAGTTTGAAACCAATCTAGTCGAATCGGTTGATATCCTAATTATATATATATATATATATGTTTGTGTCTGTGTGTGTGTTTATTTGTTTGAAACTGAGGTCAACTCTAAAAGGGGATTATCTTTTTGATGCTTAAAAGCAATTTTCATATAATGTTTGTTGTGTTTTTTATATATGTTGTACAAATGTGTATTTTGGATAGAAATGCCCTTTGTATAATCCTAACGATAGTTGGATAGACGGTAAAAGTTATATATTCGTACTTCTCAAATTGTTTATAATTTACTTAATGTGTTTACTTCTTTAGAAGTTTTTTTACTCCTTAACAATTACGATAAGACAAGAGACCTTGCGATTCATAACGCACCATTTACCAGCATAATTAAATAGCTGAGCCAACCTGGATTTTGCATTCAAGCATGATGTTGATTTCAGTGTCCACTTTTATAAATATGCATATGTCTTTATGGTCACCATTCTAGATCTTTTTGCATTAATGCAGAGCTCTATCCTTGAACCGACAATGACCCTAATTTTCATCAACGACCTTAGATGGTAAGACACCTCTACACGGTACATATGCTGATGACACAACCATTTATTCTTATCTTAATATTAATTTTGAGCAGTTCGATAGGTTCAAATTTTCAGCTGATCTCAGAAACGATCTACTTTATTTTGTTAACTGGGGCAAGAAATGTCTCCAAAACAAATAAGCTCTCATTTAATCGTCTCAGAAAACAGTATTTACCCTCCATCAACATAGGTGATGCTAACCTCCAAGAGATGGTTTCATAATGCCTTTTCAGAATAACGTTTTCTGCTAGGTCTGCAGTTAAGAAAGTTGGTTCCCTGTCTCGTGCTAGACACTTTTTTCTCGCCAGAATCTATCTTATAAAATTATAGATATACTATTCAAACACGCTTTGAATATTGCTGCCACACTTGATGTGGCCGTGCTGCTATATATTTAGAGATTCTTGATAAAATCAAAAGAAAAATTTGCAATGATATTGATCCTGAACGGCATCTCGCCTTCAGTTACTTTCTCACTGCCGTAATGTAAATGTCAAGTGCCTTTTCTATATATATTTTCATAGTAAATGTTCTAATAAACTTTCCTCTATGGTACATAGACCTTATGAATTTAAAAGCAATACTAGATTGAGGGCAAGTTCTTATCATTTTACAATTTAAATGGCTAGATGTAACCGTAAGTTCTATGCTAACAGTTTCTTCTATCGCACTTCTCTCTCATAGAACTCTCTTCTGCCTCTTACTCCCCAGTCAACTTTGACCTCCAAAAATTTAAATGCAATGACGATCATTATCCAGTGTCTTCTTAATACTCTTTCTTTTATGTTCTTTCTCCTTAATAATGATTTTTTTCATATTCTCTAACACTCAGTAACTTCTTGTGCCATAGCAGATTTATTGGCTTGATTGGTGTAAAATGATTAAATAAATAAATACACAAAGACACAGACACACACATATTTATATACATACATACATACATATATATATATATATATATATATATATATATATATATATATATATATATACATATATATATATGTATGTATGTATACACACACATACATACGGACCCACACAGACAGAGAAAGAGAAAATGATAGAGAGAGGGATAGAGAAGGAAGAGACGTCCCATGGGATGGGATCTCATAAAAATAATAACAAAATTAAAATTTAACAGATGGAGCAAACTGTTGGTGGAATGGTTCCCAATAAGAGTTGGAAATATTCAGAGAGAAATAAAGATGTGGGATTGAGTGGATTCTTCGTATCACAGTATAGAATCTAACACAGTCCTGTCGTCATGTAACGATCCTAGAAATATTTTTAGTGAAATATCTGATAATCGTCATAATAACCATGATATATAGACGCATTTATCATATACAAGCTTCTTCAGAGGATTACTGGCTTGAATTTTCGACTCAGATTTCTTTATTCTTTACCATTTTTTTTTAAGCATTTCACCCCAAGCAAGGCGGGAAGCCACTAGAACGCAAGGGGTTACAGGAGATTTGGAGCGAGAGCAGATATGAGTGATAGAGGAAAGGATGTGGAGAAGGATAGTGGATAGATAAAGGCAACTGGAGATGTCGATTGACATTACATTTGAATAGTTGGAGATTATAGTTGTCAGGGATACAGGAATAAGGAAGGGAGTTCCACAGGCGAGAGGTGCGAGACACGAAGCTATTGGAGTTGAAGAGACGGCCACATTTAACAGTTTCAACAGTGAAAGGGTGGGAGCGGGATGCCAGCCTCGTAGGATGCTTGAATTCATGAAGTCTGGGAATGAGCGAAAGCAGCTCATCAGAGCAATAACCGTGAAAGTATTTGTAAAAAGACAGAGAGGGGCGACCCCACAAATCGGTTCACTTCGTTGCACGTGAAATATTTATTTAACACCTGTTGTCCTCTTTTGTCAGAGTCCAGTGCAATGTCGTATGTAAAGCTTTATCGGTGTCATTTTAAACTATTAACGTTTTGTTCGGGAGTTGAAGATATTGAACGATGCTGTTCTTGCGGGACGTTTTATTAAACTTTGTAAATGCTTCATTTTCTCCAATGCGAATAAGAAAGTTACGTAGTAGCTAAAGGATAAAATAAATGTTTAATAAATATTGAAAGATAGGCGGTAAAAGAGGCCGAAAAGTGGAAGTACAAAATCATGCAGAGACCAAAGATATCTTTTTAAACTTCTTTTTATTTATTTCATTTTTTAAATTATGATATTTTTCGTTTGGTTCCATTAAGAGTCGATCATTCGAAATATTTGATCTGGTTTTCTCCCCTTGTCAATGAGGTGCACAAAAGGACGTGTTTGTGAAAGCTTATTTTCTAAAAAAAATGTTTTTTTTTTATGTCTATAAATATTTCTTCCTTTCAAATTTCACATCTTCAGGTCTTGTTTGTTTTTGTATGCACCTTATTCTCTAATCTTGGAAAGGGAATTGATATTCTGTCTTTCCCCATTCTCCCCAGTAAAAAAATAAATCTTTTAAGATGGGAGTAAATACCAGAGATGTAATTGGTGTTCAACGTTTTATATTAAAACAAAAAAAAAGAAAGCAATACATAGATAATCTCTTGTAATGTCTGGTGCATAGAATGACATCCAGGCCAGCGTAGGCATATGCATCAGTGGAAGAATTTAATGATGACTGAACATTAAAATAAATCTCATTACTTATATACAAAACAAAATGATGTAGGCCTATTTTGTAGGCTTTTAAGTAAGCGGAACAATATCGGGGAGTGGTTAGAAATTAAATTAAGTTAAGAACCTAATCAGAGATTAAGAATAATTGGTTAATTTCTTTTTATGGATTATCAACTGCTTAAAAAATTCTTGAGAATAACAATGATTTTTTGTCTAGATGTTTAGCCCATAACTAGTGTGAAGAGATTGTTCTCAGCCTTGTCCAGCAGTAACAGCGCATAATCGAATGTACAGACATAACAGCTATTCGAACACGCTGCTGAATACACTACCCACACGTCCAAGTTAGAACAAAATATATCTTACACATACAAATTTTTAATTTAATTTATTTAATTTATTTAAATAAACATACTTTTGGTGCATTAACCAATCAAATATGCATAATAACTAAATATGCATATCTGACTGGTTAAAATTTAAGATTGTATGTATTTTAAACATTTTTATTCGGAAAGATGTGTGCCACTCTATGTACAGAAACTTCATTTAATAAGTTTGTGTCTGAAGGTTATATTGCTTCTTCAGATACATCACTTGTTCTATGATATGTATGTACGAGGCCAGTCAGAAAAGAAACGAGACTGAGTGAGCTACACGTGAAAGTGGCATAAGGCGGGGTGTGTTATCATCAAAAGATATTTTTGGTCTCTGCTTTTTTTTGCACTTCCGCTTTTCTATCTTTCCTGCCCGAATGAGCTTACTCTCATTCATGTTTTCCATTCATAATTTTCAATATGTTCTTGATACTGAGAGGCCGCTACTTCAATCTTGAAGACGCCCCAGATATACTAGTCAGTGCAGAGTTAAGTGGATGTGATATGATCATGTGGAACTGTTATGCTCGTAAGAATTCAAGGATAATCATTGGTCATATGAAACACTCAGTAAGAAATAGAACCCTACTGTTACAAGCCAGGTTATTCCTTCGATACAGTGACTCACCACCGAGTCTACCCCCTCTGTGTAGACTTTGATACTGTATCCATGTGGAGAGGGGTGATTTTGTATCAGAAATTAAAATCTTACCAACGTTTGGAATAGGAGACACCCCTGCGAAAACCCAAAGGAGCGACTTATCTTCGCTCATGATTCATATAAACAACATGAAATGACTTTCCATAGAGACACTTCATGTTCGATACGTTGGTACGTTTTTAAGACCCGAATATGAACTTAATAATATCAGCTCTGTACAATGCCATAATGTACTGGTCGTGTTTGTGAATTAAAACGTATCAGACATATACGCACTATTTGAAATAGCAGAAACAGAATCCTCGAATATGGTTAATAGATAACCGAAAGAGCTTGGAATAAATAAGCATAAGGGTAATTTGAATACGAACTATGTCCTGAAATGAAATCGTTTTTTGAAGACAAGCAAAACGCAATAAAAACTTAACTTTTCTCAGTCATATTCAATAATATATGTGTATGTATATTTGTGTGTGTGTAAAATTTACCATATATCTAACTCGCCCCTAACGAGGCTAGAGTGTGGTATATGTTGAGATAAACATGGTGCGACTACATTCGTATGTTTAGGGATAAAAAATTCTTGCCCATTTGTTATAACCAGTGTAATGGCTGGGTCAGAAATCTCTCACTCTTTTGCGCAATGTTGGAATTGCTGTCGGTGGGTTCAGACTTCACGCTCTCCTCTCCTCATGCCGTGTTTTGCGCAAAGAGAAGAAAACTGCACCTCAAGCCGTCGATATCTGTGAACACGGCTCAGCAGGAAAACAAGAATACTCACACTCATCAAAAGCTCTCATCCTTAGACGAGCAAACAGCTACTCTAAATCGTGTCGGAAGAGTCGATCTCTACGAAAATGATCCCGTTATCGTTAGACAGATATGTGAGGCGATATATCACGAGGGAAAATCTCATTGCAAGATGGCATTTATTAACCTCCCCATGAGGGCATTTTTATGATAGCATATGTTTAATATGGGGCCCTACAAGCCCACATAAAGATGTCCTTATATATTCCTTATATATGAGCGCGTTTTTAATCGGCATTGCAAGCATTTTTCTGTTTCCGAGATATGTATCGTAAATGTGTCAGAACGACATGAAACCCTCTTTTGTAATGTAATATGTTGCACTGTATTGTCTTATTTTAAGGCTAGATATGACTGATTATAGCGAAAAGAGAATAAAAATGTGAAAGTAAACCTATTTGGAAAGATTATATGAAAAAGAAAGAGAGGGGGGAATAGGTGAATGAGAGATAGATTTTTCTTCTTTGAGCCGCTTCTCGTCAGGACATGAGAGATCGTGGCTCTCCAAATCTTCCTATTTCTTGTTTCCCTTAGCAGCTTTTCTCCCTTTGCCGAGGCTCCCGCTCCCGTTCCACCATCCATTCACACAAGCTCACCAGGTAAGCGGGCCCGTTGTTTTCCCCTATTTCTCTTACAATAAATATGCCCTCTGAGTGTTCAGTTTTCCAAGTTCTCCTTCCTCATTATGTGTCCAAGTAATTTCATCTGTCACTTCTTGATTCTATACGTTGTTGTTTTTTTATATCATTCTCTTTTAAACATGCTTTACTTAATCGTTCTGTTCATAGAAATCACAGTATCCTTCTGTAGAACTATATTTGTATTTCTTCCAGTTTACACCCAATTGTGGGCAGAATGTGTTAAGTATTTATTAATTCACTTTTTATTTATTCATGGTGAGAGGAATCACTCCTTTCATTCTAATTCCAGATCATAGTTTAGATTTTGGAAAGGTTTACCTTACGATATACTTCTAGTAGCAGTTTATAAAGTATTTGATTTTTTTTTCTTGATTCATGGACATTATTATTACACCTATAAATACCTATTTCATCAGTGGCTTCTCTCACATCATAAGGACACTGGCCTCTAGTTGGAAACTATGAACGCTCCTTGACACAGAAATAGGTAATTAAAATTTAAAAAAATATTTATGCATCTCTGCCAAATTTAATTAATTGTAAGAACGGAACTAAATTTAAGATCGAATAAAAAGCACGAAAGAAATGAAATCTGCTTAAAGACTGAAAAAAAAAGAACAGACAATGTGGAAGGAATGACACGGTGTAAATATTTAGAAAAGAACAACTCGATATAGACATACTTTTTCTATCTATCCATTCAACTTGCATACGGAATTCTGGTGAGAAAAAGAAGAAATGAATTCCTACAATGTACATGAAAGAAAGACCGCGCTATATATAATGATATATAAGGGGGAAAACTCTCAAGTGAGATGTCAATGTGGTTTAGATATAACGAAGAAAAAATAATAAAGGTAGATGGAAATATAATGAAAGATTTAGAATAGGTAGACGAAAGATGGAAGAAGACATACAGATAGAGTTTGAAGAAAGTTAAGTCTCTCTCTCAGGCATTCGTCTGCTGGCAACGAAGTCCCGACCGACCCAACCACCATTGACGCTTTCTTAGAAACCAAGCAATTGAGCGGTAATTTTCCCGTGAGGTTCTGTTCTATTACCGAAATAAGAATAGGATGAAAATTGCCTGCCGTATTTGCGAAGTGACCTCTCGTCGTGATTTCCTGTCTTGGTTTGTTCTGGTTTGTCTTGGCGAACTGTGTATATATAAAGACGGCGGGATTCTTCATAGCTGTTTCGGTTGGCATCTGGAGATTAAAGAAACTTTAGCATTAGAAATATTTTCTTTCCTGTTGATAGAAAATCGTTCACCAGGCTTTGTTGTAATTAGACAAATAATTTAATGAGACATAGATTAAAGGGCAATGAAAGGGACATTTATCAAGAGCTCTCAAAAGTTGGGGAAAAGTAACAAAACAATATTCGCTTTACACAACACCCATTAAATGAAAAAAAATCACACATCCACAAAAAGATATCAAATTACACCAAACTATAAATACGAAAACATTGAGAAGTAGCAACAGAGAAGCCAATAGCCATGAATTGTGAAGGCATTCCTAGAATGCACGTAAGAAATTTTGAATTTGGTATGACTGAAATAAGTAACTCAGTTAAGTCATAAGATTCTACACATTAATTCTAATTTTTAATTTTTACACGTACGTACGAACATTGAACATCTCTTGTGTGCATCATTTCAAATAGCTGAAAATAACTTGTTCCATTTTGTGCAAAAAGTGGATCACGGAGCCTTGTCATTTCTCTGACTCCTGATTGGTCAATTAATACTAATATCATGTTTTCAACTACGTCCGAATTGTATCGACCTATTTTTATTTTATATATTTTTCTCTTCTTTATCAACGTTTAACCAAAAACCGACAATATTTGGAAGTTTATCACTACCAAATCTCAAAGAAGAAAACTAACATTTGGGAGTATATTTTGTATTAATCCTCTAAGCTATGATAAGTATATATTTTATATGCCATGTATCTTCTGTCCTGGGTATGACGATAACATACATCCCCCAGCAAGGCCTCTGATTGTGAGATTTAAGTAATTGAGGAACGTGGAAACGCATCTTACTTTCTGTTGTTCCTAGATCCAACCTAATCCGGAATTGTAGCACATCTGTTATTGTCCCAGCTATGGGCGAATATTGAGAACAAAATAAAATACTATGTGTAGATCAGTTCCTAAGAGAAATTAAACTGATTTCAAAAATATAATGAAAAAAACAAAAAGCAAACAGCACTCTTACAATTTATAATATTTTTCTTACTGTTTAAAGACAAGATTTTATATTAAAAAAAAATTAAATTCCGGCATTAAATAACCCAATGGGTGGATATGCCGGAAACAAAATCATTGGGATGTTGGTGATACACAATTTTCTATCCTTTTTTACCTTTTAGTAAACCCCCTCTTTTTCCTCACTCTCCCTCTTAAACCCTGTTATGCCAACCATATAAAAACGTTCGTTAGATAATTTATGCGCTGTTTATCTTGACTTTAAGATATCCTGTGGGATTCAATTCTGTTACGCCCTCTTTTCTCAATATATTCACTAGAAACGTCAATTGTCTCTTCCAGATGACAATCATGTGTCGTTTTTGTTTCCATTTACTCTAAAACGTTGTCGTTGCTCAGATGTCTTGTCCATGATGTTCTCAGTATCCTTACCTTCTGTAGAAACAAGTTTCAGTTTGGTTTTAGTCTCTTCTTCATCAGTTAGGAGATTGTCCAGCATTCATTGCCATATAGGAGAACTGACATTGCATAACAGTTCACTTCTCTTTGCTTTGTATCTAACGAAATATTTCTTTTTCCTAATACTTTGCCTAGTTTTTACACGGGTTGGAAAATTCAAACCATGGTTACAGAAACGCCATCGATCCTTATTTGATGTGCTATAATCATACTGAACCGATACTGAGTCCTACGATATATCGAGAAAATATTTGTGAGTTCATATTATATTGTATTGAGTCGCATGTATTTTATGTTTTTGGAAAACATTTGTAATACCAAATATATCAACGTATAAACTAACCACTCCAGTATATTTCCCGAGAAATCATAATTATTCACAGATAAGGAAGATCTGGTATGTCGTGAGTTAGAACCGCTCTTGTCCTGATGTGACGTAATATTTAGAACTGGTTAAAAAAGTTTGAATAATTCTTACAGGTTCCTAAAGAGAATACCGTTCTGCAAAGTATTCATGATATTCAGGAATCAACTTACCGACATGAATCTGCTCGGACATTCAGGCCGATAAAAGTTATTTAATAATGTTTATTATAAACAGAGCATTTACTTAAATACTTGTATCTATAAAAAGAACGTTAAACATAAAAAAGTCTTTAAATAATTATCTGACTTTCTCCATTTCATTATATATATATATATATATATATATATATATATATATATATATAGTAAAGTATAGTATAGTATAGGTAATGTATACTTTGGTATATGGCCCAGGTAAATCCTAGTAATATCAAGTATTAAAACTGATCCGCAGAGAGCTCAATGTATTTCTTATAACAGAGCATATATATTTTTACATCAAAAATACAAAATTACCTCAGGTGGGTATAGTCTATTCCAAATCGGCATAACAATGCCAATCTTCATCGGCCCTGAATGCCTTTTGGAATGTCTGTGGCTTTGAATTTATTTTTGATAGCAGTCCTACTCAGAGGGACGGCTTGCTTTTATTGAGGAGCTTGTATTCGTGACAAGGGGATGTCGTAAGTTATCTCTTTAAGGGGAAGTGATCCTTTAGTTATATGTAAGTGCTTTTCAGTTCCTGCTATGGGATGCTACTCTATGCCAACAACCAGTCTGCTTTGCTAGAATTTACAGTAAGTACTATTTAGCCAATAAGGGTTTAAAATTATGATGTGATGGGTGTATTTAAATATAAAACAAATTAAGATAAATTAGTTGAGAGACGGATTCATAATTCTGTGAGTAATACCGAAACATCCAATGGAATCAATCATGCTGTACAACACACATAAATATACCAACACACACATTGTTCGTTTAGATACATCTACAAATATGTACCCAGACAGACATCTATACCCACATATATATATGCACACACATACGCACGCACACACACACATATATATATATATATATATGTGTGTGTGTGTGTGCGTGCATGCGTGCGTGTGTGTTTCATTCAGTTACACCATTCGGGATCGGTAAAAATATTAGGGATACTAAGCTGCATCTGGAATTCTCTAAAAAAATAGTCCCTAAACTGATGCAATCCCAATGATTCAGTTTTAATTCAGTACCTCCCTTTTACATAAATCCGGATGCAGAACCCTCACTCTTAAAGAGATACATTATGACCTCCCCGTGACATCAATACAAGAGCTTTATCAAAGACATGACGTCTAACTGTGGGACTGTTATCAAACACAAATTCAAAGCCACGAGTCCAACAAATAGACATTCCAAAAGGCATTTAGGGCCAATGAAGATTGGCATTGTTTTGCCGATCTGAAATAAACTATATCCGCATGAGGTAATTTGGGATTTTTTATATATATATATATATATATATATATATATATATATATATATACTTCTGATCAAAAAATATCGGAACTGGAGTTATAAAAAGAAAGACATATCAATTTCTTATTCAGTCTCCTTCGAATTATTACGCTTCTGAAGCCACACAATTTATCAGCGTCATTTTCATCGATGGGAATATTCCTGGAACTCTTTTATGTAATATTGGACAGCTGCCACGTCGCATTCTCTTGGATTTCCTCGACGTCTAGAAAACTTGTTCCTTTCAGGACGGATTTGATTTTTGTAAAGAGGAAAAAGCCACAAGCGACAATAACAGAGGAATATGGTGACTGTCAGACCTGGGAAATATTGCACTGCTGTACAAGCCATGGTCACTGATGAAACTTCTATTATAATATATTCTTTTTAAAAAAAGGTGATCGAGATACAAAATAAATGCTTTTGGATTGGAAAGAACTTCCGGAACTTATGTTTCCTTATAATCGATAGATTTTACTATACATTTGTTTGCGTACCTTGAAAAAATATCCTTCAGTCCGCGCTTGTAAATGTTTTTTCTGCAACACAGAGCTGTCAGCTCTGTTGGATCTCATTTCCCGCTTAACTACTAGTAAACGTTCAGGGAACCGCGAGAAAATATCTGTGGTTTCAATTTAACTGTCTCCATCAAGTAATCATTTAAACGGACCACTATAACAGACATTGATCTAGCATTTGTTCATACTAATACTCAAGAGCAATGTGTAAGAAAAAAAAAATTAAATTATTATGGCAGGAAATTTCTAGCCTTCTCATTCACCGACATTCGACCTTGAATTTATGGGCCAATAAAGAAGGAAGCATTACTTTCGGATCAACACTGGTGTTACGTCAGTAGCGTTAAAAACAGGCCTCTAAGACTGCGTTCAAGCATGAAACAGACTATCGCCGCTTAGTGATGGTTTCAGTGTTCACTTTTATATTTACATAGGCTCTATATCTCTGATATTGAGCACTTTTATCCGTAAATATAGCATACACTAAATCTCTCTCTATATATATATAGAGAGAGAGAGATCACCTATTTTTTGTACTGCAACTAGGCACGCATTATCCTTCATGAACAACGATAATCAGTTTGACAACTATGAACTACGGTCACGACGACTTTTGAATTCATGCTAGTATTTCGAATTGTTCCGTCAACTCTGATATAGTTATGGTGTCCATATCGATAACATCAAGAACTAACTCATGATAAATCGATCAAGTTGAGATTCGAACTCGAGATTCATGGGTTGGAAAATCAACATTCTAACCACTCGGCCACGCACTCGCGTATATATTACCTTTTCGAACTAATGTAATTAATTTTCTGGCAGGGCACACACAATCGGTCATAAACAAGGATAATCAGTTTGACAACGCTGAACATCGGTCACTACCACTTGTGACTTCATGATAGTATTTTTATATGTTCCGTCTACCCACTTTTCTCAAAAGGTTTTGGTCAAACCTGGTTATGGCGTTCACACTGGGATCACATCTCCATAACATCAAGAACTAACATCATGATAAATCGATCAAGTTGAGATTCGAACTCGAGATTCATGGGTTGGAATGCAAACATTCTAACCACTGGGCCACACACACATGTATATTTTATATTTTCGCTATAATAAATAACAATAACAATCATGTAATGAACATTATGTGTAAATATTAATCAGACACCCGAATATTATGCAGTGAAGCTACCAGATCAAAATGTAAATCTACCAACAACAATATCATGTTGTTAACATACTAATCCACTCTCTCACGTATACATACACCCACATAGATATGAAGATAGACACACGCATACAGCTGAGTTTTAAAAAGATAAGGGGAAGTGAGTTGGCTATCTTTGTCCTGAACAGATGTTGAGACGGAAATTATGTATAAGAATAAAAAAAGTATTCCAGCTTTAATATATTCCTTGGTTAATATGAATAAGAAATTTCTCTTGACACAGTGTTTGTTCTAACGACAACTGATACAATTAGTCATCTGTCCAAGAAAATGTGATTCTTTGTTCTAGACCTTGCCGAAAGAAATATATTTTCGAATATACTGATATCCATTATTCTATTCATCCATACAAAAATTGTTTAGCTTAGATTTACACACATATATATATATATATATATATATATATATATATATATATATATATATATATATTTGAACAAAAATTCTTTACCACAAAATGACAGAGCGCATTCTTTTTCTTTAAAACGGAACTTTTGCGTCCAACGCTTCTTCAGAAAGATTCGTTGAAAAAGAAATCTTACATTAAAATCATCATAAATGCCAAAACTAAAATAGTGCATGGGGAGTGAATAGCACGATTAGCATAAATTTATTACTAAAACAACAACAACAAACAAACAATAAATCAAAGTAAATAAACTCCTAGTGGGTATAAAACGGAAAAAATTGCATTCGCTACCCGCCAATGCGACAGAGAGAACGAAGAAAGTTTTCCTTCTGTCAGCACAAAGTTGGTCGATGAAGCTTGATATAACAGCTTCTAAAATACGTAAATGTTTAGCCGACCAAGCTTTGTACAGTAACCTAAATACTTCCTCAGAATATATCGAAGCGTAGCCGGATTACGCACGAAATGTAGTCCAATCGCTGACTCACCAACCGACTGAGTTAAGTGAATACTATACATATATATATATATATATATATATATATATATATATATATATATATATATATATTCAAGTATGTTTGGTTTAAATAATCTAGGTATATTATGTCTATTTATTTTTATTTTTATCCTCTCTAATTTAAGGATCAATTTCTTAGTGCTTTTACAAAACTGATTAAGAAGAACGACATAGTTATAGTTTTTTCTTTTATTTTCAAAATACTTTAAATCTGATCCAAGATCATCTTCGGGAGTGAATTACTAATCTCCCACGCAAGTGGTTGACGTTCCCACGTGTTTCCACAGTAACCCTGACAGAAACACATGTTTTCGGTCTCTTTTTTACCTTTATCCCTGACTCTTGACACGCAATGCAGCTCTGCCCTCTTGGCAACTCTGATCACGCGGTAGTATCTGTAAACATCTCTTTCCGCTCCCCAACAGCGATGAACTTCCTACCAACAGAATTTCTTTCTCTTATCAACGAGCAAACTGAGACTCGTTCCGTGATTTCCTTCGTGGCGTCACTTGGAATGAATTTTGTAAACATCTCATTCAAAAATGCCTGTCTGAGGTCTCCGCCTGAGTAAAAGCCGGTATTGATGCTTTCATTCCAGCAAGGAAATACCAAGTTAAACCGCATTCATCTCCTTGGTTCTCATCTGCTTGCTTGGCCGATATAACCCACAGGAATCACTTCTTCTGACTCCACCAGAGCGACATGTCTGATTGCAACAGAGGTCTCTTTACCTCTGCTCGTAACGAATGCAAGCCTGTCTTCAACGAAGCAAAGTTACTATTTGCTGATCGAATGAAACAACGTATAGCATCTCGCACGTTTGGTTCTAGAGATTATTGGCGGCTCTGCAAATGTGTACTGGACAATTTAATTCCTTCTCTATTCAATCAAATCGAAGACCTAACATCTGCAACAGATAAGACTTACTATTTTGCTCGGAAATTCTCATCCAACTCAAAATTCGACACCTCCGGAGTACCCACACCTGATTCCTCCGTCCCCCAGAACTGAGGCTCTACTGACTGATATGTGCATAACCCAGCCGCTGGCTTCGGACATCATTCCTAAATTAGGCTCCCATCAGACAAGTAGATGTAACGGAATACCAGCCATCATCTTAAAGAAATGTGCTACTGAACGGGCTCCAGTTCTCTCTCAACAACACAACTATTTGCTCAATGCTTTCTTCTTTCCAGCTTGTTGAAAGTCCTCCTCTGTAGTCCCTGTTTTTAAGAACGCTGGAGAATCTTCTGACGCCTCTAACTACCGCCCTATCAGTCTACTACCCCTTTTCGATAAAGTCTTCGAGGCTTTAATCAATGCAGAAGTGGTTAAACACCTAACCTATCACAATCTACTCCCTGACAAACAATATATATTTCGTTTTGCCCGGACTACCGCTGACGTGCTTACGGCCATAACTGAATATGTATATCTAGCTCTTGATAATAGTGGAGAATCTCGAGCTGTGGCTCTAGATATCTCGAAGGCTTTTGACAGGATTTCAAATACTTATCTTCTACGTAAGCTTCATGGCTACGGTATTACAATTTATTCGATTTAATCCAATCATTCCTATCAAATCGATAAATGAAAGGCGTTCTGAACGGGTTTGCTTCCAGATCCTTTCAAACGAACGTGGGTGTTCCCCAAGGCTCTATCCTGGTTCCTGCACTGTTTCTGATCTTCATCAATGTTCTGCCTGGTGTCATTTGTTTTCAAGTATGCATCTTTAGATATGACACTACCATTTACTCCTGTCACAATAGCAAATCTGGCATTGTTAACAAAGTTAACCTAGCCGTTGCTTTCGAAAAAAAAAACTCTAATCAGTCGTTAACTGGGGCAGAAAACGGCTTGTAAATTTTACTTCCTCCAAACTAAACTACTCTCATTTAACCACCACAGATAAACTTCCCTGCGCACCATCAGCAGGGTTGATGCTCAACTCCGGAAATGCGTCTCACCGCGCCTTCTTGGTCTTACGTTTTCAACTGACTTGAGGTGGGACAATAGCTGCATCTACTGCGAGGAAATTTGGTTCACTGTGTCGTGCCAGAAGTTGTTTTTGTTATCGGAGTCCATCTTACACATCTACAAATCTACCATTGAAATCTACTAGCAGTGAACGAATGATAGATTCGCCGAGTTCAATGTGACGAAGCACCCTTATTTTCCTTCGTATTTCAATACTTAGAATAAAGTTCGACTCGATTAGGTTCTTCTTACGACCCACTTCATTGTAGAAGCAACTCCCAAGAGAACGCTTTCGCTACCGCTAAAATCTTGGCCCGTTCATATCTAAGATTAAGCGTTATGTTTAGCGCGTGCCTTCATAGGCTTCGCCTGTTATATCTTAGTCTTACTGTTCTCATAACATCCTCCGCCACTAGATTGAGTGGATCTTGAGTCTTCTACAGTGTGAACATTAAAAATATATATATATATATATATATATGTGTGTGTGTGTGTGTGTGTGTGTGTGTGTGTGTGTGTGTGTGTGTGTGTGTGTCCAGCAGAGCAGAAAGTAAAATTTGAGAAGGTAGAAACATATAGAGTTAATTAATGTTTATGTTCGCTGAATCAACTATTGAATCTCATTAATGTTTTAAGAAAAATAATTTTCAATCTTATAGTTTGGTATTCTTTTTAAAAACAGTAAATTTATACAGCGTATTTCTATAACGGTAATGTCCTTGTATGTAAATACCATATTCCTTTTGGATATAATGTATTACGGCTGACGACAGATTCTTTTTATTATTATTTGCAAATTTCCATGACTTCTTGGGAAATATATTGGAAGCATGTATTCCACATGTTTACTTCCGGGTTATGAATTCAGTGTTAAACTTCTACTGCAATGGCCGCCAACTAAAACAAGAAAAGCTCGTTTTTTTTCTAGTATTTTACATATAGCTGAGGGGGAGTGAAGATAGTTTCGTTACTTTCCCAATGGCATGTTTGTGAAAAAGAATGAAACAGACTAGGCAGCATTTTGATAACGAGTCGCCGGGTTCATTTTAGGTTACCCTAACTTTATTTAACGGAAAGAAAATATAATTGACAACATTTTGCGATTTTTCTCCAACATCGTAGAAAAGTGATCCAGTTTTGAAAATAACTTTATAACTTATATATTCAAAATGGATTTCTGTGTATATGACACAGTGTACTTGGACATTTTCTTTAAGAAAATTACTTATTTTTAATTATTTAAAAAAAAAATTACTTTTCTAAATGATATATTCAAAAGCATGATATAGATATATACGCTCGTGTTCGAATGAGATAGATAGCGTTTTGAGACCCAAATTCGTTCACACCATAGTCGATGTGCCACGGGGGCGACTTCTCGATACTAACTGGGACTATGGTCCAACTGTCTGCTACTATAGACAAACACTTGAAAACCATGCAACTACTTAACGTAAACTTATAGGTGAAATTGTTTTGACAAATCTATTTGAAAGCGCACGAGATTTGTGCTAACATCAAGTCACAATGTTAATGGTAATAGTAACATTAGCTGTTTCCTTATAAGGAAATATTTGGCATTCCCTGTTCGAGTAGTCCCTGTTTCTGTCGGGCGAAATTAATAAAATCTTTCTCCTAAAACAATTTTTTAGAATGCTCATTTGCTGTTATTGCTCTTTCCAGGATTGATAGGGGTTTTCTCCTTAACCTTTCGTTTGAAGTAATGTACAACGTCAATGTTTTGATCATATCATGTTTTCTTTTTGGTTCTCAATTTTTATTGCTGATACTGGGGAAAGTCCTAAAGTGATGTAGTTTTTGCTATTTGTTACAGTTCTTTTTTTTAATTCTGTACCGCCAGTCCATAAGACTCAATGACGCTCGATCTGCGTCAAGACCTACATGATTCATTCGCTTAAAGACTTTTTTAATCATTGATGCTGCGACTGATAGGTATATTAGATTTTTTCCTTGATATTCAGTCCAGAGATGATGTCTCCATAAAAGGCACATAATCGAAAAGATGGATTACCCGAAGAATAATCGCTCTACACAGATATATAAACCTAATACGACGCTAGCAGAATTCGACTAACTGGCAGATAGACAAGTAAATAACATATCAATCAAACCAAGATCAGACCTTTGTTTCCTGGAGGAGATTAATTCGTTTGCTTAAATTACTTGCAATTATTAAATTTGTTTACTTTATTATTCAAATAATATCGATCTATTAAAACAATTTGCAGACGAAATGTAAATTTAACATTTTCTTTGCAATTTTCTTATAGTGTGATAGAAATAATTCCCCCCGTATACCTCCCTGAAACACCTCCCACGTAATGGTAAGATATTAGCGACATGACGACAACATTGTCACTAATGTCTTATCACTATGCGGGAGGTATTTATTTGAGGTACTTCTGCCACACCTGTATATTATTAAGACTGCTGTTGCTATGACAATATTTAGATCAATATTTAAATTATTGTTTCATAAACACTCAGAGAATTAGAAGAGTGTATTACTTACATACTAAAAATGGGGTACACTATTTCTTACTCCTTATATCACGGTTTTTTAACAAAATGCTTTATTCCTTCTTTATGATATTTTTCTTGTTTAAACTATTACAGATTGTACAGTATTTACATTAGTCGGACTATTGTCCTCATCTTTGTCGCCATAGTTGTCACAACGTTTCGGCCGTTGTGCGCTCCGGCCTTCTTCAGGTGGTTGGACACATGGCAGAGTGAATAAAGGCGTTGGTTAGATCCAGTGACAGACCCAACCTGCCTGAACCGGGTATTGAACTCACACTTTTTGGGTCTGTCACTGGATCTAACCAACGCCTCTATCCACTCTGCCATGTGTCCAACCACCTGAAGAAGGCCGGAGCGTACAACGGCCGAAACGTTGTGACAAATATGGCGACAAAGATGAGGACAATAGTCCGACTAATGTAAATACTGTACATAATACCTCATCTCAGAAATATAGACAGACTATTACAGATTGTATTACATTTTAATTGGGAATCCTTCCCATTAATTTAATTTTTCATATCTTGACAATGTATACTTTGTCATTAAATTATATCCTCAAAATATTAAGAATATTGAATGAAATTAAATTTCGATTAGCGTCAGAAAAATTAAATATCGTGAAAAGAAAAGAAAGAAAACTGAAACATAATCATTCAATAATCGCATCGTCACTTCACATTTAAATGTCCATCCTTCTGCATATTGTTCGAGGATATTCTCTTCGTTTTCGCCTGCGTTCCTAGTTTACGCTTTCAGTAATAGCTCTAGACACGTTTTTTTTTCAGCGACGTAGCTATGATGCAAACCTATTTAGTTAAAAGTCAACATTGTTCCAGGCATTCTATATTGATTCACAATTTCCTATTCCTCAAAGACTATAAAATGTATTCTACCTAAAAATAAAAATAAAAATCTACCCTATTTACAACAACTGTGCAATGTTGGACTCCAAGTTGCTAGACGGTGAAATTTATATTTCGCCCTTTGAGTAAATACTACTTCAAATTCAATTAAATATCAGATTCATAGAAATAATTCCAAAATATGTAGAAAAATAAAATTACTTTTAAAAACCCAGTTTTCCAGTTGTTTTCTTTTTTATTTAACGTAACCCCTTCGGAATATGGCTACCCTATTGTTCGTAGCTCTAAGCAATGTTTGTCTCCTTATTATGTTCCCATTCTCTGTTCTGCTATCCATTTACAACTGTTATTAAATAGATTATTAGCTTTTTTCAGATTGCTCTTATTGCCTTCAGTATGTCATTTGAGTGTCAAATTCTCCAAGCTCTCTTTCTCCATTATATAACCCAGAAATTTCAACTGTCACTTCTTTATTCTATGTATAAGTGTCATTTTGTTCCCATTTTCCTTAAAATGTCCTCGTCCGTCAGATGCCCCATCTATAGTACAGGGTGCATCACAAAAAAAGGAAAATTGGTACAGTTTATTTAATGTTGGAATTTTTCTTAGAATTATTTGAAATAAAAGCAAAGGAGATAAATTTGGTAGCTTAAAATGGGACAAAATCACACATATCAGATGTGGTGTTTAAACTAAAGAACTCCGGCAAAATTTCTTGGCATTTTTTCATTTCCCAAGTTGGATGTTGAAAAATCACCTCGCGTTTAAAATTTGATAACCTCAGCATCCTGGAACTGCAAACATAAAAATATATGTTACTTACTATTTTAGTTCATTCATATTGTAAAATATATAGTTTTTTTCCTTGACTTTTTTCTCCACATAGTAAATCTAAAATTTCCTTTTTTTTGTAATATGCCTAGTATCCTTCTGTAGAAAAACGACTTTGTTTCTTCGACTCTTCCCTTAAGCTGTGAGAAAAATATCGTGTATTCGCTATCATCATCATGTAAAATCCACCATCATGTTTGATTTTCAATTAGTTCTTTTAAGATTAAAGCAATCATGATTTTTTTTTGCAGGATTTAGAATTTAAGCAACCATATTTTTGTGCATCCCCTATAAGTTTTAGAGACAATCCATATTTCAATATCGATAAAGTATTAAAACATATAACGGAAACAAATTTCTTGTTTGGAGAATGAAAGAAAACGTTATAAACTACTGAAATATTAGTTTCATTTTTCTTGTTTTTGTGAATAAATATCTTAGAGCAAACTATCGATTTTTGTTAAAAGCCGGCAGCTGTGAAATCTGCAATATTGTAAACGAATTGTGCTTGGAGATGAGCATATTTCAAAAATGTACCTGCTGAAATGAGGTAGATAAATACCCTCAATAAAGGTTTGTCAGGCGGAAAATAAAGTTATTCAAATGACAGTATTAGAAATTGGTAAAGATCGTCAGTGATGTTTAAAGATACTTTCATAATATACCAGGAAGGATGAAATTTTGAAAGAACTATTGCGGTTATACTTACATTAGTATTCGAAAATATGCAATTTCCTCTTTAAACGTCTTTCTTCGGAAGGTTAAACAGTATATTGCTTATCAGAATGTTGGGAAATAGGCTACATTTTTCTTTTCGTATAGCGGTTGCATTTTTATTTGACCGCTCCTACAAGAAGATATTCATGGCAGAACTTTCGAACTGAAGGTTATCCCGAACGGCCACTCTTCTAGATCCTTTTACACTAATGCTGGTGTCCCCAACAGCTTTATCGTTCTCCCTACTTGGCTTTTGATTTTTATTAACGACCTTCCTGATGGTATTAGTTCTCAACTCGGTATATATGCTGATGACGAAACTGTTTACACTTGTCTCTATACTAAGACTGATCGGCCCGATAAGATCAAATAGGCGGCTACTGTCAAAAATTAACTTCAGCCTGTTGTTAACAGGGGCAAAGGACGGCTTGTTAATTTTAACGTCTCCAAAACTTTATCTTCCATCAGCAGGATTGGTACTAACCTCTAGGAGAGTAACTCTTTCCGCCTTCTCGGGCTAATGTTCTCTGCTGAGGTGAAGTGGAAAGACTACATTGAATCCATTGCGAGGTCAGCTGTTGAGAAATTTGCTCCACTGTGTCGTACTAGACATTTTTCCTCTCCTGAATCTATCGTAACATATCTATAAGTTTACCGTTCGTCCATGCTTAGAATATTGTTGTCACATATGAACTGGTGCCACGCGATATATATATATATATATATATATATATATATATATATATATATATATATATATATATATATGTGTGTGTGTGTGTGTGTGTGTGTGTGTGTGTGTGTGTGTGTGTGTGTGTGTGTGTGTGTGTGTGTGTGTTATGGTCCAGGTTAGGACGAAGGAAGAACAACACAAACACAAGAGTAGAAATAACGAAGATATATTACACGGAATAATAATACAAGATGTGGAAGATGTTAGTCTGACTGTCAGTCTGGTTTGGAGTGAACTACTATCGGCTCGACTCGATTCGTCCCTCTTTCTTTAGAGGCGTAGTATATATAGTGTTAGGAAGAGTCCATTCTGTAGTTATAGGTAAGGACCCATAAATATATAAAAATCCAAAGGAGAAACAGCAATATTATAGGTTCTGATCTGACGCCTCGTCTTCAGTCACAGTCCCACCTCCGTAAAGTTACCTCCCTGTACCTTTTCTATAACTACTTCCATGGCAACTGTTCGGATAAGCTCTTCGCCAGGATTTTAGTTTTCATCACCTCCCATTAGGGACAATGAACTGTACATATGAGGACTAGTTAGGACTTTCCTAGAGACATCGCGGTATTTTGATACATGTAGTAAGAATGGTAAGTAAGAATGCGTTGTTTTGGTGCAAAAAATACTATCGTATCTTTGGGTCACAGTGTGTGGCTAGCTAATTTTAACGTTTAAGACAAAAGATGACCGTCCTTTTCCCCATTCCGCATTTTGCCCTTGTGCCGCATTTCTGTAAATAACAGAATAAATATTGCTCTTTGCCAGGATACCGAGACTTTGTGAACTTAAACGAAGTAATAGACTAGCGACGAGGTCTCACCAATATTCAGTTGAGTTTGCTAGATATAACCTTAAAGTTTCTTTTTGCGCAGTTCTCTTGTTTGGAACTCTCTTCCTGCTCCATACTTTCCAGCCAAATTTAATCTTAAATTTTTTTTAATGCAATGTCAATCGCTTTCTACGGTCCTTCTGATTACTCTGCTTTTGTTCTTACTCCTTATTAAAGTTTCTGTTTTCTAATTCTTCCACACCCAGTACCCCGTTGTGTGATAATGGCTTCGTTGCCTTGTGTGGGATGAAAACGATTAAAAAAATATTGTGGAGGTGTATGTGCGTGTGGCGCTTCTTTATAGCCTGAACAATTCTAAAAATCGCTTTAAACTAAATTCTAGACATCATAATCAGCTTTCATAAAGTAGACCGCAAAAAATCGAGATTTATATACAAACCACGTTTTATCAATATTAGCCAGAAGCTTGGAGAATTTTTAGGAGTATGAAATTAATAATTTAGGTTGGAGGCACCGAAAATATGACATGAAATCTACTGTATAAACTGGTCTTTCTTGAAAGGGGTTATAACACTGTTGATGTTTTCGGAATTTTTTACCACTATAAGTTCTTTTTGAATATGTAGCGGAGATAAAGGTGGTGGAGCCGAAGTTTTACATATTTTACATGAAGCGTAATAGTTCATGGTTAAAGGCTTTTAACCATATGCCGTTGTTTAGGCGATAACATTGAAAATGATCTCCTAAAAGAATACTGAGCTCTTACGTGACATATGCCCTTTACGGCAGCGAATGTTGAATGATTTCCTCAAAGATGAAGAAGAGACTCAAGGCGACAAAGATGTGGTAAGCTAAGGATATCATGGACCGAGCGTGTGAGCAACGATGAGATCTTATAGAGGTTGCAAACAAGGAGGCTTATACTTAACATCACGAAGTGGCAGTTTCTGGGACACATAATGAGGAAGGAGGTCCTGGAGAATTTGATACTCACGGGTCGAATAGAGGGAAAGAGAGACAATGGAAAACAACCCGTAACATAACTGGCGGCTTAAGCAGGTGGATGATAGAACGTGATCTGGGTGGAAGAAGCAGAGGGAAGGATCGCCTACATCCTAAAAGGACATGGCACTTACAAAAGAAAGAAAGAAAGGGATAAAGGTATAACATTCTGTGTTTATTACCGCAATTAATAGGTAGGTATTCACACAGGCTGACTTTCTTACATTTGCCATGTTTTGCTTTGTTTTTGTTTTTGTTTTTTTGACCCGCGTTCCATGTTTTATTAAACAATTTTGTTGGTATTATTTTTATATATAGAATATACATGTAAAATATTTTAGTTTTATTGATGATCATTAATATGGCTTTTTAGTGGAGACATATGCCTCATTTTTAAGTAACTTTAATTTTCTCCCTCGATTATACATTATTAATCACGCTCCATATATGAATAAAAATTCATCCAAACATGGCCGATGAAAAGGACTTTTATAACTCATATTCTGGATCGTACTCGCTTTTCAACAATCTTTAAATGAGCCTACCTATTTTATTTTCGGCAAATATTTTTCAGCGAAATTGTATTTTTGTGTGGATTTAAAACTGTTTTTGAGCTACTCTACCGTGAGATTTGACTGATCTACATTGCACAATTTTTGTACCGTTAGAAATCTTATGCTTTTTCTTGTTCTGGGTAATATACCCAGCACCATATTAGCCACTATTACAAGAGCCGAAAAAATGCAATTTTCTTCAAAACTAACCTTGCTTTTTAATCAGATTTTCACCAGGCAGATACCGGAAAATTCATAAATTGGGAAAAATGCCAGAGAATATATTCATGGGTTTAATATCCCTCAAAAATATGGTAGCCCCTATATTCTAAAGATGGCTCCTAAGAAATTCTTCGTACCTCCATCATCACTTAAGTCTAGTTACCCCAGACAAATAATAAAGGCATTCTCCTTGATTACAAGGAACATCACCTGGGATAAATTTAACGGTAGATATCATTCTATTTTATTATCATTTATTATATCTTCCATTTAAGTTTCATTGGAAATTATTGTCTAGCGATTTGTCTAGATAAAAAGAATAAAAGTAGAAGTTAGAATGTCGTACAACAACGAAAAAAGATAAATTCAAATTTGTTTATATAATAGTGATTTCCCAAGCTTAGATGTGGCACAAGGCCGAAAGTAGAGGGCACCCAGTGAGGATCGAACTTACTACCCAGTCGTAATTGTTCTAGCGAGACAAGCTTACTAACCAGTACACCGCCTTGAGGTGCCCCTGAATGATCTTCTACGCGTATCTTACATGTGACACAAGGCCGAGAGTATGGGGCACCCAGTGAGAATCGAACTCAATATTCAGTCGTAAATAACCTAGCGAGATAAGCTTGCTAACCATTACGCCACGTCGAAGTGCCCAATATTGATTTTCTAAGCGTAGCTTAGATGTGACACAAAGCCTAAAGTATGAGACACCCAGTGAGGATCGAACTCAATATTCAGTCGTAATTGTTTTAGCAAGACAAGCTTGTTAACCATTACACCCCGACGAGGTGTCCCAAGCGTAGCTTAGATGTGATACAAGGCCGAAAGTATGGAGTACCCAGTGAGGATCGAATTCATTACTCAGTCGTAATTGTTACTAGCAAGACAAGCTTGCTAAACATTTCACTGCCTCGACGAGCCCACATATAGTGATTTTCTAAGCGTAGCTTAGATGTGGTACAAGGCCGAAAGTATGGTGCACCCGGTAAGGATCGAACTCACTAATCAGTCGTAATTTTTCTAGCAAGACAAGTTTGCTAACCATTACACCGCCTCGAGGTGCCCAATTTGTTTATATAATATATAAAGAAAGGAAAACATCTGTAACAACTTAAAATAATGGAAGAAGTTGCATAAAATGAATTCAAGAATGGAATAACGAATCTAACAACAGGCAAAAGGAGTGGTCATGTCTCGCCACATCTTCCACAATGGTCGTAAATATGAAAGGACGTTTAAACCGGTAATGAATGGAATTATATATTTTTTTAGTCATCAATGTGTCATTTCACTTCAGAAAGCGAGTGGCTTTGGTCTCCACAATTTCCTATCAATTTTAGTTCTTAGATATGTTTGTCTTTTTATTATTCATCCCGTTTCATATTCAGGTATATAATTTCTTAAAAATGATTTTGGAGAGCACAATATGTAAACGATAACGAAATAATTACACAAATAAATATATAAAGACAAGAGAAAGCAACGCAAAGAAAATGGCATCGAATGAATCAGGAAAAAGGCAAATATATGTATGGGAAAAATAAGTAATGTAACACCAGGAAAAATAATGAAGAAATAAAGACAATACAATCCTGAAAAAAAAATGAAAGAATAAAATGCTGAGGAAAGTAGAGACAGAATGAAAAAGAAACAAAAAAAACATATAGAAGCAAAGGTAAGTATGAAGTCTGAGGAATACGTAGAAATCGGACAAGAATTAATTATATTTAGATAGAAAAAAAAACAAAACAAAAGTAACAAAGAACCTGTTAGATCTTAAATATTCTTTCGGTAATCCTGGAAATGTACAAGTTTCAAGATGCGAAATCAGACAACACTGTGAATGATCAGTATTGCGAGAAACAAGGAAATAATATATTACTCGATGGATCCAAATATATCTTAACCAAAGATAAAACAATATTTTCTCAGTGCTACGTTGATTAACTCTAGTAAACAAATACGCAGTATAGCAATGTTACAGAAAGCTATGTACAATAAATGCAGATGAATATCAATGTTTCAAAATCAGAATAAAACACCTGACTATTCAGGTAAGATTCCAACACAGAAATATTTCCCACAGAGCTTTGCAATTTATACACACACACACACATACATATATACATATATATATATATATATATATATATATATATATATATATATATATATATATATATATATATATATATATATACGATGCAAAAACGACCGAATCTGAGCTGATCTGATCGAAATATCTACGTATGGTCCCTTATTGCTCAAAACAAAAAGATTAATGTAGCTACATGTCCCTTTCTGCTTCTTTCTTGAATCTCTTTCCATATTGGAATATGTATATTCGCAGTGTGCTCGTATCTTCAGGCCAATATATTTTCTCTTGTACGGAGACATATATCTATAAAAGAAATCAAATAGAGATATATCTGTAAAGACAATATAATTTTTTTTTAAAAACAAGCGGAAAATTTTTATGCCAACGCGTTTCCTTCCTTGAAGAACTTTATCAAGCCAAGTGTAGATTTTTTTTTTTACTTTTATACATGCACAAATGTAACGCGAAAAGAAGAAAATAGAGTCAGGCTTTCAGATTTTGAATTAGAGAATGCTCTGAAATATTCTGAAATATAACTTCGTAAAGGTAAACTACATTTTGGTAAATGATGTCATAAAAAAAAACTGCTAGAGATAATTGTCTAATAGAAATTTGTGTACTCTTTATATCGACCCTACAAAAGCATATGACCGCATCACTAGAAGTCTCTTCGACTCCTTCATTTGAATCCGTATTCCGAGCTCTAACTCCACTGAAAAACTTAATGTAACATAGTTTTATATGTCAGGCGAGGATCCCAGAAAGGAAAACATTTGTAACCCCATCAGGATTACGCCTAGGTGGAAATGAGTACCCTAGTCTGCTTAATCATTTCTTACACAATGCTCTGTCAACATAAAAGCACGACTGTGAAAGGATGTCCACTGTTTATTTAAGCGTCTCATACAACTTCCTATACGGAATTACTAATAGAAAACAGTGATCATGATCTCTCTTTCCCAGGCTTTTATAGAGATTATTAGATGGGCTTTGCTGATAGCATAAGTATTCATAGTTAGGATATGAATGATCTTGAACAAGGAATCCAAAACCTACCACATATTCGAAGAAACAGAACTTTCCAAAGTAGTAAAACTAAACCAGAATTGGAATGAAAATAGTGATGGCACCCACTATGAATCCATAATAAAAGTTCAGGATCTAAAATAAATAATAAACAGTGCAAATATCACGGTGTATGACTTGGTTATGAAAATTTAGTATAAGAGATGAGGAAACTGAACATGGAACAGGCTTCACTAGCTCGAGTTTCACACAATACCGCAAGTTGTTACCAAACATTTGTTTTAATCGGTATCACCTCAAGCAAGGCAGTAAAGCTACTAAAATACAAGGAGCTACAGGGTGTTGAAGAATTAGGAACAGAAACATTAATAATGATCAAAATCAATAATCAGTAGGACAGTAGATATACCGATTGAAATTGCATTTTATTTTTTGCAGATTACATTTGGCTGCAAAGCATAAAGAAAGTTCCACAAGATAGAAGCACGAGCAAAGAAACAGCATAGAATTTACGACTCCATCTAAGCAGTTCAACTGTAAATTGATGAGATCTCGACGCTAGTCTAGTACTGAGCTTAAATTCATAACGTTTATGTATCATAGAGCGTCGTCACATGGATAAATGTGGACGCTGAATTCTTTCAGAAATATCTAAACACTCAGCTCTATACAATCACTTTTTCAGAGCAACGGTTAAAATATCTTTGGGCGAATTAAACTTGCAGTACTTAGTGTGGACCCTTCGTATTCGAAACTTGTGAACCGGTACTACAGAGTCACAGACAAAGAACTGTTTCAGACAACAGAAAATACATAACTTGAGGACTTTCAACAACAGCAACAGCTAAAATGTATATCACATGTAACTCAAAGAGAAAATATTAACATCATCAAGGGGCTGACATTCCCCACTATTTCAAACAAAAAACCCGTCAATACCGGAAAGGGCGATATTAGTGAACTTGAGAAACCTATTTTCATGAAAAATTCTTTCAAGAGAAAGATTTTATAAATTTCGACCGAAACCATCATTGGCTGCTCGGGCAATGAATACCGATTATTTCCTTATAAGGAATGGCTAATATTAATATTACCATTAAGTGACGTCATTGTTCGGCCCATTGAACAAATGTGAGATGAGTTCTTTTTTCTTATTGTTGTTGTTATTGATTTTTATGTCATTATTATTTATTTATTTATTTTATGTACTTTTATTTTCTTTTGTCTATTTATTTAATTGATTCATTTTTTTTTTAATTAAAATATCCAGGGTGTAAGTTAATATTATCACAATAATCAATAATTGCATTTTCAAGAACTTTTCATCTAAGTTACTTTCTCTTTTAATAAATGCCGCATTATGTTTTAATCGGTATCACCCTTGCAAGGTAGTAAATTCACAAGTAACAAGGGGTTACAGGGTGTGGAAGAATTAGCAACAGAAACATTAATAAGGGGCGTGAATTTTTAAAAAAAGTATTCAGGAGAACAGTAGATAGCGGTTGACATTGCATTTAAACTTTTTGTAGATTAAAGTTGTCTGGAAAACATGATCCCGGAAAGAAGTTCCACAAACGAGATTTGCAAGAAAAGAAACTGTTAGCATAGAACTTATGGCTACATCTAGCCAGCTCAATTGTAAATTGATGAGATCTTAATGCCAGTCTAGTACTGCGTTTATTTTTTTTAATCTAGTAACCATAGCGAAGAGCTCATCCGAAAACTTACAATGAAATTATTTCTATAAAAAACACAGAGAGATAAACTTATGTGAATATGACTGAATCCGAGCCACCAGATCAGGACCAATAATATTTGGATGTTATCAAGGCGCTCAAGGTAAATAGCAGGGGCACCGGACTATATATGGCAGAAATATTCCAAGTATGGACGAATGGGAGACTGATAGATATGGAAGAGGGATTCTGATGAGAAAAAATGTCTCACACGACACTGAATTTGGGATCGAAATTGAAGTTGAAATTATTTACTGTATAACTAATGCACTGGATAAACCGTTTTGAAGGCGATCTTTTTTATATTCTTTAATACGTATTTTCGGAAAGATCCAATTGCTTCCACCAACATATTGCAAAAGAAATGTTGTTAAAAACTATTTTATATATTCCAGCTTCAGAAGGATTGTTATTAAGGACAATTATGATTATGATCATATCCATATTATATGACTAATTTTCTGATTTATTATTATAATTAATATTTTTACTAACCATATGCACAAATCATAAATCATAATACAGCCGAAAGAATGAACCATTTATTTAGCTAGGACTATGAGATTTAAACGAATCAACTTGTTCAAGCCAGAAAGCAGAATTTAGCTGTTGAGAATAAGAAGAAATGAACGTCTCAGATAATGGACTTTTTTATGGACAACCAAAGAAAAAAATGAAGGAAAACGAAAATGTTGGTAAAAGTCTCAACGTCGGAATATTGGAGCATAAACGTATCTGTTTTTCCATTCGTGGTGAGAGCTCTGTGAATGACCTACAAGGGCCTAGCAAATAAAGCAGAAGATGTGAAGATCAGGGGAATGCTCATGTTCGTCCAGATCGCAGCACTGATAAAATAGGCTAAAATAATGAATACAGAGCCAAAGATTTGGCTAGACTTGTAGTCTCTTGATCAACAATGAAATCTACCAATTTTTATATGTACAAACCATAAATAAGGAAAAAAGACAGTTTTCCTCATAAGAATGTGACGAAATCGTCATGATTATTATTATGAAAAGAAAAAACATAATCAACATAAGGTGAAAAAGAAAATAATCGATTTTCATCCTAATGATAAAGAAAAAGAATGTATTGAATGAACAAAAGAAATTAACAAGAAAAAAAGAAATAAAAGAGAAGAAAAATTCGTTTCCAACCTTTTAGCCAAATATAATCACACTAAAACAATAACCAATTTCTTTTGGTTCAACCTTGAGACAGGCGTTGATATAAAAACTAGTCAAAAATACAGTCTGTATTTCTTAATAGTGGGTGTCCTCACCTCGAGCGAAATATATCAGAAGAGATTAAATGTTTTGAACATCAATTTGCGCTTCTCAGGAAAAACTAAGTCGGATTTGATATGTTTTCTTGTATTTTCTGCTGAATCAGATTGACTGGATTCGGTTTTTAAATTCTTTGTCCGTTTGTTTGAATTAATTTCTACCCAAGGCAAAATATTCGGAATCGCCATACGCAAGAATACTAACCAAGTATCTTAAAATAGAATATCCGCTTTTCTGACAATACATATGGCGTACATCTATACCATTTTATCAGGTTTCTGTTTGTCTCTCGTTTTTCATTGCGTGTTGTATATTAGTGTATGTACGAGACTGAATGTTGGTTTTTCTTAATATAATTTGAAGGCTTAAACGACATATGTTTGTGAAAGGTTATTTTCGTGACTTTGTAGAAAGTCTATTCCTAAATTGTGTCTAGATAAAGATTTTTATGGTTCGTAGAAAGAAATAGATGATCAGAATTTTCTACAGTTTCATTTTATCGCAAGACTTCATGAGACAAGACTAGGTCAATCTAGCGATTGCCTGCTTGATTAGAAAAGTTTAGCTCTAATACCGGTCTCTGATAAGAGAGTCAAATTGATCAGGTTTTTTCCGGTTTTTAGTCTGTTCTTTTTCTAACGGCTTTAGCGAGATCCATTAAAAATTCTCGATTCTGCTATTTTATTCCTTGTGTGGAATTGACAAGGTTTGCAAAATTGATTGCAAAAAAGAAAGAAAAACTTGCGCAATATAGGCACATCGGTGCTACCGCATTTTTTGTTTTCTGTACCCATTGACGTAAAAATACACATCCGGGATTTATCAAGGTGTATTTAGGCGTAAAATACAACAAAAGTTAATTCTAAAATTCGTTACTTCGATTTAACATGTTACGCGTAACAATTTGTATCTTATTATTATTATCTGATTATTTACAATAAAATAATGAATAACGTGGCAAGAATTGTCGATGATTATGAAATTATCTTCTTAATACGCAGACATAAAATAAATCATGGCGTTCGTGTTCTAATGAGTCCGGGGATTTCTGAAGCAAACATTTTAAATTTTCAAATATTGTATTATGCGGAGGAATATATAGCAGTACTATACATATATTAAAATAATAAGAAAAACAGTAAGATTTATAATCCAGTATTCTTAGCAATTATTTTTATTTAAAAAAAATAGTGCTCGATACAAACAGTAGTGCAAAATATTATAATTATTTTCTATTTAAAAATAAGATTCCATTGCGACACAGAAAACTTCCATGTTTCAAAACTGAAACTAAATTTATAGATTTAATTATAAAAATTAAACTTAAAATCCATATAGTCTCGTTCCATCGTCAAGCGACATTAGGAACAACTTTCTAACAAATATTGATATTATGAGTGGTTAAGGTTAAGGAAAATCTATTTTAATTTAGTGGTAGTTGGGGTTTAATTTCCCTAGACAGATTATTTATCCAATATATGTTACTTACAACGTCAGGTTAAGTTTAATGCTGACAAACATATACTTCCGTTATTCAGTGAGTTGTCTGAATTTTCAATGACAAAATAATTTTGGCATTTTTATTCAATCTGATTCAGCAGAAAATACAAGAAAACATATAAAAATTTAGCAGGTTTATGATTATAATTAAAAAAAACTATATGCATCCACAATAAACATATGGAACATTATCAGTAATAATTACGTTGTCATAATGACTTACAGTTGCAAAGCCGGATATTTGCCGCTAACCTTTGTGGTCAATGATTTATTTGAACATACTGTATACAGAGGCAAGAGGAATATTTCAGAAGAGTGAGTGGGAACCAGCTGAATGAAAAAGTAATATTTTCGTGATAAAATTCCTTGAAACTTTGTATTTGTAAAATGTGTTTTATTGAATGTAAAGAAAAAATGTTTTCAACAGTAGTCCACGATAGCATATTGGTAAATTATTTTAAGGCAAACAGAACAACATCTGGATAAAGATAAGATGTAAGGGGCTTCTCAGATCCTCGCAGAAAATAAGGCCTAATAGGATTCCCTCAAAGAAAAAATTTGACTGAATATAAAATTGTTTATTTCTTGTTTAACATATTTTGAGAAATAAGTGAAATATCCGAAGAGAGATAGAATATGTTGCGTAATTTTAGAGATTAGCGGCAGATCACTTTGTGCACCCTCCCACCACCACCACAAATATTTGGGTAACATTTTCTCTTTTTCTACTGTGCTTCTTTGATAACCTAAGAAGATAAGAATCTCAGGATTTGCACAAGTGTATAAGAGTAAAAAAGACAGCAAAAATATACGAGCTTCCTACACGTTGTTTTTAGTTTATTAACATTTCATAACTAAACCACATAAAAACCCAGCCATACATGAGGTCCCAACGAAGATAACATGGGCAGACAAATAATGCACGACATAGAATTGCCAATATGTAAACAGTATAAGAGCTGCAAACACTGATAGATGAGGTATATATTTATTTCAGAAAGATTGTATGTTGTGGGTACTGCAAATGTAATATTTATTACAGCGTCATTGGTTAATATATTTCAACATGTCGAGTTTGGGCAAAAAATGTAAAAGTCAAATAAAAGTAGAAATTGTCACGTTGGACTCACTATGTTTGGGTAAATGTTTAGAGTAGCGATTCACAACCTTTTTAAGCAACAATACATCTAGAAGCAAATGAAAAAATCATGTCACACTTATCAAAATTTTTAAGGTGTATACAATTAAATGTTACGAAATAAAACCATAGGTTGTTTTGTCTTTAAATATACACACATTATATGAACTTTCTTTATTTCAAAGCTTCTATTTAATTATCTGTGCAGTTTATTTAATGTGAACATATGCTTGGTGTTTTTCGCGATTTCTTCAATGTTTGGTTGAATGTGCGATATGCAGACCCTCATTTCTTCTTCAGTTAAGTATCATCTTTCTCGCTTCTTATTTTTGATGTTATTAGGGTTAGCCTAATTCACATAAATAAGAAGTAGAAAATTGCAATAAAACTGATAAAGCCTTTTTAGCTAATGTGGAATAATGTTTTTGTATTGAAATTCAACATGTATCAATCGGTACGGTCGATTGCTAGAAATGGTGACCAATTCTTCTTCTTCACGTAATTAGTACATATTAATTTATTCAAGTAGAAGCGCTGTGCCATTACTGCGTCCACATACACATATATACGTATTCCGTGACGATGTTCCGCGGCACTCTTAAGAGAATCGCGCGACACACTTGTATGCTACGGTAGGGCGGTTGAGAATCAATAGTTTAGACCATTGTTACATTCATTGTATCCTTAAGAAGAAACGACCCTTTATATGTAAAAATCATGATCATCATGATCATCATTATCATTAATCACATGACCAAGTGTGGTATTAGTCTTGTTAAACAGCTGAGCAACGGATCAGTTCACTACTGACTTGGCAGCCGGGTTTATTTCAGGTGATATTCCCTTGGTGTAGTGGTGAATATGTATATTGGATGATGTTAAGAATGTGTGGGGATTGGAGGGCTGACGCCTAGCGTAAAGTGGCTTCCTCGATGACTATTTTTCTAATTATTTGGTCGAGTTTTAAATAATGGAAACCTTGTGTTAATATAAGGTAAAACTTGTGAATATTGTAATTAAAAATTTTTTTTAAATATTCGAATTCTGGTATTGTTCTTTTTTGTTTCAAAGGTTAGGAGAGTATTTCTATTTGATTTGGAAGCCTTAGTATTTGATTTTTTGAAAGTTTTAAGTGTGCATGTGTTTTTCTAATCACCATTTCGTGAACAGATACATTTTATGAATGAACAGTGGTTGTAGTGGTTATTGATTTGATTATGTTAGTGGTGTAGTAGCTATTGAAATTTAGGTAGCAACGAGCAAGCATCTGTGGGTTTGTTGTATAGTACCTTGCTTCAGTCAAACGGTTAATATATAATAAACATCAGTTTTATTGACAATATTTTGGTATTTCATTCTTCAAATATTATTAACCGGCCTAATTAATCTACTAATGTATATATATATATATATATATATATATATATATATATATATATATATATATATATATATATATGTATAATGAACAGATGCAAATTCCACTCCTATATTTCAACGACCTATTATATGAAGAATTTAACTAAAACTTCGTAATTCGTGGTTATATCTATTGTAAATATGTTTATTTATCTAATTTACTGTCATTGTCTTATTTATTTTTAGAATTTAGTAAAATTTAAGTTAAATGCGTGATCTCTACGAGTTCGAAAAAGGGAAAATTGTTGGAGCTTGCATGACAGGAGTCTAGACCACTATGGTTGCTGAACTGTTTGGTTTTTCAAGAGCTACCATATCAAGGACTATGATGCAATTTGAGAAACAGGGCAAAACCTCTAGCAACCATAGCAATTTGGGGCGGACTTGCAAGTTTACTGACAGGGACGGACATGCATTAAAACACAATGTGGTAAAAAATCATCGGACTACTGCGGCCAAAGTGACTGCTGAGTTAAATAATCATCTGAATAGTCCAGTTTCTACTAAAACTGTTCGTCGTGAGTTCCGTAAGTGTGCATATCATGGAAGAGCCGCCATGAGGAAACCTATTCTCCCCACTCGCAGCATTCAGAAAAGGTTGAAGTGGTGCAGAGATCACAATGCCTGGTCTGCAGACCGATGGAAGCAAGTCATATTCTCAGACGCGTTCAGTTTTTCTCTTTTCCCAACTTCACGGCAAGTTTATCTGTGGAGGCAACCCAAAGAAGCTTACAATCCTGACTGCCTTCTTCCATAGTGAAGAATGGAGGTGGATCAGTGATAGTTTGGGCCGCCATATCATGGAAATGTCTTAGTCCAATAGTTTCCCTGCATGGTAGAATCAACAGCAAAGATTACCTGAACATTTTGGGAAATCATGTTCGTCCAGTGGCCCAGAATTTATTCCCTGATGGTGAGTGCATCTTCCAAGGCGATAATGCTCCAATACATACAACTCGAGTGATTAAGAAATTGGTATGAAGAGCATGAAAGTGAGCTACACACACGAAGTGGCCTCCCAAATCTCCAAATATCAATATTATTGAACATTTTTGATGCATTTTGGAGCGACAAGATAGGAGCCGCTATCCTCCACCGTCGTGTCTTAAAGACCTGGAGAAGGTGTTAATGAAAGAATGGCTGAAAATTCCTCATAGAATTATATGAAATTGATTCCATCGAACTTGAGAATACTGGAATTAAAAACCGGTTACTCAACAATCCTTATAAACAAATGCAGCGACATTTGAAAGTACTCTGAGAAAAGAAATTATATAAAATAAAAGTTAATATAAATTCTGGCAATCTTTACCGATCTCACACAACAACTTATTCGGAAATTTGAAAGATTTAATTAAAAAAAATTGATAAGTAGAACTTGTCCATATTATTTAACATTTTTGAGAGAATTCTTGCTGCCGAATTAAACAAACAGACACACACACAAACACACACACACACACACACACACACACATATATATATATATATATATATATATATATAGATATATATATATATACAGACGTACGTACGTATATATATATACATATATATATATATATATATAGAGAGAGAGAGATAGATAGATAGATAGATAGATAGATAGATAGATAGATAGATTACCCCATACTAATTATGAATAGGAAACGCACGCATAGTAAAATTTATATAATTTTCCTATATGCATGAGTATCGGACAGCTACATGAATGTTAACACTATATAAGTAGATCCATATATATATATATATATATATATATATATATATATATATATATATATATATATATATATATCCATCCATACACACACACATACATACACATGAATATACAAACACACTCTCTCTCTCTCTCACACACACAAATATATATATATCGAGAGAAAGCGTGATAATATATATATGAATTTTGATTCAAAATTTCGTACATGTAAGTTTACATATGTGTATGTGAATTGACGTCAACTGATGACTATGTATCGTGTTCCTATATATTAATATATCTGAACACACATAATTTTCTCTGTTTCCATCATTATTTTAACAAATATGTCAATGAAACTTTTGTGTAGTTTCCTAAATATAGGAAATTCCAGCCAACGACCACATGTGGTGTTTTTTCTCATTAAAATGGGACGAAATGCATTTCTTCAAAAATCAAACAAATGTACAGTTACCGTGTTTTGATTGTGTACTTGCCTGTTTTCTTGAATTTTTATTTGAGCTGGGCAATTTTTCCTTTCTTTATATTTTTTAAAGCAAATCTGGAAATAATAGGGAAACGAAACTGTCGTGTATTGAAATAATGGATACGGAAATAGGCCTCTACGAATAATAGTCAGCAGAAATTTAAGAACTGTATTTCAGAAGAATGGGCGATGTGAATAAAAATTCGAGTAACATATAAATAAATAAAAATTCGACCAATATATTAATGTGTTTGTGTTTGCTTATATTTATAAATGTGCATGGACTATATATATATATATATATATATATATATATATATATATATATATATATATACATATAACTTTGCATAATATATATATATATATTTGCATTATATAAATATATATATATTTTTATATATATATATATATATATATATATATATATATATATATATATATATATATATATATATATATATATATATTGCATAAATAAGTATAAAACCAAAAGAAAAATGTATTAGCTTGAAAAAAACAAGCCCAGAAAGAATGAAAGGAAACGCGTCGGTTTCAAACTGGGAGGCAGGATACGATAATTAGCTTCATGAATGTATAGGATAGCGAGCGCTTCCTCCAACCGATTTCAATATAGATCTTCACTGTTTGTTCCAATTATCTAAGAATTCGTCGAAGTGGCTTTAGACCTACAAATATCCCAAAGACATTACTGCTGTAATACTTAAAACTTGGTTGCAATAAATTGAACATTTTTTAAAAGGATGAGAACTAATACAAAGGAAAGCGTAAAATTAAAATGGTGGAGAGTATGTTAGGACACAAAACGATTATTTAATTTCATACTCATGAAGACAGAAGCTGCAGTAAGGAAAACATATAAAATTGTGTCAAGTTATGAGAAAAATATAGTTTTAAAACTACAAATTGGTGATAGACAAGCAGCGAAAACATGGAACGATCCAAGAAGCAAATATCAGAAACGCTTGCACAAAGAAAGAAAGAAAGAAAGAAGCCGTGAGGGATACGGGAAAATAATAATAATAATAATAATAGTGATATGATAGAATTCGGATAAACTAATTGCCTGTATAAACGGTGATATTCTTAAAAAGAACAGTTTCATAGAAATGTCGTATTATGGTGGAGTATTATACTGGAAAAGGATTTTCCCCCATTTTCAACCGGACTATCAGATGCAGGTGTGACCTAAGATGACCCCATTTGGAACTGGGAATCCGCAAATCACTCCTTGTCAGTGGTAAACCCGAGAGACACACATCTGAAACATGCTCACGTTTCGCATGAAAAGTCTGATGCGTGGGGCGTTGCACAGACTAAAAATTTAGGCGAAAATATTTTGACGAAAATAGAAGCTAAATAATATGTAATATTAAATAAGGAAAGGTTCAGATGTTGTGTTATCATTAACTGAAATATCCACTTCCTTGCAATGTGATAAATATAATGTATAAAAATCATAAGGGAGATATAATTTAGTGATTTATTTTAATATGAAAGAAAAAATAAAGAAAAAGTGATGAGATTAGAGAAAAATGAGAAAAATATGAAATTCGAATACAAAACTCGGATATATATGGAATTGTGCAATATTAGAAATTCCTAAAAAGAACAGAATCTCTTGGAAAGCAAAAAAAAATAAGACTCAGATAAATAATATGCAATTTAGAAGATACTTTAAGCAAAACCTAGGAAAAGGATATATTAAATCCGTTTTAATATTTGTATCATCATCAGAGGCATTATCCAGAAAATTTCAAGAAAATAATATAAATTCGCAATAAATTTTGAATAATTCAAGCCCAGAAATATATTAACAGATATTTTATTTTAAATTTTAAGTGCATATACTGATGAGCGAAAATATACCGAAAGATTAGCAACATGTGAAATGACCAGAGATATATAATTCCGTGGGGAGGACACTTTTTATTTATATATTTTTAATGTTCGACAAAAAACCGTTCAAGCAATGATATTACCACTACAAAATGTTAACAGAAACGTGTTAATATAGAAATAGCACAGCCCTGTCTAAATATGTATGAGACATGATAGATTAAATTAAGGAAGACAAACGAAAGAAATCTCACCTAAAATTAATTGGTATGTTATCAACCGAGATTGCATGTTTTTATTTAAAGAAATATTAGAAATATTTTTGAAGACCAGGGGAATTTATAGAACAGAAAGTTTGAAATAATATCGAGTGCATGTATGCACGAATTTATGTGTTATCACAGACTAAAATCTGTTATACGATAAACAAAATACATTAATAAGTATGAAAACTCGTGATTCTGCATGAGTCAGTTGGTGAATATATACAATGGGAGAATGTTTTATATTTTTTCACAATCGGGAGTCGAGATACAACAAAAAAACAGGGATTGTTTGTGAGTCTTTGAATCGTTTTGATTTCTGATACATTAAAGATGCAAGGGAGTTCTGTGTTTATATTGTCTCAGAATGAACATTTTTCCTGGGTCCAAAGATTGTTGAGGGGATGTATTTGTTCTGCGAGAATATTAATACTGATTAGTGAGCATATATATATATATATATATATATATATATATATATATATATATATATATATATATATTATAATTTTATCATATAGACAAAACCGTTTTACTCACAACAAAGATGCAACTTGGTTTCAGTGCATTTTAACGGTTATGAACGATCCTGTTCAGGATCGTTCATAACCATTTCCGACCCTCACCCGTAGATGTGCAGTTGAAATGCACTGAAACCAAGTTGCATCTTTGTAGTGAGTAAAATGGTTTTGTCTATATGATAAAATTATAATAAATAAATAATTATCGCTCTACTACATGTATTAAGCTCTTTTTTGAATGAATGCTGCGAACGTTAGAATTTATATATTTTATATATTACTTTCGTTCCCACGGCATCGGATATATATATATATATATATATATATATATATATATATATATATATATATATATATATATATATATATTCCTGTCGACATTCGCAACATAAAAAAATACTGTCCACATTCACAATATAAAAAATTACTAATCAACAACACAACTATCGTACGCCATGAAAACCATAAATTCAGATTACATATACTAGAGGCAATTTATATTTAAAAAAAACTTTAAGCCGGCACTGAACACAGTCATATTATGAATACTGCAATAATGTTCTGAAAACCTGTAAAGGAACAGTTTTTTCATTCCTTAATGTGCACAAGACCATGACATTAAAACAGAATAAAAATTCCATAATGGATAATTTTTCACGTCCTAATGACGCTAAGCACATGGTCAACTCTTTTGCATTTTAATAATTACGGTAATGGATAACAACGCACAACTTTGTATGAATACTTGTACTAATGAACAACATATATTTTTGTACTACTTGCACCCCTGAATATTATATTGGAATCAATCCTTCAATCATACATTCCTAAAAGAGAAGTTATTGCCTAAACACACACACACACACACACACACACATACATACACAGACACACGCACACACACGCAAGCACACACACACACACACATATATATATATATATATATATATATATATATATGTATATATATATATATATATATATATATATATATATATATATATATACACTAAGAATAAATATACATTTGTTCCTCAGATTAGTGCATGTTCGAGTTTTATGCACGTGGCAATCATTGACGAAATATTCATGCGGTCTATATCGGCTGACCTGGTATTTACGAGAAGGTAAAAAAACATCAATGCTGGTTTTAACCCAACAAGACACTTCTGTGGCACAATTCTCAATAGGAAGGTTAAGAATATCAATCCTAGTGGAGTCTCGAATAAAGCCATGAAATGATTCCTAGTTAGTACGCTGGTAAAAGAAAGAAGTCCTGTGAATAGGAGGTTCCTTTCTAACAGAGAACCGAAAAGAAATATCGGCAGATACAACAGCGTGATCCCAACGAATAAGAGGACATAACTGTGATGCTCGATAAAAGCTAGAAGACGAGTTAATGGAGAAATCAAGTAAAGTAGAAAGTGGATGATATTGATTAGGGAAACAAATAGGGAAATCCACTACTTTGTTGAGAGAATAGGCAACGAAAATTTGAGTCAGAATACCGTTAATATCTGTAATATTAGAATTCCTAAGACACTTGTCTTGATGAGCATTAGAATCACCAAAGACAAAAAAGGCTGCAGATGAATGTAAAGCTGGAAACATGTCTATATTATCCGTAATTTTGTTTAATATATCACAGTCATGAGAATACGAGTGATAAAGGCAAAAAGGTAGCTAACAGAGTGCAATAACTAAAGTCGAAAGTCGAAATATTATTGTATGTTTTTACATATATATATATATATATATATATATATATATGTGTGTGTGTATATATGTGTGTGTGTGTGTATAGAGAGAGAGGGAGAGATTTAAATTACACATGCATATATATATATATATATATATATATATATATATATATATATATAATAGTGAAATATAGAAGTCAACACTTAGAGGCGACAGTCCGTTTCATGCTAGATACAATCGTCAGGCCTGAAACAGACTGTCGCCACTCAGTGTTGACTTCTATGTTCACTTTTTTATTTACACACGCTCTATCTCTGATATTGAGCACTTTATCCCATAAATATAGCACACTTTAAGACTATATATCTTCATATATATATATATATATATATATATATATATATATATATATATATATGTATGTATGTATCCACATATTTTCCAATATTTCCATTATTAAACACCGAGAAAGAGTTTGGACAATAAATTGAAACGTTGTCATTGTAATGAGGCTATGTTATAAAGAAATCGTTAAATTGAAAATTATGCACCATGTTCTAAACCTAGGTTACAAATCGTTCGACAACTGGTTTTATGACCTGTTGTATTTAGTTATATGGACAAGACTACACAGGATGTAGAACTGAATTCCACATTTATCACCACGAATTTTCAATCAGGTTAAGGGCGAGTGAATAATCCGAGCACCTTATTAAATCAGTGGTTTTAAAGTAATTTTATTCAGATATGAGGAAGGTTTTTGTTCGATTTGCAGGTCGGAAACACTAGAATCAAGCAGATGCGGAAGTTTAAATATCTGGGAAGCGTTCTGACAGAGGACGGTAAATTTTACACTGAGATCCGTAGACGTATTGGGATAGCCAAGGATGCATTCCAAAAGCTAGCCATAATATTGGGAGACTGGAGGATTTCTCTGGTAACGAAGAAAAGAATACTAACTCTTACGTGACATTTGTTCTTCTTTTCGACAGTTGGACGATTTCCTCAAAGATCGTTGTGGATTCCGGGGAGGGAATCCTGCACAAATAAATAAACAACGCCAGTAATTGAAATAGGGAAATAAGTGTATTGAATGTAAGAATACAAACTTGAAATGAAGATTAGTAGTCCAGGAATACGGGTTAGTTGAAAGAATATGTACAAGTCTCTGTAAGCGAAGCCGTAATTCTCTATCTCTCTCTCGCTCTCTCTCTGTGGACTCTACGTATCTCAACCTTATCTCAACGTATCTCTTTGTGAACACCCTGTGTACTCCACGGGTCCATCTTGTGTAAAAGGGGGAGATCCCCTCCTCCCTAGCTTCTTTTTCTGGGGGGGATATAATATTTTTTCGCTTATGGTCTATTATTAGCGATTCTATGAATTTTCTTTTCCTGCTTGTTCTTCTAATCTCCGTGGCTACTTGTGGTCTTTGAATTTCAAATGCTTCAAAAATCGCCTCCATTGAATCTTCATTTTCCGAAGGTGACGAGCTTGGCTCCTCTACCCGTCTTATTTGTATCTGATTGATATGTCTCCTGTGAGTGAATTTTTCGCATTGAATCGTGTACAGATCATTCCCCAGTCTGCTTATTATCGTACCTAGTTCCCAGTATGCCATGTTATTCTTATACATTCTGAAATATACCCGTTCGCTTGGTTTGAAGGATCTTATAGGCACTATCGGTGTATGCCGGTTTTTTTATTTTTGCTGGGTAATAATTTATCAAAAACAGACCGTATATTACGGGCGAACATCACTTCAGCTGTCGAAAGGCCAGATGGTGTGTTTCCGTTCGGGGTGATTCTGTAGACTTGTAGTAACTGTTGTATGGATCTTTCTGTTGGTACGTCCTCTGCTTTTTTCAAGGCTCTCTTAAGCTTGTCCACAAACCTTTCGGCTTGCCCATTAGATCGTGGATGGTATGGTGCTATTTTAATATGTTTGACTTGATAAGTCGCACAGAATTCTTGAAAGTCTCTCGAGGTGAATTGGGTACCATTATCCGTTACAAGGCAATCTCCCACGCAGACTTTTGCGAATCACTCGTGTAGACAATTAATAGTGTTTTCCGTCGTAGGTTTTTGTATCTGAAAACTGGCCACTTGCTAAAGCTATCTACCGTTATCAAGTAGTAATATCCATCTATGGGTCCTGCATAGTCCGCATGGATTCTAGACCAAGGTCTGTCCACCTTAGGCCATGGTTTTTGTATAATAGGTGGTGCCTTTGATGCCGCAGCACAGTCTCCACATTTTTCTACCATTTGTGTAATGTCGTTATCCATATTACGCCAGTACACGAAACTTCTCATTAACGCTTTCATCCGATTTTTCCCTGGGTGTCCTAGATGAAAGTCCTTCAGAATTCGTCTTTGTAAAGATTTGGGTATGACCACTCTTTTATTATAAAGTAACACGTGATCACAAATTGAAAAACTGTCCGCTAGATTTCTTACTTTTTCTTCTATTTTTCTCTTTGCACTTTGTATGAATTCATCCATTTCAACTTCTCTTCTGATTTCTAACAAGGCCACTGGTAATTCCCTTACTGTATTGTTTAGCACTTTACTAATTTCGTCTTCGGCTCGCAAAGCCGCTAATACAGAGTCTTCCAGAGGTTCTCATTTCGCAGGTACCAATCTAGATAATCCATCCGCATGACCAATTTTCTTTGACGGTAGGAACTCTAGTTTGAAATTATAATTCAATAAATCTAGTTCCCCATCTCAGAAGTCTATTGGCTGTGTAAATTGGTAGTTCTTTTTTCGATCCGAATATAGTGAGAAGAGGTTTATGATCAGTTTGAAGAGTAATCTCTCTTCCATATATGTATCTGTGGAAGCGAGTTATGGCGAATATTATGCCTAACGCTTCCTTCTCAATTTGTGAATAATTCCTCTCTGCTGGTAACAACGATCTCGATGCGTGCGCTATAGGTTTCCTTGTACCATTCCTTGGGCCACACCGTGTGAGCTTGCGTCACTAGCAATGATGATTTCCAGTTATGGACCAAAATGCGTCAGTGCTAGATCAGAAGTTAATTTCTTTATGATCTCCTTAAAAGCTTTCTGACAAACTTCCGTCCAGTTCCATTTGTTCTCTTTTTTTAATAATTAATTGAGGGGAGATCTCAATTTGTGCATGTTTTCAATGAATTCACCGTAATAATTCGCTAGACCAAGAAAGCTTTGCAACTCTGCTACATTTTTCGGCTCAGGCATATTTTTTATTGCAGATGCCTTATCTGGATCTGGTTTTCTGCCACTTTCATTGATTATATCGCCTAGACACTTGATTTCTTTTAGAAATGAATCGTATTTTTATCCTTCACTTTAAAACCAAAATCCTGAATTCTTTTAAAGACTTCTTTAATATGTGTTGCGTGTTCTTCTACATTATCGCTTAATGTCGTCTAAGTAAGCAGTAGCATAGTTCTGTCCCATGAGCACGGTGTCCATAGTCTTGAAAGATTGACTGTGCTACTTTTATCCCAAATGGCAATCTCTTAAATTTGTAAGTCCTTTGTGAGTATTGATACATAAAATATTTGTACTTTCTTCACTTAGCTTCACTTAGATCAATCTTTGAAAATACCTTACCACCTTTAAGCTTGGTAAATATTTCCTCCGGGCTTGGCAATGGGTAGTGATAATCCTTGATAGCCTTGTTTAACCCAGTCGAGAAATCTGCGCAAACACGGGTTTCTCCGGATTTTTTCTTTACGTAGAAAACTGATGCCGCCTATTTACTGAATTCGATTTGTGAAAGGATTCCAGTTTGTACCAATCTATCTAACTCCTTGTCAATTTTTCCTATGGTTGCGAAAGGCACGTTTCGCTTTTTCTTGAATACTGGCTGAACATTTTCCTTTAGTTCAATTTTAGCTGCAGACTTATTACATCGTCCCAAACCACTCGAGAATACTTCGGGGAATTGACTGTGTAGTTCTTCTTTTAATTGTGTAGCTTCTGACGGATCGCACTCTATTTTCTTACAAAATGAGCTAATAGGCAAATGCCATGCGTCAAACTTTTGCATCCACTCTGTGCCCACCATATTTTCTGTGTCTTTCATTACAAATATCTTCAATTTTTTCATTTTTCCGTTTTTACGTTTAGAATTACTTCTCCACCCTGTCAGTATAAGTATACTTTAGAAGAGTTAATCTTGTGTAAAAGGGGTAGAGCCCCACAACAAAGATGAAGAAGAGATTCAAGGCGATGGAGATGTGGTTCTACAGAAGTATGCTAAGGATATCATGGACAGAGCGTGTGAGCAACGATGAAGTCTTAGAGAAGATGTAAACAAGGAGGAGGCTTATAATTAATACCAGGAAGAGGCAACTGAATTTTCTGGTACCCATAATGAGGAAGGAGGGCCTGGAGAATATAATACTCATGGGTCGAGTAGAGGGAAAGAGAGACAAGGGAAAACAGCACGTGACATACCTGGCGGCTTATGCAAGTGGATGATAGAACGTGGTCTGTGGGAGATGACAGAGGGAAGGAACTTGTTGAGATCTGCAAGAGATAGAGGGAAGTAGAGAGCCATGATCGCCTACGACCTGAAAGGACATGGCACATAGAAAAGGATTAGGTTTCTGAGTTAAATGTGATGAAGTATCACCTTGCATAAATGACAGAAATTGTTTTCTAAACGTTTCCACCATAGTGTGTCATGTGTCTTCAGTTCATGTCATCTTACGTAGTCATGTTAAATATCAAAAGAACTCACTATTAGTCCAAAACTTTACCAAAAAACTATACAGAAAATATCATACTACCTAGGCTTTTGTAAGTCTAAGCAAATGAAGGCAGTTGATACCAGACCCACCCAGACATGCTTCATCTGTCTGGCCCATTGATTAGTGCACAGCATTTGTTAGTGTAGGAAGAGGGTTGAAATATCAATGCTCATTTACTCTGTTCGTCATTTTATTCGATTTTCTTTAGGGATGTTTTTTTTAGTTTGCCGCTCGATTGATTCACAAGACAACATACCGTGATAACGTTCTTCACTTCTTTTTATCACCTCTGCAACATATACATCCAGGATATTCAACACACCTCCTCAGATATCAGTGATACCTATCGGTAATGTTTCCAATCTGTTGGTGGCTTTACTAAATTTACAAGCTACATAGAGAGAGTGACAGATGAAAGCGATATAAAAGGATTAACAATCAACTGCAAGAAGAGAGAAAGTATAGACATCATCAAGATAAAAATCCCAAGGAGGCGAGTTATGAATTGGAGATACTATCAGGCAGATTCAGAATTTTAGATATCTTGGAAGTATTTTAACAGAGGATCGAAAATGCGACACCAAGCTCCGATCGCACTATGAACGAAATAAAGAAGCATTCCAAAAAGCTAAGCAAGGTGCTGAGAATCGGAAAGATTTCGATCGAAATATAGAAAAAGAGTTCTGAATTGCTACGTATATGAATCCTTTTATACGACAGTAAATACTGGACAATATCCCCATTGATGAGGCGAAAATAAGAGGCAGTAGAAATGTGGTTCTACCGAATGAAAATGAAGATTACATCGATGGAGCGAGTAAGAAACGAGGAAGTTCAAAAGAAAACGGCAGCAGAACAAACACACACAGAATCAGGAAAAGAGAGCTGATATTCTTTAGACATAGGAAGGAAGGAGTGCACGGAAAATGTAATGCCCACAGGACATAAGGGAGGGGCAAGAGAGATAAGGGGAAGTAGTGAACCACTTATCTGACGTACTTGTGTGAATGGTTGTTGGAACTAGTGAGGGTGGTTAGGACAGGTAAAGAACTGTTAAGAAGCACGCGAGATGGAAAGGTATGGAAAGCCATGATCTCCTACTTTTTTTTAGTTAAAACGCACATAGAGGAAGAATATCATTGTTTATATTTTAGAAGCTCTTAATGTATTAAGTATTTTTTATAGCTGTGGGATCAACTTTACAATACAATGAAATGTCCTGATTTTTCTATTTTAGGCGATCATGTATCTTTCGATACATGACTGACAAGACTGATTTATCCCGTAGTAGATTGCTGTTTCTTTATGTGGTAGACCATTTGCCATCCAAGGCTATAGAACCCGGTCTCTCCTGCTATTTACCGGTAGCTGGAGGGAGAATAGGTTTCATACCTTTCCCAAGGGTATTAGCACGTAATTGAATGTAATGGATTCGAGTGGAATTCGAACCGATTCCTCAATCAAAGCCGCTATCAATTGCTCCACCCTGTCTCCTCCATCCATCCATCCATACATACATACTTACATACATATATATACACATATATGTGAGTGTTTGTGTGTGTGTGTGGGTGCTTATGTTTGTATGCCTGTCGTTTTGTGTAAAGAAATGTAAACAGACACATTCATATGGACTAATGTCTTACGAAGATAGATAGATAGATAGATAGATAGATAGATAGATAGATAGATAGATAGATAGATAGAATGTGTCCGTATTTGCGAGAATGACTTATAAAAAAGCCACATTTCTGTGTGTGACAATTATATAAAATTTGCTCGTATTAAATTGAATCCACTGAACCGAAATATTCAGGTTTTAATGATACCTTCCAGTATATTTCATATTGTCAGCACATTTCCAGGGAAAATCTTTGCGAATGAGCTATACGGAAAAAATGAAGGAAAGGTTGTTATTTTTCTTCTACGCAGTTAGTTGTCTCCGGAATAGACGCGCATGTGCATTTGTTAAGTCTCCTCCCGAGTTGCAATCTAATTGCATTGAATTTTTTTTTTCACCATTCAATTGTGCATGCGATATCATTAAGAAATAAAAATGAATTCATAACGACAGCAATAGAGTAGAAAAGCATTCTTATATTTTCTTCATATGAATATTGGTTAATTGGTCTTATTGGATAATTTTCCCCTCTTTGTTATTTTTATCACGATATTTTGACTGCCGCATACTTCTGCCTTCATCGAATGTCCATCGTAATTTGACCGTGGAATGCTGAAAAAAAGTGTCCAGCTCATTATTTCGGTCCCAAAGTTAGCGGACTCATTCTGCCAAGCTTTATATTTACAAGAGACAGATCAAACCCCCCAAATAGAGGATTGAGACATATTAGCTAGAGTTGGGCTCGTATTAGATAGAGTTGGGCTCGTATTAGCTAGAGTTGGGCTCGTATTAGATAGAGTTGGGCTCGTATTAGCTAGAGTTGGGCTCCTATTAGATAGAGTTGGGCTCGTATTAGATAGAGTTGGGCTCGTATTAGCTAGAGTTGGGCTCCTATTAGATAGAGTTGGGCTCGTATTAGCTAGAGTTGGGCTCGTATTAGCTAGAGTTGGGCTCCTATTAGATAGAGTTGGGCTCGTATTAGGTAGAGTTGGGCTCGTATTAGCTAGAGTTGGGCTCGTATTAGATAGAGTTGGGCTCGTATTATATAGAGTTGCACAATCCTCACTTTTCAACACTGCTAGAGTTAAAAATTGATTGTAGATCTTTCGTTTAATCAGCACAGAGATTTTCTAGATGGCACCATGATGGCTGATGCTAAACATTTTGCGCCTTCTTAGGATCCCGTTTCAGATACAGATATGAATTCGAGCGAATATATCGTATCAATTGCTACGTCTACTGCAAGGAAAGTTGTGTCACTGTGTCGTGCCAGAAAACCTTCTCATCGCAATCCCTCTCTCACATTTATAAATCTACCATTCGTCCGTGCATTGAAGACTGCTGCCATATCTGGCTCGTTGCTCCTGCTGTATATCTCAAATTCTTAACAAAATTCAATGAATGGTCTGTAATGTAATCGATTCTGACCAGGTGTCTCGACATTGGTTACTTTCTCTCTATGATGTGACTTCCGTCTATCATAATAACTGTTCTGATGGGCTGTTCTCCTTATTACCTCGACTGCAAGAATCTAAGCGTGCTAATGCATGAATCTAAGCGTCCTACTAGATTAGAAACTAGATTTCACCGTTTTATTATTGAACTAGCTTGATAAAACTGTCTCTTCGATTCTAATAGAGTTTTTTCTCGCACTTCTCTCCCGTGAATCTCCCTTCCGATTTCTAAGTTTCCTGTCACCTGAATTTAAACGGGCGTCTAGATTGACATCTATATCCAACCTTTTTAATTTTGAGATAGATAAACACAACATCCATTTCTACACCAACGTGTTCTTTTATCGCACTTCCCACCTGTATAACACCTTTCCATTTACAATCTCAAAAACTTTAAATGCAACGTCAATCGCTATCTTCTGCGTACCTGAATCCTATTCCTTTATTATGCCTTATTTACTTCTCAAAGTCTTCTCATTCTTTTTCACTCCCTGTAACACCCTGCATCCTAGTGGCATTGCGGTCTTACTTGGAGTGACAGGATTTAAATAAGATATATTCTTCACTCGGCGGCAACAGAAGAAACGCCCCAAGCTCATCACTACTGTATTGCTATTTCCATGGTATATTCAAATGAACTTCGTCCGTTAGTTTTATCTATTCGAAACTTAACAGCATGGGCGCACCGTGTTACTAATTGAATCATCCTCATTGCACCCATATTCCAAAAGTGTTCCAGATTAAACTGATTTTTTCTCAAGTCTATCACTTTCTGGAATACACACTGATGTAAATGTTACCTTGAATACTATAATACTAACGTATTCTATCTGGGGTCAATTCTCAGTCCTCCATACCCTTACTTCCTACCATCCGTATCTTTTATTTTTACCACATTTTATATAACATTCATAAATAAGGTTTTAACAGTAACTCACTAGTTGAGCGCCTCTTAAACATTGTATTAGGTGAATTTTAATATTATATTTCCTTCCGTACTTGTCACACATGAGAGGTATAACACTGAGAAATCTTCCCTGGAAAATTCTTAGAATTAAATAAGGACTCGTTCTATGACTGAATATACATTGTAACTGAAAATAGATTATATAAAAATTATTAATAGAGAATTTTTCAAAAGTTACAAAAATATTTCGCTCCATATCTTTACCTGAAATTATACGCGTAAGACACGCTTTATTTGCGTTCCGATAAATATGAACCTAACTAAACATTTGAGATACACACATATGTGTGTGTGAATATGTGTTGGGGGTAGATATCCATTTAAATTCTAGTTTAAGTGTTCTTAAGACAAGGTTGCACTTGGAAAATACACCGTTATATTTGAACTAAGTATTGTCATATAGGGTAGTGAATGCTTGACAATATTTACACAGATGAGAAAATTGGGGGGGGGGGGCGACAGAAATATGGCTCTACAGAAAGATACTGAGATTTACATGGACGGGTCGAGTAAGCAACTCTTAAAGAAAAATGGCAACAAATCAAACATATGTTCAGAATCAGGAAGAGACAGCTGAAATTCCCTGGACGCATCATGGGAAAGGAGGGCTTCTTATAGCCTGCCCTCACGGCGAATATTGTGAGCAAGACAAATAGAAGATGACAGCGAGCCACTTAGCTGACGAGCTTGGGTGAATGGATGAGAGAACCGGGTGGTATGCAAGTCTTAGCCAAAAGTAGAAAACATTCTAAGATCCACAAACGATAGGATGTTTTGGAAGGCATGATCCTGAAGGGACGCATCGCATAGAAGAAAAAAAATGAATTTGGTGATGATGATAAATGATGATGATTTCTATATATGAATTTCTTTAGTTCTATATAGATAATTTCTAAGTTTAATTTGATCAGCCAAAGCGTCAACTCAATAGTAATGTCTTATTTCACAGGTTTGTTAATCATATATTTACAGGATGTCCCTATTCCAATGTATACTAGTAAAAGATGTATTTCCTATCTTTAAATGATATATATATATATATATATATATATATATATATATATATATATATATATATATATATATATATATATATATATACATATATATGTGTGTGTGTATGTATGTATGTATGAACAAATTTAAAAGAACGAAAAGTATATAAATTCAAATTAATTGAAAAAAGGGCATTCCTTTCTCTTTGTAGTAGGATTGATTTCTTATGCATTCTTATGCTTTTCCATATTTCCTCTTTCTTTTGCTTTTTATTGATTTCATATTTTATTTCCTTATTTATTTTAATTTGCTTTTTTCTTTCTTTTCCTTTTATGGAATGAATAATATTTTTATATATTTATTTCTTTGCCTTCTATGGAAAATGTTCAATAATGTAAAACGAAGAGATGTTTCGTAAATCGTATTTTTGCATAAAATCATTTATTACCACCATTGTTAGCCGCCTGATGAGACGTCCTTGGACGTCGAAACAAATATGCATTTTTGTTGCGCTAACTTGCATGTTCCAAATGAACAGTTGATAGTATATATATATATATATATATATATATATATATATATATATAATAAAATATACATAATACCTATACTGATTGCGCAATTCGGAGTTTCATGCTTTACCTATATTTACCTAGCAGAAAACATGAAATTCCAAGTTGTAGGGTATCATGTAATATTAAATATATTAAATAACACTGTTATTTAACCCTATTTCCTACACAAGAGAGTGTATGTATATATATATATATATATATATATATATATATATATATATATATATATATATATATATATATATATATTATTTAGCTCTTGAAAATACATTTCATTTGAGCACTGTTGAGTGATAAGCTAATTCTATAAACAACAGCCACCTGCACTAATGCAAAGCTCTTCAGTAAAATGAATGGAGCGCTTTGGCTGTTTGGCATTTGTTTACATTTGTAAAAACAATATGCTAGATTTAGTTGTGTAACTCTACCGAGTAAAGGTAGCTCTGGCTGACACCAAATTAGTTGTGTTTCAATCCTGGCTTGAGGCATTCGGAAGTCTAGTCGCACTGAGGAGCTGTGATACAGCGAAACAGTACTGTCTGTGAATGATTGATATATATATATATATATATATATATATATATATATATATGAGAATATTGAAAAACAATTGGAAATACCGTTTAAAACACAACCCTTAGAAAACATGTGGGTATGTATAAAATTGATATTTTAAAGTTAAGTAATCTTTTTTGTAATATATATATATATATATATATATATATATATATATATATATATAGAGAGAGAGAGAGAGAGAGAGAGAGAGAGAGAGAGAGAGAGAAAGATGTGTCTGTGTGTATGTAATTAATTATTAAGAGTTATTTAAAATTCTAGAGATATAGGCCTGATATTGAACTTGAGGTGAAACTTACAAAGGCTTTGGTTTGAAGTGATACATTGTATAGTTTTAAGAGCTCCGCATCTAAAAATGAAATGATGATTAACGTTTTTGAGATATGTTTGCGGAGAGAGTTATTTAGGTAAGTTATGGACAGAGGAAGAAACCGAGTAGATAGATGAGGCCATAAGGGTAGCATTTGGCAAGGAACTTTTGGAGATGATCAAAGAAATGAAACTACGAACGTACGGTAATTGGAAATAGAGAGAAAACAGCTTGGTTCTGGCAGCCAGTGAAGGATAAGTTTATACGAAAGGATGGTGAGGTCGGAGACAATGGGAATGGAACGAAAACATCAAAACTTCGAGTAACAGAATGGAGAATATCAGGAAAATGGCCGACCAGAGAAGTGCCTATGGCTCTGCTTGAAGGGCTATGCCACGCCGAACTGAACTGAAATTGAATGTATATATATATTTACTCAGATTTAATTTGACACATGTTGATCAGAGTTGAGCACTGAGAAGAAGTTATAATATAAACAATGGCCTACAAAGTGGATATGCTGAACATTGCTGGAGAGTATGAGCCTACCTATATACACAACGGTCGATCAAAACGTCCGTAGACTGACATGTATTCGATGTTTTCATTGAATGTGAACATGTTAGCTCTTATGTAAAAAACAAATACATTTTCATTAATAGGAAACGATTTAATTGAAGAGTATATATATATTATATATATATATATATATATATATATATATATATATGTTCAAGTATAGGATCAGTGTATAGTTGGTGTATAGTGAATAATTTCCAATAACGAAAATTACTATTCTTAAAAGAGTGCTCAATACAGAGTAGAGCAAATTTAATTTATTCTCAACTTATAACATGTTATAAAATCACTGCAAAAATAGCCATTTTGTTTCAACACTTCTTATCAAGTGATGGTGTTGAATGTAATAGTTGGCCACTCGTATTCGAGGATATACGTTTAGTAGGGCGGCTAACTCATCCCTATTTCAGAAGCCCGCTCAGTCGAATGTGTTTATATTCAACACTCACAGAACCCACCTGTGGTTTGTACTGCAACTTAGCTGAGCAGGCCTTAGGGATTGATTTATTGAATGTGTACATGTTATCTCTTATGTAAAAACAAATACGTTTTCATTGATAGGTAAAGATTAAATTGATGAATATATATATATATATATATATATATATATATATATATATATATGTATATATATATATATATATATATATTACAGCAAAAAAAAAAAAAACATTACCTCAACATAGAGGATAGTCTATTTCAAGCCTTTCTGTACACGGCTATCATTAGATCCTAAGTGTCTGTCTCGGACCAGGCACTTAATGGCTAATGTTAACCGCGTACAGAACGGCTTGAAATAGACTATCCTCTATGATTAGTTAATTTTTTGTTATTTGCTGTAAAAAAATACATGCTCTGTTATAAGGAATGGATCGAGCTTTCTGTGGATCAGTTTTAATAACTAATATTTCTTGGATTCCCGCAGTTTATATACCAACGGATCGATTACCTGTACTATATATATATATATATATATATATATATATATATATATATATATATATATATATATATATATATATATATATATATATATATATAATAGCTGGCAACTCGTATTCGAGGATACACGTTTACTATGGAGGCTAGCCTATCCCTATTGCTGAAACCGGCTCAGGCATTTTTGTGTTTGTTCAACACCTACGGAGCCTACTTGTGGTGTATACTTCAACAAAGCTGAGCAGACCATTGTTACAGTTTCTGGCAGAAAGTGTGTTACCTAGCGTGGTCAACAATCTGAACAAGGCCATCATGCTCAAATCCTCGGTCACGATGACTTGTAACTTCATGCTAGCAGAGCTATCGACGGGAACCCAAGGGTACCGTCTACCCAATTTCACTTAAAAGACTTAGGTCAGCCTGTGGCATGGTTATTATGCACTTTCCAAATGTGCTGCACGCTGAGATCGACTTTACCCTACCGATAACATTTTGTATATGAGTAGCAGTCCCTCTTTTATACAAGTTTCGTTAAAGACGATTGACAAGATACTGTGGTTAAGATTTTATTTATTTTTTATTGTGTTCTTATAAGTCTTTTCTTTCCTGGACACAATATGTGTAAAAACTATCCGAAACTTTTGAATATACCAGCGCTTTCGACTATTCATTTACACATTAAAAAGGAAGATTTTTATTTTTGTTATTCTTAAGTGAAATTGTAGGGTTTTTTAATGTAAGTATCTAAAGTTATAGGAATGTTTTATTTTCCAAACACGGTCAGCATGTTGTGGCCGTGTTCATAGTTAACGTTGAGTGTTGGATGTTTCTTTTTTATTATTAGTGCTTTCATTTTCTTTAATCTTTTTTTACATGCGGATGAAGCTGTTATACGTGTATTTTCTACTAGTAATTTACGGATGGAGATTGGCAGGTTGCCGTCGACGTGGCTATTATATTTGTATTATCAACGAGTACGTTGCGAATTGAGCTTGGTGGGTATGTGTATTTAAATGAAACCTAATTGAGCTACGGTTAGAAAGAGTTAATGTATGCTTTCTTATTAGGCATGTGACAGCATATCAAATATAATTATTTATGAATTTGGATTGATCAGGAACACTAAATATCTAAAAAATAATGGAAGCGTTATTAATAAAAATGAAAACACATGAAATAAAAATGAAAACACCAACATTCAATAATATCAACTATAAACAGGGCCACAATGTACTGACCGTCTTTGGAAAATAAAAAATTCCTGTAACTCTAAATACATACATAAAACAATCCATACATCCAGTTACAATAATAATAAAATCATCCTTGATTATGGTACAAAATATAGCCGAAAGCGCTCGGATATACAAAACATTTGGACAATTTCAATATAATTTACGTCCAGGAATGAAGAAAATTATAAGACAAGAAAAACTAAATAAAATAATAATCAAATACTCACTTAAGAAGTGGAATGAAAACAACAAATCTTGATCTCTGTCTGGTGTAATTTGCAAGGAGCTTGTACTAAACTGTACTGCCAGCAGCTAGACAGCGTTCACGACAAACTAAAGAAGGAGTATCCGGCTTTGGTCAATCGTAGTCGGGTATTGCTTCAACAAGACAATGCGATGCCACATATTCTCAGGCTGACTAAGGAGAAGTTCAAACAGATGGACGATGTTGAGATTCCTCCACATCAACCATCCATACCCGGTGCTGCTCCGAGTGACTATGGCCTATTCCGCTCAATGACACACTTCCTCCGCGACCAGCGATTCAACACCTATGATAAAGTGAAGGAAGATTGTTTACATTTTTTTATTCAGAGCCAACGGACTGTTATCTGGGACAGATTCGGATGCTGGGTGATTACTGGCAGAAGGTTGTCAAGAATGATGGACTTTATTTTCAAGAATAAATGTTGGATTTGCTCCATAAAATTTTGTTGTTTTCTTTCTGTTTACCAAGTGTGTTAGAATTTTCTGTCCAACCTAATACTAATGAATAACGACAAACTAAAAATACTATTATTAAATGAAATACTTTATCAACGCGTTTCATCCGCTGATTGACTATATATATATATATATATATATATATATATATATATATATATATATATATATATATATATATTTGATGAAAGTTAACGTGACACACGGGCGTTTTGTATTTACCCAGTCCAGATTAAAAAATAAGGACGTATTAAATATAGCACTTTAGGTTATTTTCCTCATCTTACTTTACTTAAGTATGTATTATTATTATCACGGTAATTAATTCATTACCTACCCACCCTTGATGATGAGACATCTGAGTCGAAACCTCAGACAAGGTAGTTATATTGGTTTAAATCTGCAGAAGACATTTTCGCAAAAAGATCATTCGCAAGTCATAAAAAGAAAAAGAAAAGTCTATATTTTTCAATAAAACATGTTTAAAAGAAAGATTTGTGGCAAAAGACACTATATAGATATACGAGGGTCATTCAATAAATAAGGTGAATTTTTCGGTATAAGGACTTCTAATACAGATAGAAGCTTACTAATATTTTTTTTTACTTCTTTTTAACATGGATTTAATTTCTTTTGCAGATTAAAAAAACAAACTTTGAGAGTTTTGGCGATTAACAAAGATGGCCGACCAAGAAGCATGCTCCAGGATTGAACAGCGGTCAGTTATCAAGTTTTTGGTTGCTGAAGGGTGAAAACCAGTTGAAATTCATAGGAGAATGTCAACTGTGTATGGTGCCACATATTTCAGCCACAAAATGTCTATAAGTGGGCTAAATTGTTTAAAGAAGGACGGAGCAGTGTTGAGGATGAAGACAGGCTGGGAGGCCTACACAAGTGAGGTCTCCTGAGGTGATCGAATCAGTCAATGACCTCATTTAGTCTGACAGAAGGGTGACAATGTATGACATTGCAAGGACTTTGAGCTTATCTGTTGGAACAGCACACAAAATTGTCAATGATGACCTTGGCTACTCGAAGGCCAGCTGCCGGTGGGTGCCAAACGGTGCAGGCCATCAACGAGCTGGGCTGGGAACTGCTCCCTCATGCCCCTTATAGCCAAGACCTTGCCCTTTCAGACTTTCACCTGTTTGGTCCCTTGAAAGCGTTCACGAGAGGCATGAAGTTTAAAAGTGACGATGAAGTCAAAAGTGTTGTGAGCGACTGGCTGTGACATCAGTCCAAAGGTTTTTACGCTGAGGGAATACGGAAGTTTGTGCACAGATGGGAAAAGTGCTTGACAGTGCTGGGAGACTACGTTGAAAAAAAAAGTAAGGTTCTATCTGTATTAGAAGTCCTTATACCGAAATGTTCACCTTATTTATTGAATGACCCTCGTATATATATATATATATATATATATATATATATATATATATATATATATATATATATATATATATATATACGGTATAAAATCTAGTCGATTTCATTGGGATTTTTTCTTTTAGTTTGTATTTGGATCACTTTTGTTATTAAATATCCCATATTGTGTTAATAGATCTACCAAGAATGGTGAAACGTTGTAAAAGCCTGGACACCGATTTACTGTTGATTAAGTAGCGATTAAGACACTTTCTAAACATTTTCGCCTCAGTCAATTGTTTTCTCTCTTAATTAGAGTTGTCTCGTTACGGTGAACAACTAGTGCCTTTACCGCGTTGTTTTGTAAAAGATCACTGTAAAAATTCCTACATGCAATACATCAGACCATATATTAATGCATATAGGCGTACATACACACATACAACACACAAAGGCACCCAAAGGAATCTGGGAGTTGACGTTTCGAAAATCTTGCGACTCTTTCCCTGAATTCGCACCGTTTTGGTCTCATATCCAAAAGCAATGGCAATCCATTACTCTCAGAGTTACACGCGCAATGATTCTTCTGAGTAATAGTTTGTCATTCTGGGCCAGCCTTCCCATTCGGTAACACTAGATAAAAGTTTCACTGTCTCGTTGACCATTATAATGCTATATACATTGCCAGTCATATCAACGTAATGAAGAGCCTAAAGCTCTATTCCGTGAAACCAGTTCATATGGAAAACATTTTAACATTAATATCATGTTTTTCAATAAGTTTAGATATCACCTTCTTTACAAACTTTAATCAACGCTAAAAATTTGCAAAAATCAACAAATTCTATTGCATTTGTTTTGACCCTCAAAATGGAAATATCCAATTTCTTTTTACATTTATTTTCATATACATTCAGTCACACATAAACCCTTGTCTGTGATTTTTCAGCTCCAAAAATCTACATGCACTAATAAGCTAAAATATTATGACGATTGACACCTGGCAAGAATGACAGCTATTTTCTCCTAACCGTCACGCATTGCAGTAACAGGAGTAGATAATTTGTTAAGCTGACCACGAGAAATACATCAAAGAAAACAATTCAATTTTAGAACATGATAGGAACAATGACGGGAGAAGTAAGTAAAATCAAGATGGCGGAAAATTTGCTTAGGATAAAAAATTCAAATTATACAGAAAAAATAAACAGATTTTTGTAAGGAGAATGGGACAACATTATATCGAATTATTACGTAGTATTCTACTGGAATAGGTCTTGCACTCAGTTTTGCACCAGTATATCTAGGACGTCCTTTGCAGTTTTGATTAAAAATGACCCATCTGTTTATGAGGATACGCGCTAGGCAAGTTTTAAGTGGTCACTCGAGATGTGAACAACTGTGGGCCTAAATGCTCCTGATACGTGCGCGCATAGGAAAAAACATTCGACATATGACTATTAGGAAACTCAATGACAATGTGGAAAAATTTTCGTGTGACCCATTACATTCTTTAGGACTTGAGCGATTTGTTTTGGATTAGTTTGGTTTGTTTTGCGGTATATCAACCCATTGGTTCATTTAATGCCGAATTTAATTTAAACTGATTCCGAGCATTAGTAATTTCTTTTAGAAAAATGTATTGCTGGAAATTTGTTTTTCTTTAACAAAAATCTATTGCTGGGAGATATTACTTTTGAAAATGGTATTTCTGGTAGTTTTTGTTTTTGTTTTATCCAAAAATGTATTGCTTGTAGTTTTTAGCAAAACATTATTGCTAGTATTTTTTGTTTTTTCAAAAATATATTGCTAGTAATTTTTCTTCAATAATATATTGGTGGTAATACTTTTTTTACAAAAATGCATTACTGGTAATTCTTATTTTTTAATTTTTTTTTCAAAAATGTATTGCGCCTATTTTGATTTTCTTTATAAAGATGTATTGCTGGTAACTTATATGTTTTATTTGTTTTACAAAAATTTGTGACTGGTAATTTTATTTCTTATTTTCTTTACAAAAATCTATTGCTGGTAAATTTTATTTTTTTTAGAAAAATGTTTTGCTGGTCTTTATTTTTTTAATGCATTGTTTCTAAGTTTATTTGCTTTTACGAAAATGTTATTGCTGATATTTTTTCTTCATTATTTTTTTTTAAGTGTATTGCGTGTTTGTTTTTTTATTCTTTACAAAAATGTATTACTGCTAACGTTTTACTTTTTTAGCAAAATGCATTACTGGTAATTTTTATTTTTTTGCAAAAATGATTTGCCGCTACATTTTTTATACAGAAATGTATTGCGGGTAATTTTTTATATTTTTTACAAAATCTATTGCTGGTATCTCTTTCAGAAAATGTATTGCTAGTAATGTTTTTTTTTCTTTACAAAAATGTTGGCTGTTAATTTTTATTTCTTTACAAAAATGTATTGCTGGTAATATTTATTTTTATTTCTTTACAAAAATGTATTGCTGGTAATATTTACTTTTATTTCTTTACAAAAATGTATTGCTGGTAATATTTATTTTTATTTCTTTACAAAAATGTATTGCTGGTAATATTTATTTCTATTTCTTTACAAAAATGTATTGCTGGTAAAATTTATTTTTATTTTTTACAAAAATGTATTGCTGGTAATATTTACTTTTATTTCTTTATAAAAATGTATTGCTGGTAATATTTATTTTTATTTCTTTACAAAAATGTATTGCTGGTAATATTTATTTTTTATTTCTTTACAAAAATGTATTGCTGGTAATATTTATTTCTATTTCTTTACAAAAATGTATTGCTGGTAATATTTATTTTTATTTCTTTACAAAAATATATTGCTGGTAATATTTACTTTTATTTCTTTACAAAAATGTATTGCTGGTAATATTTATTTTTTATTTCTTTACAAAAATGTATTGCTGGTAATATTTATTTTTTATTTCTTTACAAAAATGTATTGCTGGTAATATTTATTTTTTATTTCTTTACAATAATGTATTGCTGGTAATATTTATTTTTATTTCTTTACAAAAATATATTGCTGGTAATATTTACTTTTATTTCTTTACAAAAATGTATTGCTGGTAATATTTATTTTTTATTTCTTTACAAAAATGTATTGCTGGTAATATTTATTTTTTATTTCTTTACAAAAATGTATTGCTGGTAATATTTATTTTTTATTTCTTTACAAAAATGTATTGCTGGTAAAATTTATTTTTATTTCTTTACAAAAATGTATTGCTGGTAATATTTATTTTTATTTCTTTACAAAAATGTATTGCTGGTAATATTTATTTTTTATTTCTTTACAAAAATGTATTGCTGGTAATATTTATTTCTATTTCTTTACAAAAATGTATTGCTGGTAATATTTATCTTTTATTTCTTTACAAAAATGTATTGCTGGTAATATTTATTTTTATTTCTTTACAAAAATGTATTGCTGGTAATATTTATTTTTTATTTCTTTACAAAAATGTATTGCTGGTAATATTTATTTCTATTTCTTTACAAAAATGTATTGCTGGTAATATTTATTTTTATTTCTTTACAAAAATGTATTGCTGGTAATATTTACTTTTATTTCTTTACAAAAATCTATTGCTGGTAATATTTATTTTTATTTCTTTACAAAAATCTATTGCTGGTAATATTTATTTTTATTTCTTTACAAAAATGTATTGCTGGTAATATTTATTTTTTATTTCTTTACAAAAATGTATTGCTGGTAATATTTATCTTTTATTTCTTTACAAAAATGTATTGCTGGTAATATTTATTTTTATTTCTTTACAAAAATGTATTGCTGTTAATATTTATTTTTATTTCTTTACAAAAATGTATTGCTGGTAATATTTATTTTTATTTCTTTACAAAAATCTATTGCTGGTAATATTTATTTTTATTTCTTTACAAAAATGTATTGCTGGTAATATTTATTTTTATTTATTTACAAAAATATATTGCTGGTAATATTTACTTTTATTTCTTTACAAAAATGTATTGCTGGTAATATTTATTTTTTATTTCTTTACAAAAATGTATTGCTGGTAATATTTATTTCTATTTCTTTACAAAAATGTATTGCTGGTAATATTTATTTTTATTTCTTTACAAAAATATATTGCTGGTAATATTTACTTTTATTTCTTTACAAAAATGTATTGCTGGTAATATTTATTTTTTATTTCTTTACAAAAATGTATTGCTGGTAATATTTATTTTTTATTTCTTTACAAAAATGTATTGCTGGTAATATTTATTTTTTATTTCTTTACAAAACTGTATTGCTGGTAATATTTATTTTTATTTCTTTACAAAAATATATTGCTGGTAATATTTACTTTTATTTCTTTACAAAAATGTATTGCTGGTAATATTTATTTTTTATTTCTTTACAAAAATGTATTGCTGGTAATATTTATTTTTTATTTCTTTACAAAAATGTATTGCTGGTAATATTTATTTTTTATTTCATTACAAAAATGTATTGCTGGTAATATTTATTTTTTATTTCTTTACAAAAATGTATTGCTGGTAATATTTATTTTTATTTCTTTACAAAAATATATTGCTGGTAATATTTACTTTTATTTCTTTACAAAAATGTATTGCTGGTAATATTTATTTTTTATTTCTTTACAAAAATGTATTGCTGGTAATATTTATTTTTTATTTCTTTACAAAAATGTATTGCTGGTAATATTTATTTTTTATTTCTTTACAAAAATGTATTGCTGGTAAAATTTATTTTTATTTCTTTACAAAAATGTATTGCTGGTAATATTTATTTTTATTTCTTTACAAAAATGTATTGCTGGTAATATTTATTTTTTATTTCTTTACAAAAATGTATTGCTGGTAATATTTATTTCTATTTCTTTACAAAAATGTATTGCTGGTAATATTTATCTTTTATTTCTTTACAAAAATGTATTGCTGGTAATATTTATTTTTATTTCTTTACAAAAATGTATTGCTGTTAATATTTATTTTTATTTCTTTACAAAAATGTATTGCTGGTAATATTAATTTTTATTTCTTTACAAAAATGTATTGCTGGTAATATTTATTTTTATTTCTTTACAAAAATGTATTGCTGGTAATATTTATTTTTTATTTCTTTACAAAAATGTATTGCTGGTAATATTTATTTCTATTTCTTTACAAAAATGTATTGCTGGTAATATTTATTTTTATTTCTTTACAAAAATGTATTGCTGGTAATATTTACTTTTATTTCTTTACAAAAATCTATTGCTGGTAATATTTATTTTTATTTCTTTACAAAAATCTATTGCTGGTAATATTTATTTTTATTTCTTTACAAAAATGTATTGCTGGTAATATTTATTTTTTATTTCTTTACAAAAATGTATTGCTGGTAATATTTATCTTTTATTTCTTTACAAAAATGTATTGCTGGTAATATTTATTTTTATTTCTTTACAAAAATGTATTGCTGTTAATATTTATTTTTATTTCTTTACAAAAATGTATTGCTGGTAATATTTATTTTTATTTCTTTACAAAAATCTATTGCTGGTAATATTTATTTTTATTTCTTTACAAAAATGTATTGCTGGTAATATTTATTTTTATTTATTTACAAAAATATATTGCTGGTAATATTTACTTTTATTTCTTTACAAAAATGTATTGCTGGTAATATTTATTTTTTATTTCTTTACAAAAATGTATTGCTGGTAATATTTATTTCTATTTCTTTACAAAAATGTATTGCTGGTAATATTTATTTTTATTTCTTTACAAAAATATATTGCTGGTAATATTTACTTTTATTTCTTTACAAAAATGTATTGCTGGTAATATTTATTTTTTATTTCTTTACAAAAATGTATTGCTGGTAATATTTATTTTTTATTTCTTTACAAAAATGTATTGCTGGTAATATTTATTTTTTATTTCTTTACAAAACTGTATTGCTGGTAATATTTATTTTTATTTCTTTACAAAAATATATTGCTGGTAATATTTACTTTTACTTCTTTACAAAAATGTATTGCTGGTAATATTTATTTTTTATTTCTTTACAAAAATGTATTGCTGGTAATATTTATTTTTTATTTCTTTACAAAAATGTATTGCTGGTAATATTTATTTTTTATTTCATTACAAAAATGTATTGCTGGTAAAATTTATTTTTATTTCTTTACAAAAATGTATTGCTGGTAATATTTATTTTTATTTCTTTACAAAAATGTATTGCTGGTAATATTTATTTTTTATTTCTTTACAAAAATGTATTGCTGGTAATATTTATTTCTATTTCTTTACAAAAATGTATTGCTGGTAATATTTATCTTTTATTTCTTTACAAAAATGTATTGCTGGTAATATTTATTTTTATTTCTTTACAAAAATGTATTGCTGTTAATATTTATTTTTATTTCTTTACAAAAATGTATTGCTGGTAATATTTATTTTTATTTCTTTACAAAAATGTATTGCTGGTAATATTTATTTTTATTTCTTTACAAAAATGTATTGCTGGTAATATTTATTTTTTATTTCTTTACAAAAATGTATTGCTGGTAATATTTATTTCTATTTCTTTACAAAAATGTATTGCTGGTAATATTTATTTTTATTTCTTTACAAAAATGTATTGCTGGTAATATTTACTTTTATTTCTTTACAAAAATGTATTGCTGGTAATATTTATTTTTATTTCTTTACAAAAATCTATTGCTGGTAATATTTATTTTTATTTCTTTACAAAAATGTATTGCTGGTAATATTTATTTTTTATTTCTTTACAAAAATGTATTGCTGGTAATATTTATCTTTTATTTCTTTACAAAAATGTATTGCTGGTAATATTTATTTTTATTTCTTTACAAAAATGTATTGCTGTTAATATTTATTTTTATTTCTTTACAAAAATGTATTGCTGATAATATTTATTTTTATTTCTTTACAAAAATCTATTGCTGGTAATATTTATTTTTATTTCTTTACAAAAATGTATTGCTGGTAATATTTATTTTTATTTATTTACAAAAATGTATTGCTGGTAATATTTATTTTTATTTCTTTACAATTATGTATTGCTGGTAATATTTATTTTTTATTTCTTTACAAAAATCTATTGCTGGTAATATTTATTTTTTATTTCTTTACAAAAATGTATTGCTGGTAATATTTACTTTTATTTCTTTACAAAAATGTATTGCTGGTAATATTTATTTTTATTTCTTTACAAAAATGTATTGCTGGTAATATTTATTTTTTATTTCTTTACAAAACTGTATTGCTGGTAATATTTATTTTTATTTCTTTACAAAAATGTATTGCTGGTAATATTTATTTTATTTCTTTACAAAAATGTATTGCCGGTAATATTTATTTTTTATTTCTTTACAAAAATGTATTGCTGGTAATATTTATTTTTTATTTCTTTACAAAAATGTATTGCTGGTAATTTTCATTAATTTTACTAATTATATTTCGGGTATTGTTCTAGGGAAATGTGTTGCTGTTATTCTTTTAAATGTTTTGCTGATAGTTAACATTAAAATATTTGCAAAATTGTAATGCTGGTATTTTTTTTTTTCGAAAATGTATTGCTATTAATATTTATTTTTATATATTTTTTGTAAAGATTTAGCTGGTATTTCTTTTTACGAAAATGTATTGATGTAAGTTTTATTTTTTATTTATTTTAGAAAAATGTATTGCTTGTATATTAAAAAAAAAGATTGCTTGTAATTGTTATATATATTTTTTACAAAGATGTATTGATGGTAGATTATGCGTTGTTTTCCTTCATCCCTATTGCCTTTAATCTGCCCTGTGTGTATCAATTTTTCCAAGTCCCTTTTCCTCATTATGAAGCCTACAAATTTCAACTGTTTCTTCCTAGGTTAAGTATAAGTGTCATTTTTCTTTCTTTTTTCTCTAAAGCTTCGTCGCTGCGTACATGTTCCGTCCTTGGTATTTTGAGTTTCCTTCTGTAGAATCACATTTCTGTTGCTTCAAATAAATTTTTCGTCTGTGAGGAATTTTCTAGCATTCATTGCCATATAGGAGGAGAATAGTTCAGTACACCGCTCTTTTTTTCTAATGTTTTTTTTTCTTTTTGTTAATACTTTTTTTTAACCTTTGGAAAGGATCATTCCCTATCCCTACTCGCTGTCGGATTTCAATGTCACCCTTTCCGTCCTCTGTTAAAACACTTCCCAGATATTTAAACTGATGTACGTAATTTAGTACCTCCAAATTTGTAATTTGCATACTGAGTGTTCTTTTTTCTAAGAACCATGCATTCAGTCTTCTTGTAATTGATGCTTATTGCTTTCTTCTTGCTTTCCTCCACTACCTTCTGCAAGTGATCTTGTAGTTTTCTTTAAGTCCATCATATGAACACTGTGATATCTGTATATATTATGTTGTTAAGGTTGTGGCCGCCAATAATAAATCTTGGTTGAATTTCTAATTCTCTCAGAATCGCCTCATTGTGTAGTTTTAATGAGTCCGGTGAGAAGATATCTCTTTGACTTACACGACTTTCTGTTTCTGTATATTTACTGAATTCGTGTTTTATTCGTATGGAAGCAGTTCGCTGCCAGTATAGCTTAGGATCATTCTAATATCCTTCCCAAATATATCAAGGTTACCGCACAGTTACAACTGTTATTTATTATGTACTTTAAGAAACTTATAACATATAAAACAGAGGTATACATTATATTGCAATTGTACTACCCTTTCTGATATTGTGAATGTAAATATCGAATTCCTTTTTCAGTGTCATTAACGAACATGCACTGTTCTATTTAAAGTCTGATTCTGTGTACGTTCTATTAATCAGAATCTGAAGATAATTTTTGTTATATAGCTCATTAGAATGAGTATACGATAGAGTTCACTTTTGTGTATTCCTGACTTCTTAGGTAGTGTTATGAAAATGTATATACTTAGGTTGTTTGGTATATTGTAAGGCATTCTACCTAATCCCTTAGATCGAGTAGAAATTCAATATTTTGATTATATCCAACCTATTTATCGAGGTAATGAAATGCTTAGAACTTGCGTTTCCTAGATTATATATGTGATTTGGATGAAGACCAACGAATGGTCTTTTTCTCTTCTTCTTTTCATGTCGTTTTTCCAAGTATCGAATCATCCCGCGTAGTTGCTTGTCATGACGTTGATGTGTTAGTATCGCGTCTTCACGCGTCAGTTATGTAGTGTCTAGATTAAACCTGCCGACATGTTAAGACGTGGCATTTGACAGCTACCCAAAGAAAACAAGACGTATATATATATATAGATATAATTAACATAAAATCTCAACGAAGACATTAGAAAATTTATATCGAATTTCTTCTAAAAAGAAACTAGATAGATGTATTCCTTATTTCCATCAACGACCTTCTCGCTGTCGTCATTTCTCGACTCAGTATCTACACCCTTGTGCAAATTAATTGAAATAACCCCTTTAGTTTTCTTTCTTTCACCATACGGTCAGTTTTAGACGCACTGATATGACAGGGTGTATTCGATTTCTATTTCTTCTCCGATTAGGTCATTTGCAGTCGTGTACAGTCTTTTCGGGCTGTATGATGAAATTTGTTTGGCGTTGAAAAATATTGCGTCATCCGTGATTGCATCAGATTTTAATCACGCGCAGACAAAATTGTCTCGACTGTTGATTAGTTGTCATCCGGCCATTATCCGCGATATTTGCTATTCCAGTGCTTTCTGCATTGTCTTGAAGATTCTTGTTCTAGACTCGATGAATTATTATATGATATATATATATATATATATATATATATATATATATATATATATATATATATATATATATATATATATTAAGTGATTCATCGAGTCTGAAACCTCTGCAGAATGCAGAAACCACTGGACGGCCGTTTCGTCCTATATTTGGGACACATCAGCAGTGCGCATCCCCTACCAAGAATTGAAACCCTGACAGTTAGGTTGTCAAGCAAACACCATACCAACTGTTCCAACTGTTCAAATGTATATCATTGCTTGAACCGGCTTCTAATGCTCTGGAGTGAGCGGCTTGGTGATAGTAGTCGCTGCTCCAGGGGACACAGTCCTATGGTTAAAGTTCCACCACGGAATATGTGAGTGAGCGGGGCTATATTTAGTATACATTCATGTAAAAGTTTGCATTGTGAATAAAATGTTTTATAAACGCTTCACTTGTGCATCCCTGTTAAATTACTTTTTATTTCGTTGATCTTGCATCATTCTATTCCATATGTCTTCAGACTTGCCACTAACCTTTATTGAAACTGTTCCCATTTCTCCAATAAATACTTCCACAAAACGTTCCTTTCAAGTTCCATAATTTCTTCAGTACCATAACGAGTGTACAGATCATTATCCAAGATAAGTTTTCTCTTTTTTTTTTCTCCGTGATATGATATCATCAATTTGGTACAAATTCTCTCTTTGTTCCCTGTAATTAAATGTGGCCTTCTTGACTGGAGTTGGCAATCAATTTGAATCTAAAATTACAACACGATTTTATGCTTTACTTTCCTTAAATCATATTCTATTTTGCACATAAACAAATGCTTTATATCGTCGAAGTGCAATTGACTGGACCATTCTTACTCATTCGTTAAACGCTTTCTGAACTAACTAGGTACATTTGATTATTACATGAATGCTTTTTCCTAGGTGAATTAATCTGCATTTGCCCTTCTCTACTGCCTTATCTCTCTTGGCATTTACTTCTATGCCGCTCTTCTGAGCCTTCATTGATAGCGATAAAGTAAGTCTCTTTAGATTTCATCTCCGAAGTCATTTCCATATCATTTCGTCAATAAGACCTGTAATCTTTTACCTGAAAAGATCGTACATTTGATTCCCTCCCTATTATTTCAATATCGTTTTTCGGGTTCCTGGTACACTGCTCATTACTGTAGTAGTAATCGTGTAATTTATTATTGTTAATACTATTAGTAGTAGCATTAATAGTCATAGTAGTTCTAATAGTAATAACAATGATGTGATGATGCTCTAAAAATACACAACGGATAATATACACGTTATTATTATAATTATCTACTCATTAGTTTATTCAAGCTATCTTTCATGATCTATGGTTGCAGACTTGAATTGTATTTTCTTTGTAATTATTATTAATATTATTATTATGACTGTTCGTTTTATTTCATTGTTAATAATATTATTATTATTATTTCATTTCATTTCTGGTGTGTGTGCTCATTTACAATGGGGCCCTTCCCAGAGACCTAAGGTCAGAAATGGCGTTATGACAATTTCACTGGGCACAAAAAAACACAAAAAATACACATATTGTACATAGATAAAGCCCTTCGTAAGGTGTGGGCTGTACTCGTGAGAACAATCTTTTGTATTTATTTAAGGCATGGGATTCCAGGAATCCCTTCAAGTAGTCTACTGGAATCGTTTCCAATCAATCCGAGGACTACATCTACAACGGGGATTGTTGATGTCCTCTTGTGCCACATTTTTGAGATTTCGATTTCAAGGTCCTTGGATTTTGATAGATTTTTGATGATCATCAAAGCTATTATTATTATTAATAATAATAATACTGTTAGTTGTAATTCATTGTTATTATTAATAATATTATGATTATTATTTGCTTTTTGTTTAGTACGACCAATTATTATGTCATTACCTTAGAGATAGGGTAAGGCAAGTGAGCAAATATATACATTCCATTTGCATAATTTATGATATTACGTGAAAGTTAAGATGGACATTGGTTATAATTTACATTGCCCTCCTGTATAGAAGAGCAGTTTCAGACAGTGCAATGCTTTAAATTCCATACTTGTGAATGTGCTTACCTGTACCTTCCTTGGTCGTGATCCAGAGCTCCATTTATAATAACTATAACACTAGTTTTCAGATGCCACATTTTTTTCACTTTCATTTCTAAAACCCTGATGTTTACTCCTTTTATCTTATTCTTAAGCAGATATAGTTTTTTTTATCTGATAGCTCTGCCATATCTATAAGATAGCAACGTTTTTTGTAAATTCTAATCTCTATGTCTGGACTATTAGGTTTTATATGTCTGCCAGTAGGAATCATACAGTCCCAAAATACAACTACTTACTATTACTACAACTACAACTAATACTAATCCTACGTCTACAAATTATAATAATAATAATAATAATAATTACTATTGTTATTATTAAATTTGAGAGTAGATCGCGATTTAAGAAAAGAAAGGAAAAACACAGCGATTGACAATGTTAAACGATATTTCAACAGAATGTCTGTCTTCTTCAACTTATATTTTTGGGGAAATTTCAAGTATAAAAATATATAAATGTACAAATAATTATAAAGCTTTGTACATACGTTGCTTGTCTTGTAATGAAACAAAAAGGCTGTCCTAATAATGAACTCATGAAAGCGCTTGTAACGCCGCCAGCGTAAAGTCATGTGTAATATGATAGTGATCTTGCTCTTCTTGGAATTTTCTGTTTGATTGATTCCTCTTAGTAACTAATCAACTAACAACTTAGTATAAATCTCATGGAATTTTTTTCGTTATTCTGTTCATTCTCACGGGTCGGGAAGTTAGTAATTTATGTATATAAATATCCTCATTTTTTAAAGGTCGACGGGTCGTTAGATTCTAAAAATATTTTTCAGAATATACATCTTAAGAATATTTTTCAGAATGTGCACCTTAATATATAATAATTTATTATTAATAGTAGTAATTAGTAGCAGTATTTCGATTTTAAGCCATAGTCAGTTAGTGGTAAATATTTTCAATTCCAAAACGATATTCCTTAACAGTTCAGTACTCTTTTTTTAACGAACTTTTTCTGTCTTCTTTATACTTTGCTGAAGGCATATGTTGCAATCCCAAGGTAACTTCGAATTTCGCTATCAAAATTTCCCGTCTTCAGTTAAAACATATTCTAGACATTTAAATTTGTGCAGTTACTTCATTTTGTTGTCTCCAAATTATCGTTAACATCTTGGGCAGTAAGCATGATAAAATATACACACATATTATCTAGTTCATGGTTGTTGTGTTAGCTCAAATAGATCCAGAAGTTTAGTAGGCTTCGTGCATTACCAAAACGGCTCAATATAAACAACAGCGGCTACATACCTGAAATAGGTGGTTTTGTTCAGGTAATCGAATCATTAAAAGGGTCGTGTTGACATAAAATAAACAAAATAAAACGTTCTTTTTCATTTAAGTCACCAGGTAGTTAGGTTGTAATTTCGCCATTTAGTCATTAATATTGAATTATAATTAACAGAGTATTTTCCTGACTAATTAGAAAAATAGCACTTGGGTTACGACTTGGCGAAGAAAAGAAAATGCTGATTTAAGTCTCATTGGTGTATTTCCGCCGTAACATAACTTTCTTGTGCCTTTCTATAAATATTTCCATGGAAATTGTTCAGATAAAATTTTCTCAAAAGACAAATTGTTCATATCTGAACTAGTTAGGACATCATAGGTACCCAGAGGTATTATGGTGTCTGTAGTAAGAATAGTAAGTAAGAATGTGTTGTTTTGGTGTAGCGAATATTGTGGCATGTTTGGGTCAGTAATAATTGTGGCTAAGTTTACTTATGGGACAGAAAGATCAGCCTTCTCCATTCCCCTGTTTTGGACCTGTACCATATTTATTGTAAATAACTATAAGAAATATTATTTTCCTCTAGGCTTTATGATTTTAAGCACATTACTAGATTGGTGGCAATGTATAGTCATTTTACAGATGAATTTTCTAGATGTAACGGTAAGATCATTTCTAACAGTTTCTTCTGTCGTAAATATCGGTTGTGGATGAGAACCATTCCAGCTTTTGCTTCTCAGTCAAGTTTGATCTTCAAAAATTTAAATACAATCGTTATTTTCACTCTTCATAAATCTTGTTCTTTTATTGTTCTCTCTCCTAAAGTGTTTTTCCTCATACATTCTAACACTCACGAACCACTTGCGTCTTAGTGGCTTTATTGCCTTGCTTGTGGTGAAATAATTAGAAGAAAAAAAGAAAACTTAGACTGCTAAAGTAACGATCGTTGAACGACTGTCTGAATGTTGCTATAAAAGGGAAGGTAAATTAAGATGAACCAACTGTTCGTCGAAAAATTAATAATGACACGGACAGTTAAATATGGATGCACTTTATTAAGATTCAATGGAAAAGTTTGGAGAAATAATAATGTTCTTCACATGATAGAAACACGATCAAAATCGCTTGCTTCAAAAAGTAATTACGTCTATTCAAACATGTCCGTCTGATTTTTATTCTTTCATTATAAAAGTCGCTATACAAATGCGGTCAAACAATTTTTCAATTCTTAACTGTGTTAGAACGAGTGCGATGCATAAATTGAAAGCAGAAAATATGAACATGCAGATAGCAGTAGAATAGGATGTGAATTTTGGATGCAGGAAGGAAATGAAGATAGAAGATTTAGCAGACGGGTTTAAGAATCTTACAAACGTTATTTCAATTGCGACAGGAAATCATAAAATACAAATTTGAATTTTTTTTATTCCTTTGTCATGTGATGACTGTCAAAAAGTATGAAGATATTGAGATAACTTTACCACGACACTGATGTAACTACTACTCAGAAAGACTTTGTTACATATGCTTAAACATAAACTCTATTGTGTAAATTTCAGATAGAAATGAATGTTAATATGAATAAAAACAAAAGGAAAACGTTTCTTTACTCAGACAGAAATTCCTTGAGAGGGCAGCAATTGAGATTTGACACAAGGTTAACATGCTCCCCAAACTTTTTCAAATATATCCTTTTTAAACGAAATATTCCTTTCTCGTCCGTTTAACAATGCTAGTGTCAGAAGCCTTCGAATAATCTCGCACTAATAGTACTTGCTCGATAATACTCGTTCAAATAGTAATCGGTTTGGTGATCCGAATAGAGAAATAGGAAAGAAGAAAATAAAATATTCAGCAACAACATTTACTAACTTTCGTTTTTTAGGCATTAAATTCTATCACAAAAAATCCTCTATGGAATGTTATGTGATGTAAGTAATATCACTAACTTTACTTCCACTGTTAGCTTTAAGAATATTTTCGAGTTTTCCTCAATTTAAATATTTTGAAAACCTGATATTTTTTACTGTTGTGTTTAAATACATATTGCAAAATAAAATCCTTACAGTTCCCTTGATTAAGTCCATCAGAGGAGTAAATGCGTTCGGAAAGAAAAGATTTCCTTTTCTTTTTATTCCTAAACTATGTTACTCCGAACATACTCGGTAATAACAATTACAAACATTAATCCAATGAAAGCGGCCCACGTTCTGGAAGACTAGAAGAAGAATACCCGAAAATGTCCAATAATTGCGAGTCGTTGAACACTAGTAGATGCAATGAAAGAAAAATGTATTTGGTGGAAATGTTACAGACGATTGTCTCTGATATTTTAACTCAGATCATGGCTTGAAACTTATAGCGACAGAAAGTAATGTATGCTCTATTTCCAACTAGATTTAAGCTATTTTATACTGGGGGCTCTTAACTGAGCCTTCATCACAATAGGTCAGTCAGTTATGTGCCATGCGTGAAACACGCTTAGGCGATCATGTATATTTCGATACATGACTGACGAAGCAAATCTTTTCCTGCAGCAGATTGGCAGTTCTTTCTGCGGTAGACCAGTTGCCATCCAAGGCTATAGAACCGGCTCAGTACTGGTATTTACCTATAGTCGAGGGAGAAGAAGAGGATTAATACCTTTCCCATGTAAGTTAATGCAATGGATTCGACTGGAATTCGAACTCAGCTCTCCGATTCCTCAATCCGAGCCGTTATCTATTTCTCTATCGTGCCTCCCCTCATAATAGGTAGGGATGAGTTAAAGCGATAGGCAACAATAGACTAGAGAACTCAAAACTGATCGCTACATATATGTATTGCTTTAGTATTTAAGCTTACCTTTTAAAAGTTCAAGGATACTTCTTCTGACGCCACTTAATGACAATTTGATGTGCGTAGGTCCTTACTTTCTGTATAAACATTAATTTCTATTTCATCGGTGACTTTCGCCGGATTTCAAAATTAATTTTGATTATTCCCAAATATATTTCCACGTTATAAAAATTGTACAAACAAATTCGTCGCAAAAATTTCAGGTAAAAAGTTCACCGAAAATAATCGCAGTAATGGAATCCAAAATTTCAGAATTGTGAGTCCGGATTCAGCCAGGAATGCTTTTAATTTACTCATGGAGTCGATCTCATTCCAAAATGATAGATATGTTGGGCTAAGGCCTCTAAGAGTAAAGTTGAAAAAGTCTGACACGGTGAAATACTGACATTCGCATTTATTATATAAAAGGATTTTCTTTAAGCAGCTAACAATGACCAAGATTCTCCCCAAAAGATTTGATTCATGACTCAGAAAAAGTCATCACGCTCGAAGAAGGAACAGCTGATGGCATAAAAACCCAAGTTTTCTTTTTTGTTGTTTTTGTTTGTTTTTATTATACAGGGTTTTTTTTTTCTCACTACTTGTAGATACTTCCAAGTCACTGAATAGAGAAATATATCGAAATTCTTTGCCAATTAAGGAATGTATTAAGACGACAGCACTCGTATCTTTAGACAAGTAGTCACTATCAGGTTCATCCTGGAAATCTGACTGTTCTTCCTTTACATTTTATGCAGAGAGTGTGACAATATATTACATCACCCCGGCCTGCATCCCTAACACATTGTTGTTTCCTTTACCCTAATCTACAAACTCCTTTTAAAATACAAATATTTCTGACAATGGACGAGATTCATGTGACTGTTGATGGTGAACTAGACATAGGAAAATTGTATGAGACGCCATGGGTGTACATTGAAGCGGACTAAGGCGCTATCTCTTTATGTAGGATAACTTTTGATTAATGTTAAATGACTGGATACCGACATATTCAAATGGTATTTATCCTACATATCCTCATAAAATGCACTTCTTGGTTACTTCGACGTAGTGTAATCATTAAGAAACGTTGGTTGCCCCGCAAATAAATTAAGACTAAATGGTTGGATTGATCCTTACTGGATACTCTGTACACTCGGCCTCGTGCCACATCTAAGCTCCCCTTTGAAAATCAGCATAATATGCACTTCTTACCTCTTCCTCTTACGTACATAAGATGCACTTCTTACCTCCTCCTCTTACGTACATAATATGCACTTCTTACCTACTCCTCTTACGTACGTAATATGCACTTCTTACCTACTCCTCTTACGTACGTAATATGCACTTCTTAACTACTCCTCTTACGTACATAATATGCACTTCTTACCTACTCCTCTTACGTACGTAATATGCACTTCTTACCTACTCCTCTTACGTACATAATATGCACTTTTTACCTACTCCTCTTGTGTACATAATATGCACTTCTTACCTCCTCCTCTTACGTACCTAAAACAAACTA
>OZ038475.1:50124479-50129479 GCA_964036315.1 Acanthosepion esculentum
TCCCATGATAGCTATAATCTTCAAATAGTCAAATGTAATGCCAATCGACATCTTCTCATACCTTGATCCTGATACTTGCCTTTTTCTATATCCTTTCCTCAAATACCCCCTTTACTCTTGCTCCACTCTCTGTAACCCGTTGCCTGCTAGTAGCACTCCCGCCTTGAATAGGGTGATATACTGAAAAAAGATCAACTGGATGTAAAATGCAAATTGCGAATGCTACAAAAATCTGCCTAATGAGTACATCGAGCATACTTCGAAAAATAATCTGTCTGAGGTCTTTGTCGATACTTGACAGGCAGTATCAGTCCTTGTACTTGAGACACCTAAAGAGCAATAGTACCATGAGACTTTAATAATAATAATAATAAGAAGAAGAACTGAGTTGAAATTAATTTGGTTCTAATTTCTATTACGATTTAGTTAAATCAAACTGTAACAGTTCAGTTATTTAAGGTGAATCACGTTTCTACTTTCGCAAATGTAGATTTTATTCTTGTGAAGTAAAATTATTTTCTGATGATGCCAGTTAATCGGCGAAAGTAAAAGTTTTTTTTTCTTTTTATCCAGATTTTCAGACTCACACTCACATATGAACACACACCACACATACACACATTTTAAAAACTTTGGGAACAGGTTCCTTATACCAAAACAAGCGCTAAAGTCAATATAAACATAACCGCAAATACTTATTTTTTTAATTATTAAAAGGTTAAAGATAACGGTAGACGATGTTAAACGTACAATCCAAAATACAATCCAAAAATAAAATCCAAAATACAATCCAAAAATACAATCCAAAATACAATCCAAAATTCAATCAAAAAATACAATCCAAAATACAATCCAAAATTCAATCCAAAAATACAATCCAAAATACAATCCAAAAATACAATCCAAAATACAATCCAAAATACAATCCAAAAATACAATCCAAAATACAATCCAAAATTCAATCCAAAAATACAATCCAAAATACAATCCAAAATACAATCCAAAAATACAATCCAAAATACAATCCAAAATACAATCCAAAATACAATCCAAAATACAATCCAAAATACAATCCAAAATACAATCCAAAAATACAATCCAAAATACAATCCAAAATACAATCCAAAAATACAATCCAAAATACAATCCAAAATACAATCCAAAATACAATCGAAAAATATAATCCAAAATACAATCCAAAATACTTTTACAAAATGGCCATACAGACATATGTCCAAAAGACCATCGCTGTACTTCAACACAGCAATTCATAACAAAATTCCTGTTCAAAATTTCCTCGACTTGCTTTTGCAGACGCATGCACCCGTCGGATCTTGACTGGCGGATCCTTTCAAATACTCCCACACGGTGTCAAATAGTTAAGGAGGGTCCCATGACACATTGATGAAGTATCTCTACATTCTGAACGTTTACAGCATAAACCAATTGTTTTAGGTGGCCCACAGATAAAAATCTAAAGGATTGAAGTCGGGGGAACGTGCAACCTATGTAACCAGTCCTCCTCTATCTATCCATCCTTCATGGTAGATGTCAGCTAGTATATCGCGAGCAATGTGACTAAAATGTACTGGAGTTCCATTATGCATGAACCACATGCGTCTTCTTTTATTAGCAGGAGTACATCTTCTAGCAGTTCTAGAAGTGTGTTCGAAATAAAGTCCCCGTAGACAGATCCTATAAGACAAGCTGGAAGAACATATGAACCTACCAGACAGTCACCTACAATTCCATCCCACACATCAACCGTAAACTGATACTGGTGTCTTGCCTGTATTGCACCATGGGGATTCCGATAGACCCACAAATGTTGGTCTATTGAAAGTTGTTATGCCATCTCTTCCGTAAACAAGACTGAAGAAACAAACAGATCGCAAGTTTGTGCAATAAACCATTGGCAAGAGTTCTCCCGTGGTGAGTGAAAAGAGGGCGAAATACTGATACAAGAGCTGCTATTTAAATAGCCTCCATCGGGTACTATGAGATGCAGGATATGCTAGGGTCACTGCACGTTTTCTGATACCTGAATCGTCTACGTCAGTCTGTATAATATGTCCTTCGTGGTCTGGAGAACGAGCGTATTTCCATCTTCTTTGATCCATAGTTTGTGGTGCCACGGATCCTGTCTCAGCAACCCGACAATAAATACCAGCAAAGATTGGCTGTCGCCGCTGCCTTGGGTCTAGAAACGCAATCTGATACATCCATGCCAAGCAACCTCTCAACCATTACCATTCGCATGGCCGTATGTAAAAAAAGGTATGTGTCTGCTCACGATATGAATATTCTGCCATTGTTAAATGTAACACTTCTCAGTTAACTCACAGCTACAGACGTTAAACATTGAATACAGAGGAGCCACAAATGTATACTAATACAAATGTAACCTAGTCTACATGACAACACAGCGCCATCGAACATGAACTTTCTTTAAACTTAATAACTAAAAAACGAAGTATTTGCTGACATATGTTTAAACAGACTTTTGGGCTTGCTTGCGTGTGGGAACACGCCCTCAGCGTTTTTTTAATACACCCTCAAATTCACTATAATTGAGAGAATAGAAAAGTCCAGAGCAGATAACATTAGACAGATTTTAGAGTTCCATGAAAATAAGTGGATACAACGCATTATCCAGCCTGGCTTAACCATAAATTTAACAACATAAATAGCATTAATATATAACCCTACAAATCAAAACCTACCCACCTTTCTCGCCCACACAAGACAGATATGATTACAGAGATGTTGAGCCCTCACACTTATACACACACCCACACGTATATACACATATACACACATCATACTTACTCGTTCCCTAATGAGCCAAATGATAACACACACCCATAGTAATATATACGCTTACACACATCATACTCACTCACTCCCTAAGAACCAAATAACACACACACACTTAACAGAGACACATCCCCTTTCCAGGAAAAAATAAATCTGTCAAAATAACCAAGGGAATTCAAAGCAGCAGGAATCCATCCAGCTCTTATCTCAAATAACAACTTAAAAGAGACTGTTTTACCAACACAAGGACTGACCAAAATTCATGATGAAAATAAAAAATAAAAAATAAATGAAAACTACAGACAAAAGTTCATTTTCTCCATCAAGACATTCATTTCTGTAGTTCACTGCAACCAGCAAGCAGAAAATTATTTTTCTCCTGATGATGGCCATATTGGCCGAAACTAGTCGAGGAATCTAAATGAAATAATAATAAAAACGAAGGAATATTTATATACAACCCAGTGTTAGTGAAAGATTTTAATTTTTTAATATTTTTTATTATTCAATATATATATATATATATATATATATATATATATATATAATTATTTTTTTAAATATAATTCCTTCGTTACACAAGATTTCACATGTTTCAAAAACGAGAGCCGAAACCCTCAATATAATTATTAAAATTAAATTGAATTAAGGTATCAAGCCCTGTTTCATCCTCAAGCGAAAATTTAGGGATAACCAATCTTGAAATTTACGCATCTTTATAAGCATGTTCCTTTGCAAAATTAATTACTATGGACACGTCTGTGGCGGCCCTTTTTGTTAAGTGGTCTAACGGTTAATTCTTATGCACAGATCAGTCACCTTCGAAAAGGTCAAGCCCAGGTAGGGTGGGATGTCTATTCCAAAGCCGATGGTGGCATTCATGTACGCTCATCGTCTGATTAGTTTAAAGCGAAAGATAGCTTTTGGCACCACGGTATGTCGTTAAGTGTCAAGATATTTTGTTTTATTTTATTCTATCTGTTTACTTAAATATTTATTTATCCAAATGGCTGTTTCATATATAAACGCGTTTCACTGAACTATTATTTGTTTTTTTGAAGACTTCATAAAGGGTTTTTCTATTTAATGATTGGGCTAAGCTTTTAAGACTTTTATTAAACTCTGAAATTATATTTTTTTAATGCTAATTATTTAATGCGAAAATTTGTTGATGTCGGCAAAAAACCGTCAACTTATGTCTATGGTTTAATAAATTTTCATTATTTAGAAACTTAATAATGTGTAGTTTTTCATGTAGGCATAAAGGGCATGGGTCATCCCAGGTTTTACAAGTTCTTGTTCTATTTATTATTTTCCATTTTACTTTTGGTGTTTTATTCATTTCTTTTAAATGCCAAAAATATTTGTCTGATTTCTATTTTTATTATCGTTGAAGGAGCTTTTGTGTTGTCTCCATCTAATTTTAAATTCATTCTTCGTTGACCCAATGTATATCCTATCAGTGTTAGGACTCTCAATAGATCACATATTGCATTGATATACCACAGATTTTGTGAACCATTTATTTTCCAACGGGCAGTTATTAGGGTTTCTACAATCACATAATTTTTCATTATTTTTGTCTATTTTTAGTTTAGGATTTTTATTGATATTGTTTTGGCATGCGTGTTTTTCCAGGATTGTATTATTATGTTTTTTTAGGATTCTTTCTAAATTTTCAGTGCAACTGTAACTTAATTTTAAGGTGTTTTTATTAAAGATCTCACTAAGTCTGCTATTAGTAGGAAAGTGTTTTTCTATTAAAGCTAGGAACTTATGTCCTAGTTTAGTTCTAACGATTTTGTTGAACGGAGCGTTATATCAGATGGTCTTTCTTTTCGTGTTTTTCTTCCTATTGGTACTATTGTTTCTGTATCTTATGTTAGCGCTTTTGTATCCGCCATTTTTCAGGGCTGTGTTATAAAAATTACTGTGTTGTCGGAATATTTCCTTATTAGCGGAGTTCACACTGATGCTTTTCTTTATTGATGTTGGTATATGCTTAATTATAGATGGAGGGTGGTTTGACTTAGGGTGTACATACAAGGGATTAGTGTTAGGTTTTTAATTATATTGGGGTTTCGGCTCTCGTTTTTGAAACATGAGAACACTTGTGTAGCGAAGGAATCATATATATATTTTTTAATAATTATAATTAAAGCTCTACGTCTGTATGAAGCACT
>OZ038475.1:50139479-50159479 GCA_964036315.1 Acanthosepion esculentum
TGTTTCATTTGGACGAAATTTAATTTTATATATATGTTAGGTATGCCATTATTTCATGGCGTTTCTGTAACTATGAACACAGAGACATACAGACACACACATAGTGGGTGATGTTAATTCCTTCCAATTCCTTGTACTGTGCTTCACGTTAAAGTTGCATATTTTCCAGTACATGACTCTAGGCCATTCTGTCATGTCGAGTTTTATATTCAGTGGGTTCTAACACTGTGCAACCTGATATAAGATGATCAATTGTATCTGGATATTTATCACAGAATCGGCATTTGGGGTCAACACAATTCCTGTGCAGAAAGCATAAAACGTCCAGATTCAGCTTTTATCTATGCACTACGTAACCACTGATGGATACAGGCTTTGTCATCATCATCTTGTTTGGTACGGGCAGAGTATTTACCATGAAAAGGTTTATCTCACCATCCGTTTTGCATTTAGTACATTATTATTATTATTATTATTATTATTATTATTATTATTATTATTATTATTATGATCATGATGATGATGATGATCATCATCATCATCATCATCATCATCATCATCATTATTATTATTATTATTATTATTATTATTATTTTTATTTCCTTTGATATCTGGCGTTTACACATTTATTTCGGAGTCCCGCCCAGGGACCTAAGGTTAGAAATGGCATCATGACACTTTCCACTGCAAAAAAAAAAATTTACATAGATAAAGCCCTTCGTAAAGTGTGGGCTGTACTTGTCAGAACAATTTTTTGTATCTCTTTGAGGCATGGACTTACAGGGATCCCTTCAATCAGCCTACTGGAATCTTTTTCAACCAGTCCAAGGGCTCCAACTACAACAGGAATTGTTGATGTTCCCATGTGCCACATTTTTGAGATTTCTATTTCAAGGTCCTTGTATTTTGACAGTTTTTCGAATAACTTCAAAGATACATTGCAGTCTGCAATTATTATTATTATTATTATTATTATTATTATTATTATTATTATTATCATTATTATTATTATTATTATTATTATTATTATTATTATTATTATCTCCAATATTCCTTAGAGAGGGAATCTTCTGTCGTAATATATTGATTCCTCAAAATCAATAAAAGGTGTAGCATATTCGTTTTCCAAATTCTACCTCGTATTTCACGGTTTAAATTAATAACCAGTAGGTTCATATGCGTAATATACAGTGAGGACTTACTGTCTAAGCTGTTTCATCTCACAGATTATAAAGGATTTCATTGTTATCCAAATATGTTTTAATATAAGCTTACAAAACAGATTAGGTAGCTGGATAAACGTATAATCCGCGTATTTTAAGGGATAATATAGGGGTTTTAGGGACTTCGAAAAAGTTAAGTCGAAAGGTAAGCTGATTTGTCAAGAGTCAAAATACACAGAACAATAGTAATCTGCATGACTAGTTTGAAAAAAATCTTGTTCTACTGACAAATGTACCGGTTTCTATTGCAAAATAATTAGTAAGAGAAAATATGGACACAAGTCACCTCTGTTAATTTTAAGCAGATTGGGGACATTACATTCTTGTAAGACCATTGGTACCCAAAATTAGTAAACACTATTTATTAGATTTATTTATTTACACTATTCATTTAATATATTTTTATTCGAATGGTTGGCAAAACATCGGCTAATTGTCAATTGATTAAGACAATATATGTTTAGAAAGTTATCAATAAAACTTGTTTTCATATTTCTTTCTTTATTAATTGGTAAATGATAAATATTCCATTGAATTAGCATTCTTAATAGAATTGTATTAGTTTTTAGAATGTTGCAAATCTACAATTATTCTTGTAAATAAACAATCAAATAAATAGTGTTTAATATTATTGTTGTAAATTCTCAGAAACAAAAGCTTTTATATATTCAGTCGCGCGTTTAGGTTTTATTGTAATTTTGATCGCTTTTTAAAACAAAAACAGCCGAAGAGTTGCAAAAATAAAAGTGGTGTCTTGAAAAAACTCTCCTTTTCACATTCCATTTTTTGCGGACACGAAAATCCATGTTTTCCAAGATTTTTTCAACTTTGTTGCATTTTTAATGTTAATCTAATTGGAATGGCTAACATTAAGCATTCTTCGTTAGAGAATAATTCACATTATGCGTTCTTCGTGAGAATAATTCACATTAAATTACATACATTTGACAAGTTTAAACTCAGGTTTAAGGGGCAGTTTCGGTAAATATATTACAGCAAGCCTCAAATATGTAGTGGGTGCAATTCTCTTTCATCAAAATTGAGTTTTAGGACTAAACTGGCGGGATTCACTGAGAGAAGATTCTGTTGCGCAAAACAGTTCAATTTACATAGCATGCAAGTTTGCAAAATCAGTATTATGAATTCGTGTTTTCAAATGTTCTTGAAGAATGATGATGAGATATCACTACGAATGATCCCCACGTTTTCTAGTCGGCTTAGGATGCCGGTCCATCCCAGTTCACGGGTAATACTTTAGGGTATTCAAGGCCTTTAGTTTATTTGTTTATTTATTTAATATTTTACGTGGTAATAAATATGCACATGAAATCTCCACCCCCTCGATTCTAACCACCCATCACAATAAAATAAAAGTTTTTTCATCACTAAAGCAGAATGAGTCAAATAAAGCATAATAAGCTTCTAAGGGTTTTTACTGCAAGGTGCGATGAATAAATTGTCTAAATTACGCAGAAATGAAAATAACACTGCCATCTCATTTTAGCTTAGAGTTACCAAAATTACACAAAAATGTCTTGAACTATTAAAGAAGAAATTTATTCAATAAAATCGTCATTGGGTCCAATCATGCCCTCCGTACGACTTCAGAATCTCCTGCAACTCTTCTGAACTGTCTCATTGTTTAATTTTGTGAACGCTGCCATAATCCTTACCTTCATTCCCTCTTTGGTGTTAAAAGGATCGATCTCGATCTCTCTCTCGATCTCCCCTACGCCCACACATAATAATCAAGGGAATTACAGATTGGGGAGTTATGTAATCAGATATAAGCGGTAATGAAGTCGCAGAAATTGTCTCGCAGGCATGACTGGGTTCTCCTGCTTGACTTGCATGGTGCCGAGTCCTGTTGCTTGATATAGGATCTTCCAGTAGCCGCCACCATCTTGACCCAGGGTCAGAGCTACATTCTCAAGTCATTTGATGTAGGCCTCGGTGTTGAGTCTGAGGTCACGTGGGATGATAAATGGAGGCATAGCGTCGCCATGACCAGTGATCACTCCAAACACCATGGTGTTGGCTGGATATATTATTCCACTCTTTCCGAATCCTCTGCACTGTCCTCAGATTGACACACTAAAATGTTTGTATTCAAGATTCCGGGGCGAATGCCAAGCAGTACAGCATGCCATTTCCAAATTTTTGGTCGAATGAATTGCGTCATCGTGTTCTTTATTCAGAGACGGTGTCCAATTGACCCTACCATACAGTGCAGTCAAGAGAATCAAAAACAAACAACGCGCATGAGCGAAATTAAAAATATAAAATTGCGACAATTTACCCATCGCATCCTGTATATTAATAGAATTTGTCGGATTTTAGCTATAGGATTTTATTTAGCCTAAATCATGATGTGGCCATCAAGATACCGACACCTTACCTAAAATATTAACTGCATTATGTAGGAAGGAAATGCTTTTGGTAACTTTCGAAAACAAAAACGCTGACACAAAGTGAACTGATTATATTGAATTAAATGTTAGATCTGCTGCTCGGAATGCAGATACATTGTTTCGTGCTAGAAAATGTTTTCTCAACAGAATCCATCTTGCACTTTTATAAATTGACAATTCGTCTGCGCATTAAATATTTCTGCCATACCTAGTCTTGTGCTCCTGCTATATATCTCGGGATTCTCAATAAAATTCAGAAATAGTCTGCAAAGTTATCAGTCACTTGTTATCTCGACTTCAGTCATTTTTTCACCACCGTAACGTGGTTTTGCTCTCTAATTTCTATAAATGCTTTCATGAAAATTTTTCTGAGATTTCCTCCTTTTTATCTCATTTGCATGAAGTTAAGCTTACTATTGACGGGCAACGGGATCTCATCGTTTTACTGTTGAAATATCTAAATACAAACGTAAGTTCCAGTTTAATAGTTTCTTTTATAGCAACTCTCGCCTGTGGGACTCTCTTCAAGTTTCATACTTCCTTATAACCTACAATCTTTCAAAATTTAAATTCTGTAGGAATTGGTAATTACGAGCAGGCTAAAATTATTGTCTGTGATTCTGTAGTGACAGTGTTTAACATGGATTTTCTTCATTATGATCTACGGAGTTAATTCCCTTGAAACTATTTTTAATTTGAAAAATCAGTCGTATATAAGTTTGTAGCGGTTAGCGTCGTTACAAACGTCGGGGGTCATCAAACTTGTAGCAAACCCCAAGACGATATAGGTTTCCAAATGTGTTGTGGACTGCAATGTCGCGGCCCCGCCACAATTATTTTATTTTTATCTAGGAAAGATGTGGAAAGGATTATGTCATTATGCTGGAGGTCGCTATCCAATGTGGTGGTAACAATGCAAATTATATGTGACGTAAAATAGCACATGGTAAAATACAAAACAGAAAGTAGAGTTGAAAACAACATAACAATTGGGTTTATTATTGAACTGAATATACATGTATTTGAACTCAACGGTTAGATGGAGTTACGTCTCTTTGATTTGATAAAATTGTATCTGAGCTCATATTGAATAAGTTGATTATTAAAATGTAGTTTAGATGATTGAGCATGTTTGTAATTGTGTATTGAACAAGTTAGATAGAGTTCAGAGATAATACTTGGATGAAATGTGCACAGTTCTTTTAACGCCTGACTGGATCAGTCGAGACGAGAATTCCTTTAGGGTCACATTTTGGCGGCGTGTTGAGATTTACAAGTGACGTAGAGAAGTTAGGAAGTCAAGAATAACAGGAACCTGAAAGAGGGCGAGAATCACACGTGTTCTATTTATATAGATTCGTTGAATCACGTGGGTGGCTCAAACCGAGTTGGCGCCTAAATGGATTTGTCGCATGGGATTGATCTGATTGGTGGAAACTGACCAATCAGCAAGCTAGATTGAAGGTGATTAACCAATGAATGCTTGTTAATATTTTTGTATGTAAGTAGATGTTATTTACCTCAAGTAGGAAGGATGAATTTCCTAAAAGGGTAGAGCTGGTTGTTTTGGACGATTCCACAAAGTAATAATAAAACATTTCTGAACGAATTCGACGCCATGCATAACATCCATATAAGAGGCTAGACGTGACAAACATTTTAAGAAAATTACTTACGTTGTTAGATAAAACTAAGCTTAGCGCAGCATTTGTTTTATTTGTATATTGCATGTATTGATTTGTATTTTAAACATATTGACCTGTTTCTAAAGTAATGGATTTATTTTTAATTTGATATTATTATTATTTCAAACGTTATTTTTAGCGGATATCCATACTTTTAGTTTAAAACGGTTTATTGCATCTTGCGCAAGCCGATAGGTGTAATACAAACTTTTTAAAACAAAAAAAGAATGCGCTTATTTCAAGCACGAGTATCCACTAAAAATAACATTTGAAGTAATAAAATGTCGGATTAAATACTGGTCTCTATATGTGAACATACCATCAAACTATATTCCAGATATATTATACGCCTTGTTCTGTATGCTATACCGATTGATCTGTACATTTAAAGTATTTATCTTTATATGCGATCATTTAACATCATGCAACAATATTAACGGTATATTTCACGTATTGATATATTTTAAATGTATCTGTTTCTAAACGTTGAACAGATTGAAATAAATGTTCTGAGGTTTGTCAAATTCGTTCCCAGAAGTGCATATTCCTTGACACATTATACAGCCACGTTATGCAGAACAATTCACGAGGATCTAATTCATAACTTTTGACACTGAATTTCGCCGGAAAAAAAAACCAACAAAAACTCATATATTACAAGCGAATATCATTAATGCTTACCTCTTCTTATTCTCATATTATAATACATAAAACGTAAAGATGCATGAGTTAGTTTGTTGAAAGATATGCATACGTTCGTTTGTCAAATACTTCATTTTTTTTTTGTCATTTTTGTTTACTTTCTCTTTAGAACAATTCAAAAAAATTTCAAATCTCAACGAAGACGAGGTGGAAAATATTTCCTAATATAGGGTCATTTTTTATAAGGGTGAATAATGTTTTATATATTGCATTAGAAGTAAATAAATATGAATTTTGTGATGACGGATAGGATGTTGTTTAAATCAAGCAAGAGATATTTCCAATCTGACAGTAATAATGTCTGCCAGAGGAGCTTTAATAAAAATCGGATTTAAAGCAACAGTAAGAGAGATTTCATGAATTTTGTTTAAATATATCTGATGGGGTGATGAGCAAAGCAAACCTAAGTGTTATATATTAGTTCATATATATATATATATATATATATATATATATATATATATATATATGGCGAACTCTCTCGTATTCGACGTATGAGGGTTAAGCAGCTCAGTTCCTAGGAAGCGAGAGGACAGACACCAGCACATATGATTTGATTACATTGGGGAAGGCTTTGTGCAGAACCAACCGAATACAGATACCTGGTACACTACACGAGTTTCGAATTCAGAATCCTAGACCAGATGCCATCTAAGTCTATAGAACACAGTCTCTCCTGCTATTTACCCATAGCTGGAGGGAGAAGAAGAGGATTAATACTTTTCCCAAGGATATTAGCACGTAAGTTAATGTAATGGCTTCGATTAGAATTCGAACTCGGCTCTCCGATTCCTCATTCCAATGTGTTACACATTACTCTCTCTCTTTCACTCTCTCTCTCTCTCTCTCTCTCTCTTTTACTACATATATATATACATGTGTGTATGCGGAGGGGTTGAGTGTGTGTGTGTGCGCCTGTGTAACGAAATATGCGTGTATAAACGAAGAATTAATCTTCAAACACGCATCTACAAATTTTAATAATTTTTCATTATTCTCTATTATTTTTCTTTCAAATAGAATGAATTACGAAAATACTTTGTGTGCAACGTCATACAAAATGTTTTGTGTATCCTTTTTTACAGTACAACTGAATGAATTACGTTAGTATAGAATAAACTATAAATGCGTCTATATATATGCAGATGAGTGTGACAAGGCTACTTGTTCTATGTGACCGGTCTCGTGTGCATGAATTCTATTTGTAGATATTATGGAATAAACACAGGAAGTCGTTGCAACTGTTGACGCATGTAAACAAAATATCGCTAAGCATTATTTTGTAAAACTGTATACTCGAATAAATAAGCGATAGATGTAATTAATTGTGAGAATTTTTTTTGTTTCGTTTTTGTGACAAACGATCGAACCAACACCCTGGTCAAAGGTTCACTGAAAGACTAGGTATTTACTCTGTCTCCTCACTAAGACGAGTTTTGACACAAGGTCAGTTTTAAGGTGGGGACCCAAGTGCGCACACTCGGATGAGGGACAAAAATTGCCCGCAGCCCCCGCAATCTTCCATTGCGCTGGCCTCGGTACGAGCACCGATCCATCTCTCAGGTGCAATGAGAGGACGCCGCCCTGGGCTGCTGTTCCCTAGGTCTGGACACCTCTGTATAATTTACCTCAGTTGCGACTCTGTTTTTTGACGGAGTCACCCCTGAGTGCACTCTGCCCAAAGACAGAGACGCAACTGGGAGATGATAAATAATGCATTACAAACCATTCAAGAGAGCAGTTAACTAACAGACTAGTTAGTAAAAAAGAACTTATTATATTTGTAATTGCAAGTTAGGCTCCAGGAGGAAACTTAATTTTAGATTTATTAATCGCTAGCTTATTGGTCCATATATATTTTCATATATTCCTTTTAAAGAAGAAAAATATTCTTGAACATATTCTGAAGTTGAGTCTCCAAAATTTCTTTTTAGGATATTTTACCGTTTGCCAGTTCAAGAATAACGCACGTCTCGTACGATGTCGCTGCTTGGTCAATATATATGAATGCAAAGATTCACATAATCAGAACCTGTCAATGGATAAAAAATGAGTTGCTTTCTGCGTGATGAGTTTTCAGTACTTAAATCTATTAGTATTTGTCTATAATCCTGAAACCGAGCGCCACACACACAATTACACACACACACACACACATATATATATATATATATATATATATATATATATATATATATATATATATATATAGAGAGAGAGAGAGAGAGAGAGAGAGAGAGTGGGGATAGAGAGAGAAACAAACAGAAAGACAGACAGAGAAACATAGATGCCATCCCTCCATTAGTGCGGCTAATGTTCACATCGGTTTCTATAAATATCATTTTTCAATTACTATGAATGTTTTGCCGCACTAACTCGAGTATTATGTATGCACTAATCGAATTTTGGTATATATAAATTTTAGCGCGCTAATCTAAAACGCATTAATCGAGGGATGCCTATATATATATATATATAGGTTTTCTGTGTATGTGTCATGTTTTATGGTGAGAGATAAATGTAGGTATTTACTTATTTATGTATGTATGTATTTATAGTCAGCTCATTCGGAAAGGTATTGGGCTTACGGACAAATCACTTTAAAAAAACTTCAGTTATCGTTCGATCACCGAAGTTAATTACCGTCGAGCCCGGTAAATACTTAGATGGTTACAACTTTGGAACACCTGCGACCCGAAATATGTTAGGCTTTAAATAACACAGGCATCTTTGAAACATCATGAAAAACGAAATGAATCGATCAATCTGGTACTATGTCACCCAGTACTGACTGCCACATGATTGTGTTATCAGCGATTAAACCAGTTCCCCACCGGTTGTTTTTCTAACGAGGAGAGTGGACAGCCACATAGCTGGATCAAAATCAAGACCTGTCAAAGGTTGAATGTGTCCTTTCATGGAATCAATAGACATCTAGCACAGGCATAGGGATATAAAAATTAATTCGGTTGGTATCCAAGCGCACGGTTAGCCCAATGAGACACCTTATCCTTTAGCTAGTAGAATGAAAACTGATCTAACACCTGAAACTTGACAGTATCTGACTGCTACTTCTTTTGGGGTCCTTGCTGTTCTCACCCACAGAGTGGGATAGACCGTGTCTTTCTCCCATATAAAAATATCACGCATAAGCTTTTCTTGATATCGTAAGATAGAACTGATATATCTTTTGGTGGTCGCACTCGACAACAGGCCGGAATATACCAAATATATATTTATGTTTAAAGTCCTTATATATATGCCTGTGCTTTTACATATGATTATATATATCTAGCTATGTCTTATTAAAAATATCAGAAGAAAATACACATTCAAGGGCCGGGAAATGTTCTGTTCTTTGACCTTCTTTAGGAACAATGACAACAATTCAAGGCGAAAATCAATATTTTCGTTGTGCAAACCTGCCTGTCTGAAAACGTTATGTCGATCGTCCCAAAAGTGTTTGAAAAGGATTCTAATGTGAATATATTTTTGCTGTTAATCTATTTTCCTTTTCTTTCTTTTTTTTTTCTTCAGCATTTCCATTCCTTATTGAAATTTATCTCCATTTCTTATATGACATTTCGGAAAATCAATAAAGTAATAAAAAAAAAAAAAGGAAATGATGAGCCAAAATATTATTAGATTTTTAAACATCTTCATGCCTTTTGGGACCACATTAAGTTGAAGTATATTGAAAACGATGGAAATCTTTATTAAGGTGAACACGTATGAAATGTTAATTTCAACACACAAACGCCAAAGATTACATGCATTTATACTTAGGTACAAAACACATAAGCACAGAAACACCTATAGACATAATTCATATCTATCTATCTATCTATCTATCTATCTATCTATCTATATACATACATACATACATATGTATATGTATATATATATATATATATATATATATATATATATATATATATATATATATATAAATATATATATACATATATATATATATATATATATATACATATATATATATATATATATACATATATATATATATATATATATATATATATATATATATATACATATATATATATATATATATATATATATATATGAGTGGTTGTTTAAAATTAATACTTATCAAAACATTGCTAGCTGAGTAAACATCAGAATTTTTAAATATTTAATTCTTCGTCGTACCGAGAACATTTAATTTGTAAAAGTATACACAAACAAACACACACACACATTTGGATTGGTTGAGTCGTTTTCTACGACTTACCAAGCATTTGCAGTTTAAAGTAATATATATTTATATATATATATATATACACACACATATATATATATATATATATATATATATATATATATAGACAGAGAGAGAGAGAGAGAGAGAGAGATTGCTGAGATAATATTTTCTTCTCAAACAGATAGCAGTTAATATTTCACATATTTTTATGTGAAGAAAAAAATTCGCACAATTATAAAATCTGTTTTCCTTTCCTTATTCACTTATTGAATTAACGCAAAGTGTGGAAATTTCCTAAAGTCTTCTTTAAAAGTCCTGTCAAATCGTGAAAATTCTGGTCTCTTGAGGAGCTGGATTTTATTTTTAATATTACACCTGTTACTCTCCATCTTATCATATAATAAGCAAGGGTAACGAAATGCATTTTGCAACGAAAACTGTGCTACTTAATAAAATATCGTTTTCAAGTAAACTCACCTAATGTATAATTAATCTGATGTAATGTCCTAGTGTGATATGATAATTGGTTGTAGAATATATGCAAAAATGATGTTATCTTAGACACAGTGCTATATCCTTCAGTTGGATATCGGCTGAGGAAATAACTATGGCTGTACACTTGCTGCATCAGTGTGTGAGCAGAAATCGGAACTGGTGATAACATAAGCAGGAAATGCATCCAGTGGTTTAAATAATCAGGACGCACAGGTGTCCTGAGCGGAAGGAAATGCATACCGGATGAGGCGTGGCCACACGAAGTTGCGTAGGCGACATACCGGAAGAAGGCGTGAACTTGCGTAGGGTTTCAAATGTTATATAAGCGATCTGGACAGAGAGGTTGTCTAGAGGCTCACTGAAGATTTGTCTCCATCAATTCCCGTGTGCGCAATCCTATCCTCTGTGATTATCCCTCACTGTACCCATTCGCCGCAACTCCAATAATAAATAAATAAATATATATATATGTGTGTGTGTGTGTGTGTGTGTGTGTGTGTGTGTGTGTGTGTTTGTGTGTGTGTGTGTGTGTTCGTCGCCGCATTTAAGCCCAGGAGCCATGCACTTCATTTCAATGCTTTTTAGCAAAATCCTTCGTTAACACTTGGCTCAAAAATTACTGCTATTTTAAATGAGTTTCATATACGTGTATATGCGTGATCATGTGTGAGTATGGATTCCCTTTGCACAGACTTACAGAATCTTCAAGATTTGGGCAACCATAACACTTCACAAATTCCTCTTCTTTGTAGCACTTAATAAATTTTGTATCTTAATAATTTTTTGTCTTTTCCAAACTGTTTTACTCAAGCCTGTTGGGTAGGTTAGGCGTTGTTTTGCGCTATCACCCTTGTCTTTAATCTGTCCTGTAGTATCAAATTTTCCAAGTCGTCTGTCCTTATTGCGCGCTCTAGAATTTTCAACTGTCTCTTTATGATTTTAAATATATGTGTTCTTTTACTTTCTATTTTCTCTAAAACTTCGTCGTTGTTCACATGTTCCGTATGTTGTATTCTCCTGATGAACCACATTTCAACTGATTCATGTTTCTTCTTCATCTATGAGGAGATTGTCTATCATTCATTGCCATATAGGAGGACTGATATTATATAACAGTTCAGTACACCTTTTAATGTTTCTCACGAATTGTGTCTGTTTCTTAATACTTTGCTTAGCTTTTGAAAGGCGTCTTTCGCTGACCCGATGCGTCTTAACTTTTACAAGACTACAAATATAATTAATAATTGTACGAGACTAAACTGGCTAAAATAGAATATGTGTTCGTCAGCAATTAAATAGGAACAAGATTTTAGATGCTATTTCAACAACAAACATCTGAGAATTTCACACATAGACAGAAATATATATATATATATATATATATATATATATATATATATATATATATATATATATATATATATATATATATATAATCCATTCGTTAGTTAATTCCTTAGTTCGGATAACCGTTACGCCCTGCCAATATCTCATAAATAATGGACCGTTTTTATCACGTGATAACATAGAACCGACAAATCTGAGATGCTACTTGGTTACATTGAGAAAGTGAAAGAAAGAAAGAAAGAAAGAAAGAAAGAAAGAAAGAAAGAAGGGAAGTTAGAATTGTTTAACGTCTGTTTTAATGAAATGGAAAATGTTTTCAATTTAAAATATTTCCATTTGTACACTTTTACTTATAAATAACTTTTATTTCGGCTTGGTATTATAAATAGTCAGAAAGATATCGGGGGAATAGATAATCGTTTATGACCTGTAACTCTTTGTCACAAACCAGTATTGATTTCTATGTCCACACAGTATTGCATTTACCTACCTATCTATAATTAGGTATGATGTGCGGGTAAATATTATTTTTACATCGAGAAAAGAAAGAAACCGGGTAATGGTTGTAGAATTTTTTTTCTTTTGAGAATGTTGTAACATTTGTAGATTAGTTTGGATGAATTTTCTTGTCTTTTTAAAAGCATTAATCCGGAGGAGAAAAAAAAAGCGATTGATTTCATGGCTAGAGATACTAGATTTTTGGAACGCTTGTGAAGTTCAACGAGTTTATTTGAAGGTCAAGGGTTTAGTACAAAAGTCAGAAGATAATCTCTTGAATACACAAGCAGCGGATGTGACGTATAAATGGATGTAAATGTAGGCATTTTCAAAACAAGTAATCAAGCGAAGCCGCAGGGTAGGCAACTGAGACGTAGTAATACAAAAATCAAAGAAAAGGAAATAAGACAGGACTAATTAAAATGCAATTGTTTAGTATATTTTCTTTGTTTTCTATACTTGTACGAAACTTGTGGACTGGCGCTAAAGAATCGCAAACAAAGTACTGTACGTGCTAACATAAACACGCATCAGCTAAAGTGGATATCGCATGTAACTCGGAGGTCATAATCGAGATTTTGAATTTCCACTGTACTTCAAATAAAAGGTTATTAATAAAACCTCTATCAATACTGGAAAGAGCGATAACATCTACAGGACATGAGAAACCTATTTTCCTGAAAAAAATATTATAAATTCCAATTAACCTTAGTATTGGCTGCTCGGTCAATGTATAGATTTTTATAGATATTTGATAAAATACGTCACAAAGAAATGCTGGAACTCTAGGTAACCTTGACATATTTGGGAAGGATATTAGAATAATACAGAATCTATTCTGTCAACAAAACGCTTGTGTGCGGATATAAAATGAGTTCAGTAAATATGCAAAAACAAGTCAAAGATCTCTTTCTCACCGGACTTATCCAAACTGTGAAATCATTCGGAGAATTCCCACCAGAATTCATTATTGACGACGACAATCTTTAACGACACAAGATATGCAGATGACAATATCGATAGCAGACAGAGAAAGGGTATTACGAGAACTAATGCAAAAAGAAGTGAAGGAACATCATTTACATTATTCGGACTATTGTCCTCATCTTTGTTGCCATATTTATTACAACGTTTCGGCCGTTGTACGCTCCGGCCTTCTTCAGATGATTGGAATGTCGAACTGAACCCTTTATTTCGCTCACTGGGGTAGACTGATCTAGTTCCACGTGCCATGTTTAATGGATATCAGTTTTCTCCTGCTAATTTCCCTATGAAAATTCTCCACTGCCTTAAACGGGTATTGAACTCACACTCTCTGGGTCCTGTCACTGGATCTAACCAACGCCTTTATCCACTGTGCTTTGTGTCCTTGAAGAAGGCCGGAGCGTACAACGGTCGAAACGTTGTAATCAATATGGCGACAAAGATGAGGGCAATAGTCCGAATAATGTAAATGATGTACGTAATGCCTCATCTCAGAAATATAGACAGATACTGAAGTGAAGGAAATCGAAAATAAATTATTAAACAGTAATTGCATGATGACGGAATGCATATTTGTTAGCATAAGAAACAGCCCAACATGTAAATTACAAATTGAAGATACCACAATCTAATAAGTAAAACAATTTAAGTATCTGGGAAGTCTTGTAACAGAAAATAGACAAGAAAGCACGACAATGAAATCGAAAGAAGCATTGGGATAGTAAAAGATGTCTGCAAAATGATAAGCAAATTATTAGGAAACAGAAAAAATCATTAGAAACAAAGAGAAGAGTACTGAACTATTATATAATATCAATCCTTATTTATGGCAGTGAATGCTGGACAATCTCTTCACGGATGAAGAAGAGACTTGACCTAGTAGAAATGTGATTCTCCAGAAGGATGCTGAGAATATCATGGAAGGCTCATGTGAACAACGACACAAGTTTTAGAGAGAATTGAAACAAAAAAAAACACTTATACTTCATATTAGAAAGAATCAGTTGAAATTACAAGGGGAAAGATGGCTTGGGAAATTCGATACTCGTTAGAAAGATTGATGGCAAGAGGAAGAGAGGAAAACGACGCATAAACTACTTAGAGAGCTTAAGTAACTGGATGGCGTTGTAATGTTTGTCGAAGATACCAAAAAGACAACATTTATTAGGAGCTAAACAAAATTAATTTTGGAGAGCTATGACCGACTACTTCCTGAATGGACACGGTACATAGAAGATTGTTACTCCCCCTCATTTTTGCGTTTCATCATCTTGTTGCGAATATCTCTTTAAATATCTGTTTCAATATATTTAAAGTGACATATATATATATATATATATATATATATATATATATATATATATATATATATATATGTGTGTGTGTGTGTGTGTGTGTGTGTGTGTGTGTGTGTGTGTGTGTGTGTGTGTGTGTGAATAAAAAGAAAACATTAAGATATATAATCCGGTGTTCTTATAGATATTTTTATTTTTACAAAATAGTGCTCGATGTAAGTCCTCCGGGTATGTCATGCGTTGTTTTTCCTTGTCTCTCGTTCCCTCGATTCGACCTAGACCCTCCTTCCACATTATATGTTCCAGAAACTTCAGCTGCCTCTTCCTGATATTAAGTATAAGCCTCCTCCTTGTTTACAACCTCTCTAAGACTTCATTGTTGCTCACACGCTCGGTCCATAATATTCTCAGCATCCTTCTGTAGAACCACATCTTTGTTACTTTGTGTCTCTTCTTCATCTTTGAGGAAATCGTCCAACATTCGCTGCCGTAAACAGCTGTCGTGTAACAGCTCAGTATTGTTTTCTTTGTTACCACAGAAATCCTCCTGTCACGCAATACTCAGATTTTGGAATGTGTCCTTGGCCATCCAAATACGTCGACGGATCTCAGTGTCTCACTTACCGTGATCTGTCAAAACGCTTCCCAGATATTTAAACTTCCGCGTCTGTTTCATTCTAGCGTTCCCGACCTGCAAATCACATTTCGGGCTCATCCTCTTACTGATGACCATGCATTTCGTCTTCTTGTAGTTTATGCTTAGTCTTTTCTTCTCACTCTCCCTTGATAACTTCTGTACGATCTTAAAGCACAAATCTCTGCAACATGTTTTCTTACATCACCGACTATTCAGATAGCGTGACTGAAAGCACTAAGTTCTTCATAGAATGTCTCGTCTATAATTATTTCATGATATAAATGAGATTACTTAAAATGTCACTTTGATAATGTTTAAGTTCTTATTAATCCTTGTTGTAGATAAGTTTTTATATTTTTAACATAATTTTACACAATTATTCTTGATATTCATTGCTTAATTCGATAATCTGATTTAGTTTTTAACAGCCTCTTCACACGGACAGAATGTGGCGAACCTGTCCCTATTCTATCGCTATTTCTATGGCAAATATTCATTTGAATTTTATTATTTACCCCATTTCATACTTCACAGTTAACACATGACATGCCCGTTCTATGGAATTTAATCCTGCTCAAGTTGTACGTCTTTCAGATACGAGGAGAAAGTTAAACTGCAACAGCTTTTTCCTAATGACAGACACCATGTGTAACAGGCTACCGCGCAGTTGTTTCTCAAAAACCATCAATCTTTGTTTATGATTATGTAGCGCCACTTCGTAAGGTTATAAGAAGGATGATCCTCGTTGACAGCTGCTGGCTTCATCCACTGAAAAGCATTTTTTAACCATTGATCTAACAAAGCGATTGTATAGAGCTGAGAGTGTATATATTTCTAAATGTGCGTGGCGTTAATCATGACATCGGTAAGTCTTGATGTCGGGACAATTTAACGAACATGACTTCTGTTTTTCATAGAGAGTTTTGGTTTTGTACGAATTGCAATGTTGTGAGATACTACTCTGTGAATGTGCACTTAGAAGTATCCTTAATAAATAGCGTGAGCGAATTAACGCAAGGCAGATTGTGTTTACGAATAAACGAGCTAAGTGGTATTAACTGGCAAGCATAGCCGACACGTTTCAATCAAAACGCTTCTTCACTACATTGTCATGCCTTCGCTTTATTTGGAACAGAGATATATTTACTGGCGTGTCTATTAAAAAAAATGAGCAAAAAATTAATTCGAAATTCATAGTAAAGTAAAAAAAAAATAACATATTTTCCTGAGGTATCAATTTATCCTAGTGCCCACTCAAACGTAATTAACCACAATCAAAGAGATAAAGCTTAAGGAACGGCCACCACTTAATCGTGATGTGGTTTTGATGGTACCTGAAAATAAAGTGGAAGATGCATGACACTTGCACGTGCGTTCCAGTGGCCAAAGGGCGAGTGGATTTCGTAAATGATGAAGTTGGAATATTTTTTTTTTATATTTTCTTGCAAGCTTTCCTTGTTCCTTACTTAATCGATAGGGACCAAGTCTTCGGTCATTCCGATGAGTCGGCGATCTTTTCGAAGGGTTCTCACTTGTTCTTGATCAGTATGAGCCGCCATAAAAACATTTCAATCGAGTGACTAGACATATTTTCCCCACCTGCTATGTATAACTTACATATATTATTCAACTGCTATATATGACTTTTGATATAACAGCCACCTGCACTAATGCAAAGCTCTTCAGTAAAATGAATGAGCACTTTGGCTGATTGGCATTTGTTTACATTTGTAAAAACAATAGGCTAGATTTAGTTGTGTAACTCTATCGAGTGAATATAGCTCTGGCAGACAACAAATTAGTTGTGTTTCAATCCTGGCTTGAGGCATTCGGAAGTCTAGTTGCACTGAGGAGCTGTGATACAGCGAAACAGTACTGTCTGTGAATGACATAATTTAGCTCTTGAAAATACATTTCAATTGAGCACTCTTGAGTGATAAGCTATTTCTATAAACAACAGCCACCTGCACTAATGCAAAGCTCTCCAGTAAAATGAATGGAGCACTTTGGCTGATTGGCATTTGTTTACATTTGTAAAAACAATACGCTAGATTTAGTTGTGTAACTCTACCGAGTGAAGATAGCTCTGGCTGACACCAAATTAGTTGTGTTTCAATCCTGGCTTGAGGCATTCGGAAGTCTAGTCGCACTGAGGAGCTGTGATACAGCGAAACAGTACTGTCTGTGAATGACATAATTTAGCTCTTGAAAATACATTTCAATTGAGCACTCTTGAGTGATAAGCTATTTCTATAAACAACAGCCACCTGCACTAATGCAAAGCTCTCCAGTAAAATGAATGGAGCACTTTGGCTGATTGGCATTTGTTTACATTTGTAAAAACAATACGCTAGATTTAGTTGTGTAACTCTACCGAGTGAAGATAGCTCTGGCTGACACCAAATTAGTTGTGTTTCAATCCTGGCTTGAGGCATTCGGAAGTCTAGTCGCACTGAGGAGCTGTGATACAGCGAAACAGTACTGTCTGTGAATGACATAATATATATATATATATATATATATATATATATATATATATATATATATATATATATATATGAGAAAATGACAAGGAAAACTCATCTTAGCCGAAGGGTTTCGTCCTCTGAGGAATATTATCAAGTTAAATGTCTTGATATTTGCCTTGATAAAGTCTCTTAGAGGGCGAAACGCGTCAGCTAATATAAGTTTTCATTTTATCTTCTTTCATATTGTTCTCTTACAGACATTCACTATCTTATATTTTTGCAGACACACATACATACATACATACATACATACATACATACATACATACACACTTGTGTGTCTGCGCGTGCGCGTGTATTGGCTGCCAGTACTGGAAAACTGTTCTCGAAACGTGGTGTACGTATTTTCTATCTATCTATCTATCTATGGTAGGGTGTTTGTGAGCATGCATGTGTAACAAAACTGTTTATATAACAGATGTGAAATATATATCGAAATGTTTTTTGTTGTTTTTCACGTTAATGAAAATACCCATATACTTACTGAACGAGTGAACATACACCAATATACCCTCTTCAATCAGTGCACAAGCTCACACACACACAAACACAGACATAGAGTAACACACGCACACAAACACCGGGATACATATACAGTGCCGTTCGATAAAAGTGACTCGCCTGAATTTTTTTACTTAAAAATCTTTTCGCCTATTGTTTTTGGGGTCAAACTAATTTTTAATCTTACTAATATAAAGACCCCTTCCCGACCAGCTAGTAAAAAAGTTTACTCACCCTAAGGTATTCTATTGATAATTATAATTTTGGATATAAATAAGATTTAAGGATAAACTCTGTGCAAAAAAACCTGACTCACTTATTTCCCGCAACTAGTAATCAATAGAAACATAACCGAACAGCTTTAAATAAAGAATAATAGAGGTATAATTTATTTATAATAGGTAATATAGTTCGAAATATTTAATAATCTATGGTTCCTCCTTTATTTTGAATAACCTTTTCAACCCCTTTTGGCATTGACTTGATTAGGTTCTGGCAAATCTCATCTCCAAGCATTAAATTCCATTCGGATATGAAATTCACAATCAAATCCTCTTTGTTGCTCAACTGCTTTCTCGAGAGCATGTACTTTATAATGCTCCATAAGTTTTCTATGGGGTTGAGGTCAGGAGATTGGGGCGGCTATGTCAGAACATTCACCTGCTTCTCATCAAAGTATTCCTTCATCAATTTTGATTTGTGACAGGGAGCATTAACCTGCATAAAAATGAGCTTGGTGCGGTCGATTTGCACCCTTTCAGCAGAAGGAAGCAGACAAAACTCTAAAATTCTCTTGTACTGCTCGCTCCTGGGGGTCTTTTCAATAGGTTTAAGAAACCAATTCCATGAAAATAAAAGCATCCCCAGAACATTATACTGAACGGATGCATGACAGTACTTACTGCTAAATTCAAAGAGCTTTCAAAGTTTCTTCTTCGGATTTTAGATCGCTTATCCTTTGAATTTAGCTCAACTTTCGTTTCAACGGAGAAGAGAACATTTAGTAAAAATCAAAATCAGGTGAGTCACTTTTATCGAGCAGCACTGTACATATGTACAATTATATCTGAATTATTGTTGGTCGTATTTACTCATGTTCCCACAAGAGTGAGATGTAACACAAAGCCTATTAAATTTTCAAGATCTCATGAACTTTTGTTTGAAAACAAATATTTCGAGCGCCCTGGAAACTTCAGATTAACGTACATCAATTTATTTTAATGAAATGAAAAGATGCTGACTGGATTCCATCGAGACAGAATGGAAATAGACGATACTTGGACACGGATGTCAAAATCTGATATAAAGTGAAGCCGAAAATATTATTTGAATTTCTCTTTATTATTCATTATAAAAATAATAATACTAAGCCATAGAATATCTGCGAGACATGCTTGTTGTGTAGCAGTTATCGTCACATAAATTGGGATAATCGTTTCGTGTTCAGTTTCCTGCCCCTTCATACGTTTTCA
>OZ038475.1:50164479-50199479 GCA_964036315.1 Acanthosepion esculentum
AACAAAGTAAGGGAGCTTTGGTAAAAGGAGAACCGATGCTAAGTTAAACTAAGGAGAGGACATTGTGGAAAGACATAACTAACACATAAAAAGATAAGAATGTAAATGAGATAGAGTAATTTTATTTATGATGAAATATTTATTTAGGTGAAATATTATCAGTATTTGTTTTTGATAAATATAATTTAATCTGTATTCCTAGATAAGGTATAGCAGGAAAGTGAGAATGAAGGGCTAACCACCAATTGTGAGAAGACAATATATACGCGTTAGCAAGAGAGACAGCCCGATATGCGATCTACGAAGACGCCAAAATAAAGTAAGTTTAGAAACGTAACTTTATAGAAAGTGATATAACAGACCATGGTTAATGCGACACAGAAATTCCTGGGTGCATTGGTATAGCGAACGATGCCATATAAAAGCTAAAGAAAATATTAAGAAACAGGAAAAAATTTGTTAGAAACAGAGAGAGCATTTAACTGCTATGTAATATCAATACTTCTATATGGCAGTATATGTTGGACAATTTCCTTAGAGATCAAGAAGAAACTCGATGAGACAATGATTTGGGTGTATTGTGGATGCTGAGAATACAATGAATGGAGCAACAAGGACGAAACCAGGAAGATTTAATGAAAAAAATAAAAATGTACTTAGAATCAGAAAGAGAAAATTTCTGTGACACACAATTAGGAAAGAAATCATTGCAATTTTTTATATTCATCGGACTCGTAGAAGTCAAAATCATAGAGGAAAGCCAATTGTGAGAAGACAATGTATCTTTCGCTGACTACATATGTATATATATATATATATATATATATATATATATATATATATATATATATATATATATATATATATATATATGTGTATACACATAGCAGAGTGAATTGAGATCTCGAGTTTATTTTCGCATCCAGTCTAGGGAGACAACTGTGAATACAAAACCGGGCAGGCATGGCTCCAACAACTTCACTCCATGAAAAAATCTACTTGCTACCAAAAAATCTGGAGTATATGAACGGCAAAACATGGACTGGAAGGGATAGTAAGGATACATACATTACCTAGAGTTTTGTGGAGAGTAATGATAGCTGACCTCCTGAAGGAACACGCTACATAAACTTTATCGCAACTCTCAGATTGTCAAACCAGAATCTTTAAATTATCAATGCGGATTCCTGCTGTCTAGTCTTCGTAATCTAAACGGTAAATCTCTAACACTTCATGGGATGCTCCAAAGTAGCAGTGAATAGGAGTTTGTATGTTTCTGGAGATTTATTATTATTATTATTATTATTATTATTATTTTTAGTTTCTTTTATATCTGGCGTTTACATATTTCTTTCCGGGTCCCGCCCAGGGACCTAAAGTTAGAAATGGCATCATGAAACTTTCCACTGCAAAAAAAATAAATAAATAAAAATAATAATTACATAGATAAAGCCCTTCGTAAAGTGTGGGTTGTACTTGTCAGAACATTTTTCTGTATCTCTTTGAGGCCTGGACTTCCAGGGATCCCTTCAATTAGTCTACTGGGAGCTTTTCCAACCAGTCCAAGGGCTCCAACTACAACAGGGATTGTTGATGTTCCCATGTGCCACATTTTTGAGATTTCTATTCCAAGGTCCTTGTATTTTGATAGCTTTTCGAATATCTTCACAGATACATTGCAGTCTGCAGGGACTGCTATATCAATAAGGAGGCACTTTTTTTGTTTGTGGTCTTTAATAACAATGTCTGGGCGGTTGGCTTTGATTGTTCTGTCAGCGTGTATTGTATAGACCCATAGAATTGTAACAGGTCCTATCTCCGTAACCGGGTCTGGGTGGTGTTCCTACCAGTTTCTTTCAGTTTCCTTCCCGTAGGAGGGGCAAATTATTATTATTATTATTATTATTATTACTATTATTATTATTATTATTATTGCTATCTGGGTGTTGCGCTATTTAGTTACTTTTTCATCTGGATTTCTATTCCTAGGAATATAATATCCGTCGGCATCCGTTTATCTCATGGGGTAAAGGTAGCGCGTTATTTGGTCAAAATTGTGTACTTTGGTGTCGCAGTCGTGGGTGAAGGTATATGGAAAGAGCCATAGTAATAAAGAGAATAACATTTTAAGTCGGTTTGGACGTAGGAGTTGCCGGAGAGTTGTCAATGTTGGCAACCATCCGCCTTCGGGGTTTTTCTACTCCTGTTCGGACTGGATTTACTTTCATAGCCTTTTGGATATGACCGCAAGGCATCGAAGGTATTCCTTCCCTTGGATTGCCTTCCTAGGCTGTCGAGCTCCAGCTACCCGTCACAGCTGGTTATGAGTCGCTAGTTTTCTGTCTTTGTACATTATCTGGCTTGTATCTAGACTTAGTTGCCAGAGGCTATTTGAAACGCATTCAAAGTAAGAATTTTACAGACACTAGGAGCTTGTCTCCACTATCACCCCCGGTTATGACAACCTTTGGAACATATAAAAATAATATATGTATATAAGTGTTATTTACATTATGTGTTTTAAGAATTTAATTTCCTAGGGATACAGAAATGAATGAATACTCATCCAAATAATTTATTATTATTATTATTATTATTATTATTATTATTATTATTATTATTATTATTTATGTATGTATGTATGTATGTTATGTTATGTTTCCTGCTTTGTATCATGTAGAGCCGGGTCCAAACTATGGCCCTTAGGCTCTATAGTAGAATTCTCATTAAATTGAAAGCACTTTTATTAGTATATGTGATGTTCCTAGTAGGGCGATCTTCTGGGCAAGCGATGTTTCCTGGGACACACTTAGTAAAATTGCCCATTCCTTTTCTCACAGATCTCCGATTACTATTGGTTTTTTCTCAGTCTTCATTGCTCACATCCTTTTAATCTCGATCTCTAGGTTCTTGTATTTGGAGAATTTCTCGATAATCGTTATGGAGGTGTTTCTCAGATGGTACTGCTATACCAATAATTATATACTTCTGAATTTCTTGTCTTTTATGGTAATATCAGGTCCGTTGGCTTTTATTTCCCTGTGAGTTTGAATTGACATGTCTTAGGGGATAGTTATATCGTTAGTTTGGGTAATTGTGTCTGATTGGTGCTCACACCTTCTCTCAGTGGTTTCGATTTGTGCTTCTTGCATATCTTCCAGTGCATATATGTCGCTATCTTGTTATGTTTGTGGTAATATTCAATTTTATTGCTAGTTCCGGATATCCTTAGATAATATGATCGAGATTTTCATCATATTTTCCGCAGATCCTGCATTTTGGGTTAGTTCCATATTTGATTATGTGACATTGATAGGATCTGGTTGGGAGGCCTTGATCCTAAGCTGCAGTAATTAGGCATTCTGTCTCAGTTTCCCTCTCGGTTCTCCCCAGTCACAATAGTGTTTCCTGTTGGTCCATATCTACTTCGTTCGACCTTTCTATGTATTTGGCATGCAACGCCTTGTCCTCCCGTTTTTTTTCTTTTTTTGTAATTTCATTTGGCCAAGTTGTTTTGCTTTCGGTTTTACTCGTTTGGCGTAGATGGTATTCGCTTCGTTTTCTGTTGGTAGGATTTCAGGTTGATTATTATTATTATTATTATTATTATTATTATTATTATTATTATTAAGTGAACACGTGGCCGAGTGGTTAGAACGCTGTGGCATGAGACACACATTCAAATTTTAACCTTATTTTCTTTATCAATATGTTTTTGTAATGTCGGCATTGAGAGAGGATCCCAAGCCCATGACACCTTTCGAAAATTCCGGAAAACAATAATACACCGTCTGACTTACGCGTTGTGAGTGAAATTGGATAGACAAATCGTCGATGATAGTTCTAGTATGAATTCACAAGTCATCGTGATTGAGAGCATCAATATAAGGGACTTCTTCAGCTACTGATTCCTCCAGAATATGATCTCTACAGTGAAATTGAAGACGCTCACTCAGGCGCATTTCTGTTTGTTTAACACCCACAGAAAATACCTGTGGTTTATACTACAACTAGCGTAACCAATATTCTGAACAAGTCTAGTATGCTTAAATCCTCGGTCACGATGACTTATGACTTCGTGCTAGCATAGCCATCGACTAAGGGTTCAGTCTACCCAATTTCACCCAGAAGGCTTAGGCGAAACCTTGGTATGATTTTCAGGCACTTTCCAAACGTGCCACACTCTTGGATCACCACTTCCATACCGATAAGATCAGGAAGTCTTCTTCCCGACAAATCGACCAGGACGAGATTCGAACAGGGGTGTGTATATATATATATATATATATATATATATATATATATATATATATATATGGAGAGAGAGAGAGAGAGTGAAAGAATGCTTAAATATATATATATATGTATGTACATATATGTATATATATTCATATATATATGTATATATATATACATATATATATATAGAGAGAGAGAGAGAATGCTTATATATATGTATATATGTGGATCACATAGCAAAACTTTGAAAGACATAAAGAACAGCAAGAATCACGTCACAAAAGATCGAAGAACTTAGTTGGGAGAAAATTACTCATCCACCTTATTCTCCCGACCTTGCTCCTTCAGACTACTATTGGTTTCGTAGCTTACAAAATCATTTGGAAGAAACAGCTTTTGTAACACAGGAAGAGGTTAAAACTGACATTTGTGAGTTCTTCGAATGAAAGCCAAAAGAATTTTACAGTAATGGAATTAGTAAGCTTGTTAACAGATGGAAGGACGTCATAAATAATCAGGGAAAATACATTGTTGATTGAATCTGCAATTAAATGTAACATTTGTCACTTGTTTTCTTTATTCAAAATTCGGACAGAACTTATGAGATGACCTGATATTAACACTAGCAACAACCAACCGTCAAACTGATGGCAAGGTTAAACCTTTTTCGGTCAGGTAAATCTAGCGGGCATTAAAAGCACACTATTGACTCGTTGTAATATAGACAAACAAATAACGAAAGAACAAACACAAAGTTAATTACCTTCGACAGAATTTAATGATGAAGGATTGAGTTGAGAACAAGAAACCAAAAAATCTATAAGGAAATAATATCAATTCTTAAAATTCTTACAAGTAAGGCTTAAATCTTCTGCCTGTCACTTATGTGGATGGCACACTGCAAATCTGTCTCGAGAAAATCACCGAAGAGAAGGCAAAAGGATACCATTCGGCAACTACCTCCCCTCCCAAAAGCATGAAAACTGAATTAAGAAATAGCAGATAACAGTGTAACGGGGGTTATTAATTAATTGACTGATTCGTTTTCTACAGCTTATAAACCATTTGCAGGTTATTTAAAGCCAGAAAATAATTTGAGATTGTAAAACTTTTGGGGGGAGGTGGGGGTTATTTTCTGATACAAGACTTACTAATTAACCCATAGCTGGTGGAGAAGACGTAGATTCATAACTTTCCAAAAGGTATTTGAGCGTGAGTATATATAGCGAAACCAACTGAAATTGAAATTCGTCTCTCCCATTAACAATTCTGAGCCATTATCCATTAAACCACCTGCACATCCAAGATTGCAATACCTGTTATTCGCAGTAATGGTGGTAAGTTCACATGGAACTGACACCTGTTCGGTAACGAGAGATACGCCCAACCGGTTTGCCTGGCTGTCGTCCAGCAACTACCTTCAACAATGATAAACTCTTAGTTGGTTCATGAAATGTGAAGACAATGTACCAATGCGTAAGGTTAGTGTTGTGGTAGGATCCACCTAATTTGCATAGTGGAGTACCGACTATATAAATATGGTTGGTACCGGGAAGACATGAGAGGCGAATCTCTTGATTCGCCTCTCTGATACGGGCCGGTCGCAGAGATTCGTCCCTGCGCTGGTAGTATCGCGGCTACGTCTGACTAGCTATGACCAGCTCTGACCAGCTTGGACAAGCTAAGACCAGCTAAAGCCAAAGCACTGCGGACCGGGTGAAAACTCGGGTCCATTCCCTCTCCCTTCCCACGTTCAACCCCGACCTTGTGTCACAACCTGGCACTGTGGGAGGTCAAGTAAATCCAGAGGCGAATCAAGAGATTCAACTAGAGACTCTGCCCGACTGCGACTTAGTCAACACATTCTCCAGGAACGGTCTTCCCAGGAATATACAAAAGACTATATGTAAATATTGTGTACACTTTCTTGTTTCAATACATTTTGTTCTAAGTACATTTTGTGTTGCATTATTATTCCATGCATTAGTCAAGTTTCAACAGTTAGAAAAGATATAACAGGAAATTAATAATATTGATATTCTGCAAATATGGAAAAGGAAATACTTAGCCGGTGAAGATTTTACAAGCGGTACTCAAAGGATCATACATGCAGTAGGAGAGATAAACAAATAAGGAGTCGGGTTAATATTTGCTAAAAGCTATAAGCCTCATCTAGTTTCCAGTTAAATGGCAGATACATTTATTTTATTCAAGAGGGAAGCTAATCAATATGGCTTTCATAGGGGTCAAGGCAGCTAAGTGAGAAAGCGCTGAACAACATATGGATAGATTTTGCATCACACTAGAAAATGCGAATCATTAGAGGAGGTCTCAAGAAATAATTATTGCCTGGGCGAAAAGAGGACATAAAATAGAGAAGAAAGAAATAAAATATGTTTAAATGGTCGGTAATTATTGCACAGATAAACTCCAAGAAATAACCAAACACTTCAGGACAAAAATACAAAGATTATGTGAACTTGCAAAAGCGCAGCACCATACGAATCTAGATAAAAAAAAACACACAGGTAAAAAAATCACTTGAAAAAGTCACGGTAACAAAAGTCACGAGAAAAAAAGAAAAAGTGGATGGTTAGCACACAGCAGACAACGTCCCAGCCTCTTATCCAAAAGTGGACAGAATCACAGCCTCTTATCCAAAAGTGGACAGATTCACAGCCTTTTATCCAACAGTGGACAGAATCACAGCCTCTTATCCAAAAGTGGACAGAATCACAGCCTGTTATCCAAGTGGACAGAATTACAGTCTCTTATCTAAAAGTGGACAGAATCACAGCCTCTTATCCAAAAATGGACGAAATCAGAGCCTCTTATCCAAAGGTGGACAGAATCACAGCCTCTTATCCAAAAGTAGACAGAATCCCAGCCTCTTATCCAAAAGTGGATAAAATCCAAGTCCCATAAATTAAATAAATTGCAAATTTAAGGAATTTTAAATTCAAGTCTTAAATTTAGACTTTATTCGCATAAAGTCGTGTCCTATGGGATACTGGGACTCACTATGAAATATATCGAATATGTGTTGCATCGTTAGAACACGTTTTTAGTGCTTAATCTATCTTCGCATACGATCAACGTGGTTTGTTTACATGTTGGTGCAAACTTTTTAAAAAAGGCACATCCTAAGGCTTTCTTCGAATACAGTCGGGTCTTATGGGATACTAGGACTCCCTAACGAAGAAATGTATCGAATATTTTATCGTAGCATTCTTAGAAAACGTTAGAGGTTGGATCGATTTATTATTAAATTCTCTTGCACACAGTGCGAATCCATAAACTATAGAAATCGATGACTTTATTAGTGGATACCATTAATTAATTGTGACTTTTTTATATGTTGCACCTTTTAGGAGAAGAAAATCTAAAAGACAAACAGTATTGTAATTTTATGCAAATATAATGGCTGGCTACTCGTTTCCCATTACCTAATCTCTGTTGCAGACGCTTGCTCAGGCCTATTTGTATTTCTTCAACCACCGCTGACCTCATCTGTGGTTTGTACAACGACTATACAACGACTACACATAATATACAGTTTCTGTGATTTCGTGTTAGTACAGCAGTCACTGGCTTCCGAAATCTTTCCTCTTCCCAACTGTACTCATAAAATTTGGCATTTCAGATCGATCCAGTAGGCTGAGAACCTCTCTCGACCAAGATACTATCAAGATGAGATATCTGACAAATTGGCGATGTTGAGATTTACACCGTAATCTCATAGAGCGTTAACGTTCTAACCATTCGTCCACGCGTCTATAACAGCTAATAAACATATATATATATATATATATATATATATATATATATATATATATATATATATATATATATATATATATATATACCAATAAAACGCCTACAGTAAAATTCTATTACATTTACTTGATTTAAAAAGAAATATAGTCTATTAGTAATTATGAATAAAAAAATATTTTTAAATTATTGTTAAATATAACGTATTCTAACCCAAACACCCCTTTTAGAAAGATCTTTAAGTATACAAGTACGAAAAAAATTTCGAAAAACTTTTTGTCGTTAATAATAATAAAAAAATCATACGACATACGTTTAACGGATGTCAGAATTCGTTGGAAAATACACCCCTACCCTCCCTAAACTTAACTTCTTTTTCGAATGTAACTCATAATTGATACAACAATAGTTAATAAAAATGAATACGTTACCGCCCCAGTCTGAATGATTGGATTTGTCTGTATCCTTGGAAACAGGAAATTATGAATTTATATGTGCGTTTAAAACTCAGTAAATGTAAAATTAAGTTATTCCAAAATTCTCTTGAAGATGAAACAGAACTAATGCTTTTAATTTAATTATATAATTAAATTTGATGTTTTAGCTTCAGTTTTTGAAGCATGGTTATTACTGTTTGGTTGAATAATCTAGGCATATTATGTTGATTTATTTTAGTCCTCTCAAATTCACGGATCAATTTATTAGTTTTGTCATTAAATTGATTAAGAAAGTCGCCGTAGTTTTGGTCATTTCTTTTATTTTACCAGACACTTTCAATCTCTTAATCAGTTTAATAACAACATTAAGAAATTGATTCCTGGGTTTGAGAAGATTAGCTGTGAATTGGAATCATATAAGAAATAATAGTGTCTTGAGTTAAGCATCAAGTTAGCCTTGCTGTTTTAAAATGTGTATTTGAAGTACTCAGTTTTCATTAGACTCAGACCAATTTACTCGTTATCTTTAAGAGAATTTTTCATTTGTTCAAATTGCTTACATATATTAGAGCTATCTCTTAGTTTTCAACTGTTTTAATATCACTAGAGAGAAAAAAATAAAACCAAAAGACACGAATTCCTAAATATATAGATAGCATAGGTCGATGCGTTACATTCGTTTTGAAATGTTACTGACCGGCCTTGTGTTAATTCTTTTTGTTTGTTGAAGTCAAAGGGCAGTCCTCAACGAAGGACGTCAAGTCCACAAAAGGCTGCGGTGAAGAGGCGTCTTAGAGTTTAAGTGTAAGTAAAACAGAACAAAATCTCAAGTCATTCATGTATTTATAACCTTCTCGTTGACCGCGAAAACAAGTTACTCTGAGGTCAAGTTGAACAGCGAGCGTTCTGAAAGCGAATTTTAGACACATGCCCCGGAAAGGTCTTTTGTTGATGTGGCACACGACGACTCAATGACAGCAAACGACCATTAAAAAGACTAAACAACAAAGACAACTATATACCAATATATCTCGCGATATTCCTCTTTCTCTCTCTCTCTCACTCCCTCTCTTTCTCTCTCTATCTCTCTCTGTATCTAACTGGGCGTTATATTTTTCATATATCTTTTTTATTTTACTTCAGCTGTTTTACTTTAGCTATCATTGTCATCCTATTTCAGTCGATTTTTGTTTACTTTTAGTACAGTACAAAAATAGGTTAATGTCTTCAAATCCTTAAACAGCTTTAGATCTCTATAGGCCTTTGTTAAAATACTGTATTCAGCAGTTTTGCTCATCTATAATATGACCATTTATCTGTTTAAAACCTGAAGTTTAAAGACTTACATCTATCTATCTATCTATCTATCTATCTACATTAAAAATAAAATTGCAGTGGCTTCATAAACGATTCTGATTTTAACTGTAAGAGAATATTCAAAGTATTCCAACATTTATTTCGTAGTAACACTCATAGGACTCCACAGTATGTACCTAATGTTTAGAGTGGTGAATGCTGAAGTATAGCTCAATATGCTAAGACAGTCCAGTGTCAATATATGTTATACTCTAGAGACCCACACATTTTAATTTGTCCGATTAGAGCCGCCTACTACGGTTATATCACATTGAAACACCGATTCTAGTACAATCATTGAATTTAATCAACGTCGAGCCTGATCAGTATCTAGATGAGTGACCGCTGGGAAGAACTAGGTGCTATAAGCTTGGATGTGCAGATAGTGTAACGGATAAGGACTCAGAATTGGAAATCGTAAAGCCAAGTTCCAATTCCAGTAGAGTTCGTTATATTCATTTAAATGCAATTACGATTGGGGAATATATCAATCAATTTCTTCTACCCCTGCTTTGGGTTAATTAGTAGGACTTGTATATATAAAGCATTATCTCCAAACAATTCTTACAATCTAAAAATATTTTCTGGCTTTAAATAAATGTTTGCGAAGCCGTAAAAATAAACGACCAATCAATCATAGAGCCACCTGTTTTCAAAAGTCTCGTTGGTTTATATGGGAGAATTACTAAGATTAGATATTACATATGTTATGGTCCAATATCCTCGTCGCCATTGTTATGGTCCAAGGTTAGGACCCAGGATGAACAACACGAACACAAGAGTAGAAATAACAAAGATATATTAATCAGAATAATAATACAAGATGTTGAAGGTGTTAGTATGACTGTCAGTCTCGTTTGGAGTGAACTACTATTGGCTCGACTCGATTCCGTCTCAACTCGTTCACGTCTCTCTTGAGAGGCGCAGTATTTATATTGTCAGGAATAATTCATTGTGTCGTTATAGGTAAGTTCCCATAACAACATATAAACTCCAGGAAATGCTTTTTTTTTTTTCCAAAGATCATTTCCGATCTATTATTTTTTTGTTTACTTTCCTAAACGGAGTTTTCGCCTTACCTCGGCACCTTGCGTTTTCGACGTCACACTTTTTGTCGTTTGCTTTTATATTACCTAGTAAATTAAATTTGTGCACCTCCTTGAATTTGACGTCCCCGATCGCTACCTCTGAAGATGTGTTGTCTATTTTGTTGACAAACATGTTTAGTTTTCTTACAATTAATGATTATTTATTTCTCCTTCGTTACCCCGACTCCTTTCAGCTTTCTTTCTTCCTCTGCTATCAACACTGAGTCATCAGCGTATCTCATTTTGTTATGGTTAAGATTGCAAAATCTTCGCTGACATATATGCGTTTCTTTGATTCTAAAGAAACTTTCTATACGTTAATATTTTGTTTAGTTTCTGAAAATGAAATTTTGTTATGAGTATGCGACTCCAAATTTCTGTTACACATTCCGACATCTTTTACTACACCAACCAGCTAGTTTATATTCAAGGACCTATTTGATAGTAACATTAAAAGAAATCTTGGACTTTTCCTTTTGCTAATAAACATGCATTGCGTTTTGCTGAAAAATATGCATTGCGTTTTGCTGTAGATAATATTTCCTCCTTTCCTTTGAGTTTTGTCGGCTAATTTATCTTGTAACAGTTTTATTTTATTATATAAAATCGATAGGAAATCCTAGTAGACCTTGTAGCGTGCTTAGTATTGCTTTATTTTATATGTTGATTAATAAATTTAGAGTTTTTTTCTTTAATCATTTCACTCCAAGCAAAGTAACCATACGACTAAGATACAGGGGTGTGGCGGTAGTGAGAAAGAATCTGAGAAAAAACATATTATGGAGAGGTAACAATAACAGAACACAGATTAAGAAGATAACGATTGAAATTGATTTAAAATTTTTGAAGATCAAACTTGACTGAGAAGCAAGAAGCCGGAATCTACAAGCGAGTGTACAAAATGTTAGCATAGAATGAACGGTTACATCTAGCAATTTTAATGGTAATTTTAATGAGACCTAACTGCCAATTTATTATTGCGCTTAAATACATAAAGTCGGGGTACGTAAGAGTAAATCTCATCAGAGAAATTACATGAGATAATAGAAAAAGCACAGGGAAGCGGCATTATGTCGGCTGATAAGTAATTGAAGCCAAGATGCGAAGTCATCTCCGATAATATAGTAGATCAAGGACTGACAACTTTTTTATTCGTCATATATGATCACTGTGGTTTGTTAACACTTTTCACCCGTATAGATTGGCCCTGATCTGTCATCTCGTCTGCAGTCGCTCTCTCACAGACGCGATGTTGCATCGCTCTGCCTTTTCTACAAGTACTTCCACGGTAATTGCTCCGAGGAGTTGCTTTCGCCTGTCCCTAAGCCTCGTGAATTTAAGCGTCCCACGAGGCTGGCATCCCGTTCCCACCCCTTCACCGTTGAAACTGTTAGATGTAGACGTCTTTTCTACTCCAATAGCTTCATGTCTCGCACATCTCGCCTATGGAACTCCCTTCCCTATTATTGTTTCCCTGACAAATACAATCTCCAACGGTTTAAATGTAGCGTCAATCGTCATCTCCAATTGCCTTGATCTATCCACTTCCCTTCTCCACTTCCTGACATCTTTCATTCCTATCTGCTCTCGCTCTATATCTTCTGTAACCCCCTTGCCTTGATCGACCCTCCGTCCTTCTCTTTCTCCACATCCCTTCCTTTACCACTCCTATCTGCTCTTCCTCCAACCCTTCTGTAACCCCATCCGTGATAGTGGCCACTGGCCTTGCTTGGGGTGATACGCTTAAAAAAAAAAAAAAAAAATTAAATATTCAAAAGCATACAATGATAGATAAATTATGTTTTGATGGGCTATTTTCTGCCTTGATAAATTCAAGATGGCCAATGTGATGAAAAAAGTAAAAACAATTTTAATTAAAACTTATCTTTAGGTCAATTCTTAATTTTACTGGTAAAATTGTTCTTGGTCCTTTCTTATCTGATTTACATCCAAAAACGATATTTCGTCTGAAGGTCTATTTGAATGTTAACCCTTCTCAGAATACGAAAATATTCATTGTTTGTGAGGATATTTATATCATATCAAAAACTGTGTCCTAGTTATTCTCTTTTAGTTTCCTTTTTTTAATATAGTTTGTTCGCGAATCTTCTTTGAATATATTTTTCCAGTTGCATACAAAAAATCCCATATCGCCCACCAAAATTTAGTATCGCCCACCATTTTCTTTTCCGCTGCTCATCGCCCACCCTACAATTGAATTGCCTCCGCTCAGTGTGTGATATGGGTCATGTTGGGATACCCTATTTTAGGTTCTTCATTGAAACTAAAGAATATATAAATATATAGTGGAATAAAGAATCTCTAAATAAATAGTAGAATCAGATGTTCTAGCAATAGTCGATCCATGGGCGAATAATAAAAAACTGGAAATGGCAAAATGAAACAGCACCAGACACTGAAGAAATTTTGCTTTGATCCTCGACATGCATGCTAATCCTCAATATTTATTCATAAAACACATTTCAGTTGCTTCAAGTCTTTTCTTCAGTTGTAATACATTTTTCTCGAATCCACTGCCATACAGGGGATTAGAAATTGCATAGTAACCTAGCACTCTTTTTCTCCCAATGTTATCCTTTGTCTTTTAAATATATTGCACCGTTTCTGAAGACCATCATTCGTTCTATCCTGTTACCACATTACACAGATACTAGAATTTCTGCACCTGCTTGATTTGGGTGTCTCTGAGGTGAAACTTACTCATTTTACTTACAACTATGCATTCCTTCTTATACAGTTGATGTTTAACGTTCTCTTCTTACGTCCATTGTTTACCTTATCTAATAGTTCTTTCAGTTTCCCTTGTGAATTTGTAATCAACACAGCGTAGTGTATATTATAACGCCCGCCAATAAAAAAAAAGCATTGGTCGGCCGTCTATTTCCATAAGAAACGTCTTGTTGTTTAGGTATATAGTTACGTTTCAATTGTGTTTATTCGCTTAACTCATGCTCTCTCCGTATACATGCATTTAGTTCATAGTAGAGTATAGGGATTGTATGTATAGCTTTTCAGCATCACTCAAGATTTGTTCTATTTCAAGGAGCGATTTGTGACGTGGTACTGTATAAAATAATTGTTTGTCTGACGATCTCAAATAGCGTGAAACCCAGCGTCACAAAATCATATCAATCCAACTAAATACGTGATCTCCATCACCGATATCGAGCGCTTTCCACTAAGTACCGCGCATATATAATATATAAATAATATATATAAAAATTGTATATATATATATATATATATATATATATATATATATACATATAAAATATATATATATATAAATACACATAATATATATATATATATATATAAATACATATATATATATATTTATATTTATATATATATATATATATATATATATATATATATATATATATATATATATATATATATATATACATATATATATATATATATATATATATATATATATATGTGTGTGTATATATATATATGCAGCATTTTTTCCGGTCTTCGTTCTAATTTTACAACTGCTTTTATTCATTATTAAAAGGAATTATTTCACTGCTGTCAATGATGCCATCCTTAAGGGTGTAGGCCGATTCATCACCAACGAGATGGAAACTATTAAACGTTGTCATCGATTAAAGAGTTAAATATGATTTTGGAGAGATATCAGCTGACCTGACACAAAAATGGTGTCGGACATTCATTTTCTAGATGGTTATCAGCTGGGTGATGTAGACTTCATCAGTACATGGCATGTGGCTCGGATAAAGAGAGTCACTGAATTAAGATGATTTACATTTTGGACAAATGTGATGAGATAAAGAAAAATGCCTATCAGACAGTGGTCACTGTCCGCGAAAAGGAGAAATAGACGAGGAAGGCCAAGGAAGAACGACGTAAAATGGGAGATGCCGGTGAGCATGTTCTCCTCCATTTTCACCAAGCATCCGTCTTGGCTTCGCTCGTCTATAGCAGTTGGATACAACAGGGGAATAAGATCTGCCTACTGCTACAAATTATCAAGGTACTGATTCGTGAGTAGCAATCTGGCCCAAGGATTAATTTGTAAGCCACAAGCATTTCAATGAGTACGAACTTGGTTTTTGATATGAGCTGCAACGCTACAATTTCCATAATTTATACTTGAGATATTAAACTTCCTCAATTGTTTAAAAGATTTGAATTGATTATTTATATGAATTTTGTTACTACACTGATTGTAATGATATATTCTCAAGCTTCCTCCAGATATACAACTCTGATCGCTTTTTTACCATGTAATTTTAACCAGAAACGTGTTCATATAGTACACCGAGAGAAAAGTTTGTAGAATGAACCGACTGGAATATAGCAACCTCAACAATATAGTTCGGACGACTTAACACGTTAATTTCTGTATAATAGTCATCTACCGGCCTGTTTCTAATTAAATCTATCTTTGTCAAGGTTCGAAACTTCGTCATAATGATAAATGAGTTTAGCTTCATCGTGAAAGTCCATTCTGGCTGAGTGGCCTAGAATCAAATCTGGTTATAGCGTTTGATTCTACATAATGAGGACGCAAGTTCGAACCTTGCCTATGGGAAGATCTTCTATATTAAAACCCAAACCAGGATTCAACAGTTACATTGTATAAAAAACAGAGATGTTTAATCAAAGACGTATATTCACTAAATATGTTTTATAATAATAAGAAATAATGTCTGATTATAAATAAAAAACAATTGCTTAGAAATAAATTGGTATTTACTATCCCATCAATATCAGATTGAAGATAAGTTTTTATCAGTATTTCTTTATTGACACAAACATATATATCGGTACCTATATATATATATATATATATATATATATATATATATATATATATATATATATATATATATATATATATATATATATATATATATAGGTACCTCTAAATATTCGCTAAACATGAGCATACATTATGAATAAATAACCAAAAACTACTAAGAACAAAGTCTTATCATCAGCAACGTTGGCTTATTTATTAGAAGGAAAGACTAAAAGATTTTCATGTACAAATTATTTTAATGCTTTTTAAAACCATCAAGATTTTGGTTAAAAATCTTGTTTCAAATTGCTTAGAAATAATTTTAGTATGTACGGTCCTATCTTTATAAGCGTGAATACAGATTTACATCAGTAAATACTTTTGCTTATATATAGTGACACAAACATATACTATATATCTTCAAATGTATATGTACCAAGCCACATATTTTGTGCATTTATGTATTTTTACTTCTTATGGATTTCTAGTTTCGTGAAAGTGACGAGAGTAACAAGCATTGCTCTGACTTGGCGCCAATGACGAGGTAAAGAATTGACACGACTATTTAACTTTGTGCTGCTTTTCAAAGCCTACACGATGACGATGTTGGTTATAATGGCGTCTGTGACAGAAAAGGGCGGCAATATTGTATGGCAGGAACCCGGTCCGCCCGACAAGACATCATCACTGCTGATCTTTGTTGTTTACCAGGGTCAAGTGTATTTGATCTATCAATCTCTGTTTTGTCCAACCCAGAGAACGTGGCTTCAAGAGACAGTCATAATCATATTTCTTCTCGACCGAGATGATACAAGTTATGACAAAGGCTGGTGCGAGATATGAATCTATCAATGAATCTCTTTGTTCATTTACGGTCTGATTTTATATCTACAATCATTCTTATCAGTTCAGCGTCGGCGAATGTCTCTTTCTGTCTCCCCTTTCGCTTTGTATGTTTCTATCTTTTTTGCTCTTTTTTTTTCTTGTTTCTCACCCCCACCACTTTTACTGATTTCTACCTATTGATCGCTTCCTTATTGCTATTTTTCTTTCTTTCTTTCTTTTTTGTTGTTGCTTCAACCTCTCTCATTTTATGTACACAAAGTGAGCTCGCTGAGACTCCTCTCTATTTCCTTACTTTTCTTCTACTTCTTCTCTGTTGCTCTCTTTTTATCTTCTCTTTGTCATTATTTATATTTATCGTTCTGTCATTATTAATTTTCTGCACCTTCTCTCCTTTCCTCATTATCGGTGAACTCGTTAGGGGTTACGACGAAAGAAAATTAATCGTGGGTATGACACCAAACGTCGTGCTCAATGTTTAAGACCAGATAAAAGCGAGATCTTTTTGAAGAAATCAGTCTCATTCCTATTGGATTATATCTGTAACCTATGATCCCATTTATTCGTATAATAAAGTACGTGTAAATTCCTTCAAGCTAAAAATTGTGCTATTACCATTTTCATCGACTTTCCCTCGCATCGTTTCATCCTCCCTCGCACACACTATTTCGTAATAAATCTTTATCTCTTTCTACTTCCAGGTACAGAAACTCCCCACTTCTTTGTCTACTGTACCAGATATACAGCAAACGTAAAGAAATATAAGCATTAAGATACATCAAGAAGCAATCCAAAAATTATATCCCTTTATTGTATACGGTAAAATCTCAACGATCACTCCTCTTTCCCGTCCTTCAATGTTCTAATTTAAGGTGTATTTAATGGTGTAGGGTTGAAAGCTTATATTATTAGATAATATAGGCAACTCAAGTCTTACATTAATTTTAAAACTATGGACGACATCAGCTCAGTTCGAAATTAAGTGTTGCCCCTTCGCAGCAAAATGCTTAAAAAGTTAGTCTAGTAGCCTTTTGTTATTATCATTAGTTCAATTCCTTCTTCATACCCCGCATTTCTGTTTTTTATGTCAGACTAAATTAATTATTACTCAGCGATAAGTAAAAGGTATCTGTTTTCGTCTAAATAAGTATTTATTTTTAGTCAGTTTTTACTCTGAAAGACGAACTTTATCGATCAAGTGAAGACCCCAAAACAGAATCAGCTTAAACCTTGTCAAGTGTGCAACATGAAAGAAGTTATAGTTCCAATCTGCTTAATCTTTTTTTCTTAGAAGACATCTCTACGTATCTACTAATTGAAAGTGGCACTCTTTTATATCTTCAAAATACTAGTGTCCTACGATGGTGCGGGACCATGCAGATGAAATAGGTGTTTTTAGTAGGTATAAAAATGATTTTGAAAATAAAAGTCAACGTCAACTCGTCCAAGAAATAGGACTTCAGATAAACTTTTCAAAAAATGTAAGAAAGTATAAAAATGAATTGAAGTGTAGTAGTGTCGCATTGAATCTATAATAAAAATTCCGAACGTGGAATTGATATACTCTCACCAATTCAATTACCCCGATGTATGTGTTAGGTTAAATATTGGCAATAAGGAAATGGAAGACATTATAGGTGTTATGAATAATCCATAGTGGTCTCCTCATGATTTTTACTCTCTTCTTTGAGAGAGCTATTTGTGTTTACTGGGACTATAAAAGAACACTATACTTGAACCTTGTATTCTCAGTTGAATAAAGCTTTCTTAAATACTACACCTGCGTACCTTTGTCATTACAATAGGTTAGCCTAGGAATCAAACTCAGTAAGATGCTGGAAAACTGAAATATTAAGTTGAAAACTCGATTCATCTTAATAAATAACGATAACTGATTTAGGTTCTCATGTGTATCTAATTCATGGCGTCCAGCCCATTCAAAAATGTCTAAAGCATCATCAACATCAAAATGGTTTAAAATTGTTTCAAAAGAATAAGTCCAATAAATCTTGAAGAAGAGGATACTACAGCCGTAGACTGGCGCTACATAATCACAAACAAATAGCTACATCCAGTACCAAAAACACACATATACTTGAAAACCTACAACAACGGCAATGACAATAATTATTAGCACAGGTAATGTGAAGATAAAATAACATAATCACGCTATGAACTTTCCACACTACCAAAACCATGATTCCAACGGTACTAGAAAGAGAGATAACATTTACTGAATTTGAGAAATCTAATTTCCTGAGAACTCACTGTTTTAAGAATATTTTATGAGTTTCCACCGCGAGTAATACGAACTGCACGGTCAATGAATACTAAAAGCGTCCTTTATAGTAATCCTACCCATTCCCTCATGTACACTCATAGTACTGGTTGTTCGGTAACGAAAACTGAAAGTTTATTCGGTTTTCTTTGGCCGAAAAACTAGTACTATTAACATTACTATAAAGATTACAGCAATTTAGTTAATAGTGTCTATCTGCATACACCAAGCTTATTATACCTGCCAATCCTAACTACAGGGATGACAGTTCGTCTGTTACTGAGTAGGCAATAGGAAGTTGGTTTGCTCTTCACTCTCAACGCTGATCGAATGTTTAATGGAAAATGAGAGTAAAATATATCAGAATCCAGTTCCAAGGAACCAAATTCTTAAATTACTTTGTCCTCATTGTACCTAAGAATGCCAGCGCTATTCATTATTGTATGAGGCGTCTCAGAATGGTAAGTGCCAAAGTCACTGGACAATAATTACGTGTACAGATTTCCAAGATAATTATGACCTTGTGGCAAACCTATGGTTGTCGGGAGTGGATATGTAGTCTCTCTTTTCTCTATCATACAGCGTATCACGAGAATTGTATTTGACGAGATGTTTTTTTAAAAAAATGATAAAATTTGATGGGATAGAACGTATGGAGAAATCGATAAACGCCTTTCCCAAGTAAATTATTATGAACTGTATATAAACAACATCGACCTGATTTCTATGCAATTTTCGTCTAGAGTAACGGATGCACTGCATCGCGGTTTGTTCATATTTCCATTTTCTGTATTACTTTATAATTGCTTTGAACACTTCATGTTATTAACTAAACCTAAGCAAAATATTTAGTTAAAATTTTGATGTTAAAATGAAACACTATTCAGTAAATATATATTTAATTATAATTAAAATAATTACTGTTGTTTGTATTAATTATAATATTGGCTCATAAACTAATAACGTTATGAAGATTTGATGAATAACTTTATGATCAATAAATCTAAGAAATCAATAAGAAGTGAATACTTTGAACAGGAGTTTACCTAACATTGATTAACTATATTACGAGAAGTAAGCGTGAAAATCTTTCACGTTTTTTCTCTTATTTTAATTATCTGGTGAATCATAATTCTTACATTAATGATTCAATAAGGTTGTGGCGAGTTCTACAGCAAGAAAATATTAGTATAAATTCCCGTATTACCTAATTAAATATTTGTGCTTAACAACTTTAACCAAATATTGCAATAAGAACCATGTGTAAATTGGCACAGCGGGACCATTTATAAAAGTCAGAGATGGGGCAACTAAGGAATGTAGCCCGTCAGAAGACATATATTGGAAATAGCGATAGAACAACGTGAGGCTCGCGAAGTTTTGTCTGTGAGAAAAGGGTTTTTAGGGTGGAAAATAATAATCCACCCACAAGTCCACATAGACGGTTTTGAACTTTATCAAGACAGGAAAGGGAGTACTGGGTAGCTTAAGCCTCGATATGGCAGCAATTCTGCCCTTTTTCGTTTCATCCGACACTTGTAAAGTTAGAGTATTCAGTCAGATATTTACTAGAGTGGTAAAATACCGGAATACAAACAGATATATGAACCTGCTTTTATTAGAATTTTACAAGATCAACGATATGCAATCTATATTTTTTTATCTGTCAATTGGCAAAGCAAACGGTGATTACTGAAAAAAAAAAAAACAACTGCAACAATTTACGAAGTAACGAAGCGACCGAAATCATAATTATCAACTTTAATTTAAATTTTGAATAATTGATTGATTAACACATCAAGTGTTTGTCGGTAATGTTCAGATATGTCTGCCACAGTTGTTAATGAATCTTAGGAAAAACAGAGCACTTGAATTTTAGATTAGCAGGGATTGTTTACGACAAGCAGTTTTGCGTCAGCCACACCTGCGGCCATAACAACTCAGTTGTGGTCGAAATTATTCCTTTCCACAACCAAACACCTACGCAAGTAAAGAAGAAAAACGCTATTTCTATATCATTCAATATCAACTACAGAAAACATCTATCCAATTTGAGATTTTATTGTTGTTGTGAATATATGTTTTCGAACTATAATTCAGTCGTTTTCTTTTATGTTTGGAAAATGTTCGGAATACACACACACACATATATATATATATATATATATATATATATATATATATATATATATATATATATATATATATATATATATATATAATGCATGTATGTAAGGAAAAGAGGAAAATATTCTTAGCCGGTGCGTTTCGTTCTCTGAGGTATATTATCAAAGCAAATCTTGGATTTATTTTGTTGCACAGGTTCATATACAAGAGCAAAGATGTCATTGGTTTATCAAGGCTTTTAAATTTGAGAACGTTCATGAATATTGATCAGGTGGATGAGAGTTCTGTCAAAACCTGTTGGTGACATAATTCAATGTCTGGTAAGTTAATTATAAGTGCCATAATTCAAAACCTTGCCAGTAAAGTTCCACTATATCTGAAAATAATATATATATATATATGAGAAATGGACAAAGTCCGACAATTATTTGAAGACATTTGTATGTTTATACATTCTTTTTATAGATGCAAATATTTAAGTAAATGCTCTGTTTTATAATAAACAGTATTAGTAACATTTACCGGCCTGAATGTCCGAGAAATTTCCATAGAAAATATTCGTTCTCCTTCAGGAATCGAACCTGTATCCTATACGGGACCGTCATATAACCTGACATGGCTTAACCGTTTCGGCCACAGACAATATGTTTTCCGCTTTGCCCGGTCTACCGCTGATGTGCGTACGGCCATAACTAAATATGTATATACGCTCTTGGTAATAACGGCAAATGTTGAACTGTCGCTACAGATATATCGAAGGCGTTTGACAGGTTTTGGCATGCTGATCTTCTATGAAAGCTTCAAGGATACGGTATTAGAGGACGATTATTTGATTTAATCCAATCTAAACGTGAAATGAAGGTTGTCGTGAACGGATTCGTTTCCTATTCCTTTCATTCGAACACTGGTGTTCCTCAATGCTCTATCCTTGGTCCTATACTGTTTCTGATCTTCTTCAATGATCTTCCTGACGTCATCGGTTCTCAAGTAGACATCCATACAGACGACACTATAATTTACTCCTTATTCAATAGTAAATCCGGCATTGCCGACAAAGTTAACCTGGCCGTTTGTCTCGTAAACGATATCCAATATGAGACTGACAGGTGTAGGAAATGGTTTGTAGATTTTAATGCCTCCAAAACGAAACTGCCGTCATTTACTCACCATAGAGACATTTCCCTGCCCTCTATCATCATGGTTGATGCTCAACGCCACGAGAACGCATCAGTGCGCCTTCTTTGTCTCACGTTTTCCACTGACCGGAGGTGGAACATCTACATTGAATTAATAGCTGCATCTACCACAAGGAAATCTGGTTCTCCTTTTGCGCCAGAAGGTTTTTCTCGTCTGAGTCCATCGGTCACATCTACAAATCTACCATTTGTCCCTATATGGAATACTGTTGTTATATATGGTCTCATGCCCCCCGCTGTTCATCTCGAGGTTCTCAACAAAATCCAAAGACGAGTATGCAATGTGATCGGTCGTGTGTTGGCGTCCGACACCAGTCATATTCTTACCGACGTAATATGGATTCTCACAGTCTTTTCTATAAATATTTTCATGGCATCTGTTCTGACGAGCTACTTTCACTGGTGCCCTGACTGCAGTAATCCAAGCGTGCTACTAGGTTGGTACCTCGGTCCCACCCTTTTACTGTCGAAACAGTTATATGTAACCGTCTCTTCTACTCCAACAGATTCTTCTGTCGCACCACCCAACAGTGGAACTCCCTTCCTCTTACTTGCTTCCCTGATGACTATAATCTCATGATACCTTGATCCACAGTCTTTTTTTATCCTTCTCCTTAGCAAGTTTTTTCCTTTACTTGCACTATCTGTAGCCACTTGCGTACTAGTGGCTCTCCCGCCTTGCTTGGAGGGAAATGTTTAATATATATATATATATATATATATATATATATATATATATATATATATATATATATATATATATGTATGTATAATGGAAAAAAATTCTAAAGTGCCAGTAACTGTTAATTTTAGGTATTATGCCAATTTTAGTTTTTAGTGGTTGGTTTAATCAATAAATATGTTCCTTGTCTTATCCTCGTCAGCCTGTTTACCCTGAAGATCCGTTTAAGTGAAACCTAAGTAGGTAGTTCCTGGCTATTTAGGATGTTTTCTTTTTCATTTTCTGCTCTCTAGTTAGCATATTGATCACTTTACGTTTTATCTTAGTTACTGGATTGGGTTTTTTTCTTTGGAATAGAATTTAAGGTACTGGACGATTTTTTCGTCCTGTTTGGATGGTCCTAGTTATTGCTTTATTTTCATTCCCCGCTACGTACCAATTTGTTTCGAGATATTTATATTTACGAATTGTGTCATCTGTTTTTTTCACCAATCGTGTATAGTTGCTAATATAATACATATATGTGTGCGTATGTGTGTGTGAGCATTTGATTAAAAACCGACGATATTTCCTTGTTCATTATGTTTTGTTTATTTTTCAGTGTTTGTAATAATTCATTTTATTTCCGGTTCATATTTGTAAATATAATTTCAGCATGACGAAGCTCATCCGGTTAACACTAACGATGTGGCGTAAGTTGTTAGACTTCTAACTATATATATATATATATATATATATATATATATATATATATATATATATATATATATATATATATATATATATATATAGTTGGCAGTCCTTCTTCAGTCCTTTTCTTACCGACGTAATGTAGCTTCCCTGTGCGTTTTCAATAAATACTTTCATGGTAATTGTTCGAATGAACTTCCCGCTATGGTACCTAGACATGTGGTACTCTCTTACATCTTCTTGATTTCAATTTTGACCTTCTAAAATGGAAATACAATCTGAATCATCATCATTGAATCATGTCTTTTAAGGTTCTCTCTCATTAATACATTTTTTATCAGATCCTTTCACTTTCAGTAATTCCTTTCTTATAGTGACTTTATGGCTAAAACTCACTATGCCACCAACATTGTAGCGAACCATCCTCATTCCTTTTGTATTCCATTGATGAGATCTAAGTTCAACTTCTTCTTTGTGGAGCCGACTTCCTAGAGGATGTTTCCCTGTTTACAACACTTTTAACCTTATCTTCAACAATATTGTTGTGGTAGGATCCACCTAATCTGCATAGGTGACTACCGACTATATAAATAATGGTTGGTACCGGAAGACAAGGAGGGGAGCGAATACAGAGATCCAGCTAGAGACTCTGCCCGACTGCGACTTAGTCAACACATTCTCCAGGAACGGTCTTCCCAGAAATATACAGAAATACTATATGTAAATATTGTGTACACTTTCTTGTTATAATACATTCTTGTTCTAAGTACATTTTGTGTTGCATTATTATTCCATGCATTAGTCGAGATTCAACAATGAGTCAAGACTCAACAAATATAACCCTAAATTGTGCCGTTTATTCAGTAACACTCTACCTCGAGTGGTTCTTGGTCCTTCTACGGGGCAAAAATTATATATATATATATATATATATATATATATATATATATATATATATATATATATATATATGTTAAGCAATTCACCCCAAGCAAGGTGGGAATGCCACTAGCACACAATGGGCTACAAATGATTGAGAACAATCGTAAAGAGGCGTGGTTCAGGAAAGGATACAGAGAAGGACGGTAAACAAAATCAAGGTATCAGTAGATGTCGATTGACATTACACTTGAATATGTTAAGATTATATTTATCTGGGAAGCAAGCAAGAGGAAGGGAGTTCCACAGACGGGAAGTGCGAGAGAAGAAGCTGTTTGAGTAGAAGAGACGGTTACATTTAACCATTTTGACAGTGAAAGGGTTGGATCCAGATGTAGCTTGTCGGAACAGTTGCCGTGAAAATACTTGTAGAAGAGACAAGGGGAAGCCACGGTACGTCTGTGAGAAAGCTACTGTAGCCGAGATGCCAGATCAGAACCTATCACATTGCATGTTCGTCTCTGGATTTTGTCGAGGACCTCGAGACGTACAGCGGGTGCACCAGCCCATATATGACAGCAATATGCCATGCAAGGACGGATGGTTGATTCATAGATTTGAAGGATGTACTCAGACGAGAAAAACTTACTGGCTCGACACAGAGAACCAACTTTCCTTGCGGTAGATAAAGCTATTGATTCAATATATTTGATCCACCTCATGTCAGTGGACAGCGTGAAACCAAGCAGGCTTAATGAGGCGCTGGTATAATCCATTCTGATGGGAAACAGGGAGAGTTCCCTGTGGTGGGTAATCGAGAGCTGTTTCTTTTACAAACCATTTCCTGCCCAGTCAACCACAGACTGGAGGTCCTTTTTAGATCAGGACAATTCCACATGCCGGCAGACTACAAAGTCTCTCCGCATTTATGGGTAGACAGATTAGAGCTCCTATAACAGTGTCATTATCAACAAGTGAAAATGTATGATACTGTTGTGGTGGGATCCACCTAATCTGCATAGGTGACTACCAACTATATAAATAATGGTTGATACCGGAAGACGAGGGAAGTGGAATCACGAGATCCAACTAGAGACTCTGATCGACTGCGACTAGTCAACACATTCTCCAGGAACGTCTTCCCAGAAATATACAGAAATACTATATGTACTTATTGTGTACACTTTCTTGTTATAATACATTCTTGTTCTAAGTACATTTTGTGTTGCATTATTATTCCATGCAATAGGCGAGATTCAACATTGAGTCAAGACTCAACAATGGCGACGAAGTAGAACGAACCATACGCCAAGTTTCAACATAAAAATCTACACATTGAGTTAAAATTAAAATTGAAAAAATGATCTTTGATAATGGCAAATGGATAACCGAATGTGCTCGGATATTCAGAAAATTTGGAGAATTTTTATACGCTTTATGTCCAAGAAGGAAAACACTTAAGAAATGAAAACACTTATGAAGACACATAAGAAGACACACACGAAATATTAAATGAAAGCTTAACCGTGCTACCTTATCAATTGTGTTTACTGAATCTTGTATAACAGAGGGATTTCTGTCCAAGTAAACAATTGTATATATATATATATATATATATATATATATATATATATATATATATATATATATATATATATATATACGAGAGAGAGGGTGAGAGACTGGCTTTACTGTTTTTTAAATAGGTTCGTTTTGTTAATGTGCCGATTTTTAATTTCTTATGAATATTTTCAGTCCTATGATAGAAGTGATACATTGACTGTTTTTAGTGTCCGAAAACCAATCAAACTACAATAAATAAAACATTTGGCATAGGGTAATTTTGGGCAAGTATATGAACTGTCATTTTTCAATTCTGAAATCATTATTGCTGAAGCTGAAATGTTCATTATCTGCAAATATATACGATTCAATTGAATTTCTAATAGAAAATGCTTTCTTCAAACATCTGCCACGTGAAATCCCCAAGTAGAAAACAATCCTGCCAGAATAATGCCCATTCCAAATCCATCAAATAACCAGAAAAATTGCTACTAATATACTTACAGCTGTCGATGAAATAACTATAGAAATATTACGTTGGTATCAGACTCGAAAAAGAAAAAAAAACAGTAGGAAATCTAAGACAAGTTAGTAAAGGGAAGGTTGAAGAAAGGACTGTTAACTGTAAGAATGCATGGCTGTCAGCTAAATATACAACTCAAATAGGCAGCTATCATTTACGGACTTCCAAATCAATCAGGCACAAGTCATGGATATGAAGATACACTACATTAGGAAACTGGAGGTTTTAAGGAGCCTGGAACTGCCTCTCAATTGTTGTTTTTGTTCCCGAACAAAAACAAAACAGTTCGAAAGTATAAAATTACATTTTTATAGTAAAAATTCCAGCAATACATTTTTATACAAAAATACCAAAAATAACTATTTCTATTACTAACACTACATATTTATAGTAGAAATTACCAAAAATACATTCTTAACGAAAAATGATCTGCAGTACTTCTTAACAGTAGAATTACCAACAATACGTTTTATAGAAAAATGACCAATAATAGTTTTTATCAGTAGTTGAAGGCATACAATTGTGTTCAGAATATTTAGATTTCAGAATTAAATAACCCATAGAAGTTAATATGCCGCTAAACAAAATCAACCAAACATCATGAAAAAACTGCATCATGACATTAATCCATATAATATCCTACAATTTCTTTACGAAATCAAATTATATCCCAAAATATAACATTAACAATGCTAAACATAAAATACATATATCACCGTATCTAATAATCAAATCCACACAAACATGTATATGCAAAAAGCTGAGTATCATCTACCATGTATTCAATTGTGAAAGCAGAATAACCTATATCGTTTTTATTACTTAAAGGCTGACAAGAAAATTAAATTTTGGTATTAAATGACCCATAAGGAGTTGATATGTCGTTAAATAAGCAAAACAATACAACCTCTTTAGCCTTAAGTTGTAGCCAATCTATACGGAAGACAAATCTGAATTCCAAAGCGTGAAGAAAGCAATGGGAACTTACTCCACCGCCTATTCCAACAGGATATGGTAATTAACAGCTAATAAAGAATCGGGGGGGGGGATGATAATCGAATATATATCGGGGGGGGGGGGAATGACATTAAAAAAGCTCGTTTCTATAGTCCAGCTAGAAATTCATAAATGTTATAATCAAAAGAAAAACACATCATATAACCTAACAATTTAGTCATTTATGCTATTCTTAATATTTATACTTAATAATCATATCCAGATATTTTAGCCATTCTAAGAAGCCTTGTATTGGAAGCGAGAATCTTACTTGCATATTCTCTATTATTCTCTGTATTTTCCTTTTTAATATTTTTTTAATTGTATTTTCTATTCAAATATCCCTACTCCTATTTTCAACTTGTTGCTTTCCTTTCTGTAATCTTCGTAACCCAGTAACTGCACTTCATATTTTTCTGCCATCGTCTCGTATTTTTGCTACTTATTTCATCTTCTGTTTTTCTTCTGTCTATTTTCGAAGATTAACACTATTTTTTTAGTTCTTATTCTTCAATCGCTTCTATCTCCTCCATTTTTCCTTTCTGAGTTGATTTTTTTCTCATCAGACTCTCTATATATCATCTCGGCTTAACAACTAATGGAAATGAATCCTCTTTCGCTGACATATGTGATTAGATATTTTATTTTTTTATCCTTATCATTTTGAATATATTTCATCATATCAGATGAGGTGCCAAATTTGTATTTATGGAAAGACTTCGGCTCCATGAAAGAAACTTCCATACAACTAGTTCACCTAGCTCCAATAGCCACTTGGTGTGCGTGATTGCAAAATCCAGTAATAAAATTGAAGAGTGAGTGACAGGGATACCAGGTTATATTCGACTTTTGATAATCTACTCAAGTACATCTCTATCGATGCATGGTTAGTCTTGTATTGACTGAGGATTTGATATCAGGGAATTATTTCCGAAATATTTCAGTTACGCTTACGGAATAAATAACAGTATATTATATAATTATATAACATTATATTTTAGCAGTGCATATTTCCTTTAGTAATACTTTCGGTGGAGATGGAAGGGCATTCTATGAATGGATATTATCTGAGGTCCATAAATGAATCATTGTGATAATCGTGCAATTAATGACGCTAGATTTGATAAAATTGTTTATTCTAATGTGGCAGAGGTAACATAGGCGCTTTCAATGGAAACCACAATTAGCCTAGTGCATTGCGATGGCCATGTAAGAAAAATAGAGAAAGTTTTACTTGTCTGTGATTGAAATGCTTGGTGGAGGGGCTATTTCTAAAAGTAAATTAATTGATAATAATTCTGGTTGTCATTGCGACCGGTATACTTACAAACAGCCTCTATTATAGAATCAGAAATAATAAAGTTAAATCAAAGGAAGGAATACTTAGGACACGAACAACATAAATATGATTCGCCAACGGGGCGTAGAATAAGTAGCCAACTATTAGAAGTGAGTCAAGTGAATTCCACAATGAATCCCCGACTGCAGGCTATCTACCAACCGCCCCACGCGGTCAGAACTCAAGACCGATTTTAATGTGGAGTATCCGAGCCCATAACATCGGCCAAAATTTCCCCGTATATCCCGTATAATGCGTGGTCGGGTAGGTGTTTTCCTAGACGAGGCTCTGCCCTTCGATATAGCCTCGTCTGGGGATCGTCTCTACCCGGAGACAGAGAGTTTAACCAGCACAACTGGAAACGAATCTCCAACTGCAGACCAACATACAGTATTTACTACTATATTTATGTGAATGGGAACATACCTGTTATCCCCTGTACATATCCTACATCAGTCTCATTCATCACTCTCTAGGATTTTGATCGAAAGTCTTGAGTAGTGATGAGAAAGGAATTACGAAACTCTAAACAATCAGCTATATAATCTTTTTCCCAAAATAATGATGAAAAATGACTTGGAGCGAAATAACCCTTTAAGTTATAAAGAAGATAATACTGTATCAGATCTAAATGATTGACGCAACGGAATCACAAAGAACTTTAAAAAAATAAAAACTACATAATTTAAGTTCCAAAAGCAGTAAAAACTAAAATGGATATCATTTGACAGTGAATATCAATAAATATAATTTAGCGTGAAACTGTATTATTGCCGGTTCAATAATCACTGCTGTAGTCAAATATCGGTTATTTATATTAGCAGAAATTATTTTCAAATTGATATATGTTAAATTATAGAATTTTAGTTATATCAATAGCTGGCATTATTTTTTTTAATTTTAATTTTATCTTTACTGACTATATGTATAACATACGAAAATTAAAATCTGTATCAAAATATGCATAAAACCATTTAATTTCTAGTGTTATTATAATCTTTCTCGCACTTTGAATTTGGAGATTTTTTGTCCCGTAAGTGATACTGATGTGAAGTCCAATATTTCCTAATTTTCTGCTTTTTCTTTTCTTACATAGTATTAGTTAGAAAACCTTTTTCATCAAAATTTTGTAGTCTCAAATGGATTTAAAAAAAATCTTTTCTACTGTTTGGATCTCGTATTTACCCAACTTTTCCTTATGCTTCAAAAACATTTTGAAACCTCATTATGTCTTGATATTAATGCTAAATGTTTTCAAAAACAATAAACGAGATAACAAAAATTGAACAACACTCTCTTCTCGACCCCCACACAAAAAAAAACAATTGCCTTGCAATCTTCTTAATTGTCGTGCCTCCCAAGTTAAGAACTATAGAGAACAATGCCTCTTCATAGGTTCGATCCTGAGATGAGAAATTCAAACAGTGTTAATAAACACTGAGGGAAAATTTCTAATACCTCCCTACGTTATGACGATTACAATAATGAATATAATTAAAACGACTATATTTACGATGACGCTGATGATATTCTTCATGATGGATGTTGGAGAAAGTGATCTTCGTGTTGGTATGGATGGCAAAAACGGTGGCGTTTTAATAGCCTTGTTTGAACATATTTTGTGTCGGTGGTGGTGAGAGCCTATGGCTAAGCTTCAATAGAGAAGTGGATGAAAGAGGAATAGCGTCGGTTAGGAAATTCTGTGTCCCAGGCGTCAATTATTACAACTCTTGCGTTTTATTGCCGGTATAATACCCAATTATGACTGCCCAACTGCAACGATTGTAAATCATTCCTGAATTCTGTGTTTGTACTTGCTTTAGACATGGGCGGTATGGGCGCCATTGTTAAGAGTCTTCATAAGGCATGCAGAAAATGATCAATTTTTTACACATTGTAATTATATTGCAGTCATTCTTTTGTTCATTTTCGTGTCAGCTTTAATATTTGAGTTTTTTTTTCTTTTTTGTCTTTCGTATTATTGTGACAAAATTGTACATTTTCTTTGATTTTATTTTTTGTATGTGTGTGTGTGTGTGTGTGTGTGTGTGTGTGTGTGTGTGTGCGCGCTTTAATTTTACTGATGGTTTCCTGTTTGTGTAAATCGTCCGCCTAAATTTATTGCTCGGTATTTCGCTTTTCCGACCAAGTTATCATAACAGAGATGAAAAGAATTACGAGCATCCTAAAAAGAACGTTAACGATATTAACCGGTCTCGTCGTGTGTATACGGCTATAATGATGCTTTTAGTGTAGCTCTGTCTAAGAAATATATAGAAAGACTTATTTCCGTGAAGATATTTTTGTTTTCTCCATTAGTCTTTTATAAAATATGACTTTTCTGAAATTGTGTGGTAGGTATTTTTTCATTTGCATATCTTTGTGGATCTATATATGTACTTAGATTGTGTGCGAATTTCACACGATTCAAGAAATGTTTTTTTAAATCTTTGTTAGTATGCATATCTTTGTAGATCTATATACGTACTTAGATTATGCGCGAATTTCACACGATTCAAGAAATGATTCTTGAAAACTTTGTTAGTATGCATATCTCTGTGGCTATATATATGTACTTAGATTGTACGCAAATTTCACACGAGATAAGAAATGTTTTTTTGAAATATTTGTTAGTATGCATATCTTTGTGGCTCTATATATGTACTTAGATTGTGCGCGAATTTCACACGAGATAAGAAATGTTTTTTGAAATCTTTGTTAGTATGCATATCTTTGTGGCTCTATATATGTATTTAGATTGTGTGCCAATTTCACACGACATAAGAAATGTTTTTTGAAATCTTTGTTTATATGCATATTTTTGTTGATCTGTATACCTACTTAGATTGTGCACGCATTTCCGAGGATTCAAGAAAGGTTTTTGAAATCTTTTTTTTTTCGTGTGCATATCTTTGTGGCTCTATATATGTACTTAGATTGAGCGCGAATTTCACACGATACAAATGTTTTTTGAAATCTTTGTTAGTATGCATATCTTTGTGGCTCTATATATGTACTTAGATTGTGTGCCAATTTCACACGACATAAGAAATGTTTTTTGAAATCTTTGTTAGTATGCATATCTTTGTGGCTCTATATATGTATTTATATTGTGTGCTAATTTCACACGAGATAAGAAATGTTTTTTGAAATCTTTGTTATTATGCATAGCTTTGTGGATCTATATACGTACTTAGATTATGCGCAAAATTCACACGATTCAAGAAATGATTCTTGAAATCTTTGTTAGTATGCATATATTTTTGGATCTATATACGTACTTATATTGTGCGCGAATTTTACATGATACTAGAAATGTTTAAAACATTATTGTGTGGGCTAACACACATATATATATATATACAGGCTGCGTCAAAAGTGCAGTTAAAAACTTTGGGGGCAGGTTCCTCACACCCAAACAAGGACAAAAGTTCAGATAATCATATGTCTGCAAATCCTTCGTTTCTGAGTAATTAAGCGTAAAGTTTACTGTTAAATGTACAATCCAAGATACAATCCAAGATACAATCCAAGATATAATCCAAGATACAATCCAAAAATATTTTTACAAACTTTTCAGGGTCGGTTCCTGACACCAAAACAAGGTAAAATGTCCATATAAATATATAACCAAAAGGCCATTTTTGTAGCTCAACATAGCAACACATAACAAATGTTCAAAATGTCCTTCGATTGGTTCTGCACATGCAGACACCCGTCGGATCATTGAGTGGCGTTTCCTTTCAAATACTCCCACACGGTGTCGAATAGTTTCGCAAACTCCCACTGATTTGATGTTAGAAAACAGGCCCCCAATTTTTTAAAATTATTTTTGATACAACCTGCATGTATATATATATATATATATATATATATATATATATATATATATATATATAGATATAGATATAGATATGTGTGTGTGTGTGTGTGTCTATAGCACTTTCATTTGCTCACTTTATTTTCGTATACACGTGTTTGCGAACAAAACGTATACACGTGTTTAATGGCTACAGACATTTGAGTAGACAAACTGTAGGTGTGTTTGAGGGCTATACGGTAGTTTTCCCTACATAACAGGCATGCAGATTCGAACCATACTGAAGCGCATATTTCCTTTATTAATGACTATGAAAATTGCCAAGATGGTAGACGAAATTTATACTGTTATGTGGATGAGTTACCGAAATTCGCTTCGGTTACACCGGCGACATCCCTTCAAATTACTCCCCGGTGTTAACAAAGGCTGGCTATGTTATGCCGTCTAGCGAGGTCGCTATACAGATTTTCGGTCAGGTGAGATATCACCCAGTCCGCACAGATTGAATCTCCCGTGCACACCACTTGCGATCTTATGTCGCTTACGCCAGGAGAGACAGGCTGCGTACACTACAACATGTTAAAATAAATAATGTTGAAATAAATATCTAAAAAAAGCTATTAATACTTTGGAAATTGCTTTGTTTATATTTCGGGCAGAAAAATAAAGTTTTCGGTTATGGTTTTCGAATATAGTGGATTTGCTTTCAGCGGTACAGTTTGTCACCTACTGCTCGCAATCGCTGCAATTAAGCTTTGGAAAATGCCAAGTGTAACTATGTACATGTTGTCCAGGATAAAGTTGAAAACGAATTGTATCCCGATAGATCTTGACGATCAGCAACCAATTATGAACTGTCCCGTAATCATATCTTCCACGTAAGATAAAGCGAAGCTCTTTGCCTCAAGCTTTGCCTCTAACTCAACATTAGAAGACATAGGACATCCCCTTCCCTACTTCCCCCCATCTCACTGAACACTATCTCAGTAGTATTTTTATTACAGTCTGGGTTGTATAAAGACTTATCAAATTCCTTGACCCTATGAAAGTAACTGGCCCAGTTAAAATCCCAATGGTTGTACTTAAGAATATCATCCCGGAACTATCTCCGATTTTAGCGGAATTATTTAACTGTCTGTCCTCATGTCTGTAGAAATGTCAAGCGTATGCCCAGTTTTCAAGAACGCGGGCGAGCGCTCATATGCTCAGTTTTCAAGAAAGTGAGTGAGCGCGCATATGCCCAGTTTTCAAGGACGCGAGTGAGCACTCTTAGGCCCAGTTTTCAAGAACGCGGATGAGCGCGCATATTCCCAGTTTTCATGAACGCGGGTGAGCACTCATATACCCAGTTTTCAAGGACGTGGGTGAACGCTCATCTACATCTCGTTATAGATCCATCAGTCTCTTCAGTGTAATTAGCAAGCTTTTTGAGTCTATAAACAACAAGAAGTTTGTTTATCACCTAAATAGTAAGGGTTTCGATCGGCCCGATCCAGTGCTTATGCCCTATTTACCATTACTCACAGAATCAGTGAGACACTAGACAAAATATACATCTCAAGTACCAATAGATATTTCAGAAAGCTTTGAGAAGTTATGACGCAAAGGATTACTGCCCAAGCTCTCTATCTTTGAAATCACTGGAAGTGTTTTCTCAATAATAATGTTCTTCGTAACTGATAGGTCCCTGAAGGTAGTTGTTAACATACAGCCCTCCGGGACCCTAGCCATCAAAGCAGCTAGGATCAACCCTCTTTTTATTTTACGTAAATGATCTGTCTAAAAGTCTACTCTGATCATTTGTGAATATCTATACCGATGATACAATAGTATATGGGTCCACCTCTAAAACTCTAGATGACCAGTGATTGGCGGCTGACCGCTCCTCCTGTCATATTAGGGCAACATCTACCCAGTTAACCGGGTAGATGTATCTCTAGCCAGCTCACACAATCTTTTTTATTAGTGGCTGGTTAACTTCAATATCTCGAAAACCAAACTAGTTACATTCCAACATCGTCGATCGAACACTGAACTAGTCACGATGAATGGAGTTTTCCGCAGACCACCCCGTATCTTGAGTGACTATTGGCCCTTAAACTCAACCAAGACATCAACAGGAACACGCACATATGTTCCATCATTAAAGACGCAGGGAAAATGGTCTGTTCCCTCTAGCGCTCCGGTAAGTAGCTGACTCGTCATGCTGTCCTCTACGTTCATAACAGGCCTAAAATGGACATATTCGGGCATCAGTTGCCTACTTCTCACTTTCCAGTCTCGATAGTCCAAAATCATCTCCGCGTCCTTGCGGGTGACAAATTATTTTCTTCTCTACAACCCCTTTCTCACAGATGAAACGTCGAAAGCAACTC
>OZ038475.1:50204479-50251979 GCA_964036315.1 Acanthosepion esculentum
CACAGTGGATAAAGGCGTTGGTTAGATCGAGTGACAGACCCAAAGAGTGTGAGTTCAATACCCTCTTCAGTCAGTGGAGAACTTTCAGAGGGAAAATTACCAGGAGATAACTGATAACTGACATCCATCAAACATAGCTCGTGGAACTAGAACAGTCTACCCCAGTGATCGAAATAAAGGGTTCGGTTCGAAATTCCAACCACCTGAAGAAGGCCGGAGCGTACAACGGCCGAAACGTTGTGACAAATATGGCGACAAAGATGAGGAAAATAGTCCGACTAATGTAAATACTGTACGTAATACCTCATCTCAGAAATATAGACACACTCTGATAGATAAACTTCTAATCCTGTTCAAAGGACGTGGAAGGATTATGAAGCAACGCATCTTTCTCTTTCATGTCCTCCTCACAAAAGTGTGAGGTATCTTCTTTCACAGACCGGGTGTCTATAGTATTTCATGTTGTTGGCTTGGCTCCAGCACTTGCATTGATACATCAATTAGGTCACTTCATTTTTTTATGTTGGTACAACTCCCCGACAACTTTTAGGGATTATTTAGGCACAGTATCTTTGAGATCAACTTTTAGGTGAATCCTTGAGTTTCTTTTTGATTTTTTAAGGTGATGCAGAATAGAAAGCTTAGTTCGGCGATCTCAATACATATTGGAAGCACTGCTGATCATTTCTTCTTAGATCAAGGTCCTTGGTGGTCATTAATTTCGATTCAGACCTGTGGTATTTCCTGGCGTGGATCACATACTACAAAGTGTTACGTATCACCCACGTCGTTAAATGACATTACGCTTTGCAAACTATTTGTTCTGACACAGTAGAGAATAATAAGCTAACCAGCCCGAATCTAGCTAAATATCTGACTAGTCCGATACAGGAAAAAGCGTCGGAATTGTTGAAATGTTTCGAAATAATGGCGAAGACTATTTTCTCATTGTGCCATCTGATAAATATGTGGCTAAATTAAGATATACGAGCTAGATAATGGTACGTTATTGAGTAAAGAATACTTGCCCAAAGAGAGAGATATAAAGAGAGGAGAGAGACAGAGAGAGAAAAAGTTAGAAAGAGTAAGAGAAAGAAAATGTGCTTGAGGAAAAGCACGTGAAGGGATTTTCACGGATGTGTAGAGAAATGCACCTAACCGAAGGTAAATTTGAAATTTATTCACCTACAAATGGACTTGAAATGTTCAGAAAAATACATGCACATACATATAACTTAGAAAATGTATCCCCCTCTTAGATGAGATGCTTTTCGCCCATGTAGGGATTACGATAAAGAAGAAATGCGAAATTATATTATCCTGTACAATGCTTTTGCATTGCTGTTCCAGTTGCATTTGATTTAACATGCAACGCCAATTCTATTTGGCTTGAGCGTTAACACAGGGACGAAATACGTTAGTTTCTTGACGCAGGCTCTAAGGTGGGCGTTTCCGAAAACAATTTATTACATCCTAATAATAGGAATTTCGGAACATAAGAATGTTTCGCCGTTGTTCTGTTGTTGTCGACAAAAGGAAGAATCCGGCAAGAAAATTACAAATAGGAGATACCAAAATTTCACAGGTACAACAATTTAAACATCTGGGAAGTGTTTTAACATAGGACGGAAAGGGAGACACTGAGATCCGAAGAAAAATTGGGGTAGCGAAAGATGCCTTCCAAAATCTGAGCAAAAACAGAAATATAACAGCTTAAAGGGTGTTTAACCGTTACGTAATATCAGTCTTCGTATTATGACAGTGAATGTTCTCATAGATGAAGAGAAATTTGAATAGAAATGTGGGATACCATACAGTGAACATGTAGACAACGAGGAACTTTCAAGAAAATTGAAATGAAAAGGAACTTATACTTAACATTAGGAAGAAGGTGTTGAATTTTCTAGGGCATATAGTTTGGAAAGAGGGCTCGGAAAATTTGACACTCACGTGACATATTGATTGTAAGAGAGACAGAGGAAAACAAAGCCTAACCTACCTAAATATCTTGTATCAAAGATGGCGGAACAGGGTTTACGAAAAATGACAAAAAGATAAAATCTACTAACGACTAAAAAGCACAGGAAGTTATTGAGAACTATGGTAGCCCAATTCCGCAAGGGACACGTTACATAGAAAAAGAAAAGAAATTAATAATTGTCTTTCAGTAAAACTGTCTCTGTTTTCCGGTTCAGCCAGACATAAGATTTCATTTTAACATTTACATGGTCATAACGTAATCGGATTTAACCAAACTTCTGTAGAGTATTAAAAGATTCGTTAAATTCTGATCTACCATGATCATGGAAGACCTAAATATTATTGTATCAAAGTAACAAAATGTTGAAATAGTTGGCAAATACTTGCTAGAATCCTGTAACGTGTCCGGGGTACACTAGCGCATGTCAAACGGCCGAATCAAATCGGACCTAGTTTCCCGTGCACCTAAGATATCTATGGTCACAGAGCAGCTCAGGCGGATACAGAAAGATCCTGATCGACCACATACCAATCACTAATTGGAATGCAATTTTACACTGAAAAATGTAAAAAAAAAATGTCGACTTTGGGAATGACCACCTTTCAGTTGTATACAAAATCAGAATAAATTCACTGAAATTAATTAAATCAAAGAGAGCGCCTAAACTACAATACGGCAGAATGGCCTAATATGCAAAGATATATATGTTGACAGAATTTAAAGCTAATAGAATAACGTGGATAAGATTGGGAATTCAAAGTGGAAAGCATTAAGAGAAGTTCTAGTTATATTGACAAACCAAACCATCACACGTAAATTCAGATAAAAAAAGAAATAGATCACAAATTAATTTTTTGAGGCGATGAAAATGAGTAAGCAAACAATACCAGACAATTGTAAAGAATATAGAACATTAAACGCAATCATTAAAAATAAATGCAAAAAGATAAAATAGAAAAGGTTCAACGAAATGACGTAGAGATAAAAAGAATGAGAATCTTAGATACGAGAGGTATGCATGGAAGAATAAAAGAAATAACGTGACAAAAGGCGTTCTCAACAACAGTATGCATGAAATTAAAGAGGGAATATTCATAAGAAAATATATCAAAGATGCGACAAATTTTTAGAGATCCGTATCACGATGAAAGAGGGAAACCTACAATACACTAAATATGGAAGGAGCTATAATATTAAAGTCTGATATAAGACCGACTTGAACAGGATCAAAGCGATGCAACCAAACGAGATTGTAATAGAAATGCTATCATTCTTAGTCGTTTTCGATATTGGCAAGATTAAAGAAATACCAAAAATGAAATATACTTCAGTGGCGACACAACGGAAGAGCTTAAGAGATGATTCTTCATAATGCTACTTAAGAAGCCATGTGTGAATGAATGCGAGCTCCATTGGAGAATCAGCTTAATGAACCACATAATTAAGTCTGTAAGTAAGAGTATCCAACGATCTTATGCAAATGAGTAGGCACAGAGGTTAGTAAATGAGATTGTAAAAGCCAGTTTTGATAAAAACTGCAAACAATAGGAAGTTGTGGAGAACCATGATCGCCCGCTTATATACGTCATGTAAAAATTCCTACCTTGGGTAACTTTTCTTTATGTATCAAGAATATCTAAAAAGCTGCTCGAGATTTCTTTCCTATAGAATGGCCAGTGATGTGATAAACATCTTTTCCTCATTTTTTATACAAGAGAGCAGCTGCATAAAAGCCAGGTCCATATACAGGAAATCTGGTGACGGTTGTTAAAATTTAAACATGTCTTTCATAACAGTATTCCTGCAAAGAAAACAATGCAGCGAACTTCCGCTTCTGATCGTATAAACAATTTTCGCAGTTTTCCCTTAGATACGAAAAATATGAAATAAAGTAACTCAGCCTTTATTTTAATCCAAACTGCATTTTGAAAAGGGAAAATCTGTGAACAGAAAACACTTTGAAAACACGATAACAAAACTGTTTTCTTTTCGTTAATATTTAAATTAGTTTTCTTTCTTTCATTCTATTATGTATTGGCAAAAATATCCACTTGCAACACGAGGCTTGTAACAAAAGTTTGAGTGCTGTGTTCGGTTTTGCTTTGGATGTTTTATTGTTATTTGAAGACTGTGCGAAAATGTTTTATTTTTCCTAATCACGTGATTCATTAAGTTATCAAAAATTCAAATTTTGGGAGAAAAATAGTTCTGACAGAAAGAAACTAATAGATAATCGATCTAGAGAAAGAATGAGTAAAGAAAGGAAAAAGACATTTTCTAAGGGAATTACAGCAATCAATTTATTTTATTTTATTTTATTTTTGTATTTTCCCTCTTAAATTGTATTCTGTATTGTAATTTCAAACGGTGATTTTGTGGATATTCAAATTCAAACGTATTCAAAAATATGGCCTGATTTTTTTATATCTTTTTCTTGTCCGCAGAAAATAAGGTCGTTTTTAAAGTTTTACAGCAAACAAAAGCGAACAGATTTGTAATATTTTTCAAGCATCAGATTTTATTATTTGAGTTCTCACACCAGAAATATCGAATGAATTCTGTTTTTATTTTTTATTATATTTATTGTTATTATTATTGTAACATTATCTGTTGGCTAATGTTTATGTTCAAGCAACAAAAAGCCTCTTAAAATCCACAATGTTTATCTCTCATGCTTTAGAATTATGCAACAATATCTTATTAGATGCTTTACTAATTAGAGCATCATTCACATCTTAGCAGTCATAGCCACAACGTTTCGATAGTTTAATTCTCCGGTTTTCTTCAGGCGTCAGGCGCTATACTCGATAATATACTGAGAATGTTAACCAAATCAGTCTCTTTGTCTGTCAGTAATCATTTTTATCATTCTTAGTTTTCCTATTATTACTTGCAATTTCCATTTCCAGGTTCTTATATTTTGATGGCTTGGCAAATTCTTTTGCTGTACGGACATGGCTGCGACATTGGATTTGTGTTTTAAAGTCTTTTACTCTTTAATACGGTCTAGTGGCTTGTATAGTGTTGTTCGTATGATGAAAATGTCCACCTTCAATCGCTAATGATGCTTTGTGTCCATACTATTTTTCCTTATTAAGAAGTTTATAATGTTGGCATATCTTCCAATGTAGGTAATTACTCCAACAGAACATGTTTATATTGAAATTATATTCAGGTAAAGGAAGACATGGCATGAGTAGCCAAGGTTAAATGCAAAATAAATAACAGAACTGTCCAACAAAAAGAAATTGAAAAAGTTTTCAATAAGCAATAACAAGAAAAAGAAAAGAAAAGAACAGGGCAAAAAAGAATACAAACCAAGCAAACAATATATATAAGACAGATCAACAGTAACATGTCAAAAAGTTTCAATAAATGTGTTTAAATAAAGTTGACGCGTTTACAGCTCTAATAATATAATCAGTGATAGTTTCGACATTTGCTCTCCGCAGGGAGGTTAATTCAGTATGCAACGAAATTCTTTTGGGTTTTCCGATTTATAATAGTGATAGACCTAACAGATTTAGTTGGATTGATATGAGTTTGAGACCCTGGGTTTCACGCTTTTGACGATCGCAAAAGCGTGAAATCCAGGGTCACAAACTCACATTAATCCAACTAAGTATATATATATATATATATATATATATATATATATATATATATATATATATATATATATATATATACATATATATATATATATATATATATATATACATATATATATATATATATATATATATATATATATATATATATATATATATATATATATTCGAACTCGGCTCTCCGATTCCTCAATCCAAGCAGTCCAGTGGAATCCATTGCATTCACTTACGTGCTAATACCCTTGGGAAAGGTGTGAATCCTCTTCTTCTCCCTCCAACTATGGGTAAATAGCAGGACAGACTGGGTTCTATAGCCTTGGATGGCGACTGGTCTAGGAGAAGGACAACTTATTAACTTAATAAATTATTTCCGTGCCACTCAAACTTATTTATCATTAGCTGCGCGGTAAGCACGCGGGAAAGTGAATGTCATTGTCTTTAACATATTCACATTATTTTACTGTTATTCTTATTTAAATACGATATTGTTCAATAGACGTTCGAACATTCTTTGTCTCATCGCACAACAAATGTAACGACATCGCAAACGTTATGAATATAGCATCATATGAAGATCAATATTGCGGCCAGATTTCAACACAGGTTTTACTTGAAGCTCTAATTAGCGGTCTGCGTAGTTAGTGGAAAAGCGGGAAATAAATTAGAAAAGATTGAAGACTCTTTTGGCGTGAGCGATTGCAGAAAATGGCCACTATTATTTTTTAAGACACCAGGTGCTATACCTGATGTTTGCCACTCCCCTGCAGTTGCCATTAAATACGGTAAAACGTTTATATTTACGCTAGACAACGATGTATTTTCCAGATATTAGGAAGGGTAATTGGTTACAGAAATACAGAATGCACGAAGCATGCATGCTCTCACACACTATCTCTCTCTACATTCCCTCTCTCTCTCTCTCTCTCTTATACATACACAAAGACAAACATTCACACTTATAAACTGATAGATAGATTGATAGGCAGAAAAAAAGAAACAGTTTTTACACAGAATTCAACACTACAGAATGAATGTAAATTTTTTCGGTTTAAATTTAGACGCGTAACTGAGAGAAACCGATATTGAACACTCATTTACGTAAATATATTTGTATATAAAACGTATATATATATATATATATATATATATATATATATATATATATATATCCAGACAAAACTCTCATCAACGGACGAATAGGGTGAGAGGTGTTCCGTTAAAGCCGATTATTCGTAAGTGGCAAGGGATTATTTTTGAGTTATAAAACCACTATATAGTAACTACCAGTAGTTATGATCATAATGTAAATACTATAAACATGTATATATGGCATAGATAAATATATGATTAATATAGATATATTAATGAAAATAACAAAATATATTTCTCACTGCTACATCCGCACGCAAGCGCGAAAGTGTCGTACCTTTATATACTGTACACTCGTCTTTGTTTACAATTAAAAGGTCGGCCAACGCCGCCAAGTGGTCACATTTGAGAACTAAATACATTGCAGACGATTTGGCAGATTTTTTTTCCGGCATTTTTTTTATTTTGCCTGCAGATTTTATCCGTTACATCCGAAGTCCGTTGATGGGGTTCCGTAGATGAAAGGTTTCTCTCTCTCTCTCTCTCTCTCTCTCTCTCTCTCTCTCTCTCTCTCTCTCTATCTATATATATATATATATATATATATATATATATATATATATATATATATATATACATATATGTGTGTGTGCGTACGAGCGTGTGTGTGTGTGTGTGTGTGTGTGTGTGTGTGTGTGTGTGTGTGTGTGTGTGTGTGTGTGTGTGTGTGTGCGAAATATTTGAAACACTGACCTATATGCTCCTATAGTTTGTACCAGAATGTTTTCATTACTGCCTGATGAAGCCATTCTGGTAGAAACCGTGGAATCATAAATGTCGGTGCTTCAAATATTTCATATCTTAAATTGCTTAAATTGCCCTACATTTTCGTTTTTGAGAAATTTTGTTGATCAATCACTTAAGATTGAATTTGTAAATTATATATATATATATATATATATATATATATATATATATATATATATATATATATGTATATATATATATATATATATGTATATATATATATATATATATATATACATAAGACAATTTATAAGACATATATATATATATATATATATATATATATATATTAGTTAATTTGCCAAATTTCTGTTTTGACACTTTCCGCCGATAAATCGGCGTCATCAGAAGAATAATTGTATTAAAAAATATCCATTAGCGAGACAGAACGAACTGTGATTCACGTTAAGTGGGTGGACGTTTTATTTTTACAAATTCTGTATCATTTTAGAATTTAAGTTTTCTCTAATTACAACTCAGTTTCTGCTTATTAATATATTAATTTATAGTAAGGTTTACGTATTCAACATAGTTTCAGTGCTTATCTAGGAATTTCAGTATATTACCTCTCCTTACTCTATATAATGAAGCATGCAAAATCGCATAGTTATCTATAGAAATATTTTCCGTTTTCATTGGCGCAGTTCAGTGTTAGAATAGGAGTTATGTTCGAATTTATTACACTTCAAATAACTACGCAGACTCATTGCCTAATCATATCCCTAATTATTTATATTGCTTGGCTTAGTGTAGCACAAGACCATAAGTATGGAGTCCTCACTGAGGTCAAGTTCATTACTCAGTACTAATGATCAGCTATACTTGCTCGCTTGTTGGGACGCTTAGCATTATGACGATCGTGAGATTTGGACAGATTAATTAATCTCCTATATTGCTTTAGCTAGCATTTCCATAATCTCGCTCGAATTTTAGAGTTTGGGAAGTCGTTTTTTTTTTCAAACTTTCTCGAAATATTGCGTAGCAACTTGTATTCGAATTAACAGCATATCAATCGGTATTTCAAATGTCCAAAAATCAGAATCTCATTCTTGGTACCGTCAAGAACCGTTTACATTTCAGTGCCACTCGTATATACAGAAGGAAAAAATTTATTGATTGATTTTTGACATATAAACATTTTCTGTTGGTTATCAACCTTTTGCAGTTTATTGGAAGTCAGAAAATATTCTTAAATTGTAAGAATATTTTGAATATAATAATGATTTAAAAGTCTAACTTGTACTAGTTAATCCATAGCTGGGGGAGTAAAGGTGGATTCGTATTTTTTCCAAGGTATCTGAACACAATTGAATATAAAGAACTGGAGGGAAATTTGAACTCGACTCTCCGATTTTAAAATCCGAACCGTTATCAGTTACACCATCTGCACGTCCATGATTACAGCATTTGGTATTCCCAAGCGGCCGCACATCTACGTACTGACCAATTTCTATGTTACTTAATTTCAATGATCTTACGAGAACCGGTTTTTCACCGTGATGTGGCCATATGTCAGAGGGAGCGAAGCAAAGAAAAAATACGAAAAGGACCTATTCAGAAAACTTATCCGGGACAGGCAAAAAGCCATGACTGGGTATATAGTAAGTGTCCATCAATTCTAATAAAAATCTATGACAAACGAGAACTAAGCATCATTCAATATAAAGCGAACTTCATAGAAGCATGCATACATTCACGCACACATATATGTATGTATGTATCTATTTATCAAGTTCTAAACAACTTTATACATACAAGGTGTGGAAGTACGTCCGATACCGTGTCCTCGTCAGACGCCAACCATGGGAGATAACAGTGTTTCAGTGGCTAAGATTGTACTGCCACCCCTAGTGCCACTGGCAGCTTTTGCCACCGCAGAGGGTATTGTTTTCTTGTGTAGATGGGTCAGTCCTCAGTGTAGATAAACCTAACAATATTCTGATTGTAATGCTAACGATAACAGCCGTTTCTTTGAGAGGAAGATCCCGAATTCATTTTTCGAACAACCAGTATAACTCGGTTTACGCTTTTCCACACTCACTGGTCCTCGAGATAGGATAAAAGTGTATTATCTGTTGTACACAATTCAAATAATAATTGTAATATTAACTGTTCCTTTATGAGGAAACATTCGGCATTCATTGACAAAAACAGCCAGTGTTACTCTCGGTTGAAATTTATGAAATATTTCTCTTCGCACAAAGTAAAATAAGCTTCTTAATTTCACCGTTATTGCTCTTTTCAGTTTCGATGGGAGCTTCTAGTCTAACCATTGTTTTCATGTAATGTGGAACGTCAACGTCTGATTGTGTCATTTATTTCTCTTCGAATTTTAAGGGCAATCCATTTATAGATGTTACTGTTGTTGAAAGTCCTTAAGTTATGTGGTCTTTCTTATTTAGTATAGTTCTTTGTTTCTGGTTGTATAGCGTCATTCCGCAGGTTTTGAAGAAATGGTATTTGCTAATATCCTCACGTTTCTATTGCTCAACAACATTTTTAACCACTGATCTGAGAAAGCGGTTACATATAGCTGACAATTTTCGGAACGAGTTTGAGGCCTTGCATGCCACCCATTTGAAAGTTTCGATAATACAAAGCTATTTGAGGACAGGAAGATGTCGGGTTAATGTTTTAGGTCTGGAACAATTTGCGGTATTGGACGGATATAGCCTTTGTTCAGCCTATTCTATGTTCAATTTCCTTTGGTCCTAGACTAAGAATAACATTTTCTTCCACCAGACGTTTAAAGCATATTACATGCTCATAAATCGTTGACACTATATGATTTAGCGTTCACAATATGGGCCCCTTAGAATATTTTTTTATCCCTGAATAAAAAATATTATTTCTAATATTAACTCAATTAATTTCATGCGCTAATTTATTATCAAAGTATTCGGTTTCTAGTTGATAACGAGCATATGACAAATTTCAAACAATTCTACTTAGTACAAATAAAACATACCAAGATTACGTGGAAAGGCCGACAGCAATAGATAGTGTTTGACATTTATTAATCATTCATTCACTTAGCTCATTTGGGCTGACATTGTGCTCACCACTCATCTCCATCTTACAATCATGTTTCATGGTGATATTAAAGGCAGAATAGAGCACTGGATTGCCGGTTCCGTTTGTAGCGTGAATATTGAAATTATCTCGTCACTCCTTTGAGAATTTAAGCTGGTATGACCTGCAGGTGGTTTGAATTCAAAGTTTTTCTTCTCCGACCAAAGCAATATGGCCCAGTCTGACCTGCTACTTACCCATAGCTGGAGGGAAGACATAGATTCATATCTTTTCCAGGGGTAGTTAATCCAGTGAACTCGACTGGAATTCGAACTCAGCTTTCAGATTCCTCACTCTGAGCAGCTATCCATTACTCTACTTTTCTGTCACACGTGGCTGAAATTTATGGTGTATATTCATATTTTAAAAGAATATATTTCAAAGCGTCCTTCTATAAGAATCGTGTATTGATTGTCAACTTTAAATGTTGACTGCTCAATATGAAATTGGAGGAAAATGATATGATTCACTTTTCTTTCTAAATATGCATAAAAAAGGTAAGTGTTGTTTATGGAGATGTTGCCATAGCCGAGAGTACTATTTGTAAGTTGCTCGCTAGGTTCTGAATCGGAAATTTTGTTCGGAAAATCAGAGAATTTTCCAGCATGTCGGCAATCGTTGACGATGATCAAATCGAAAAGCTGGTTAAAAATAATCCCGATCACATGACATAGGACATCGCAGAGATACTCCGTATATCTCATATGACAGCTGTAGGGCATTTCTAAACACTTGGATATGTGAATTGCTACAATGATTGCGCACATTAGGATTTAATATGTACTGTTCCCAACTGGCAAGATGAAAAGAAGCAATCGCTGACAAACGTCTAGAATTGGTCAATCGGAAGAGCATCGTCTTTATCTGGCCAACACCAGGCCTCACGTCTGTGTCAAAGAACCTCAATTCTCTGGATGAATGTAATAAAAAAACACCTCGACACCTTCATCAGCCATGAAAGATGTCAAATTCTTGGAGGACAGAATCATGAAGCTGTGTCAAAGATAGCTAAAGTTGTGGACCTATAGATTTGAAAAAATATACGTAGAAATTCCTGTAACATATTCACTTATAGACTTACTACATTATTGATCCCGTTGTACCATATTTATTGATGTGAAATGATGTTTATGCAATATATTTGCATGTTTGCCTTGCAGTGTAAAAATGCAGATTCTTCCAAAGTACAGGTTGAGGCAAAAATACCTCCCACATTTTAAAAAGCCACCCATGTGGTGCTAGTGAACTTAGGCAATTGCCAATTGTTTCTTCATCTACCTAATGTCGTACCATTTTCTCTTTCAGATACTATCATTTATCGTCATGGTTTAAAATGGTGGACACCGTGAGCTGGCTATTGAAACATGTATTTAATATTTCGAGTTAACATAAATCTCTAACGTACATTCGGCTTCTTATTAAAAAAATGGTGTTTAGTAATGTGGTCCATCTCGCTAATGTTCTTGTAGGAACTTCTCTATTTTATTTTTCACGCGACACATCTGAATCTTTGTAAATATCAATAAGTAAATTGATTCTTATTGGTAAATATTAATTTCTTCAATACACATGCTGGGCATAAAAGAACACACTTGATCAAGTATTCATAGAAAGTTTCACACTGCTTTTCTATATTCTCTCTTTCTCTCTCGTACACACTGAAAACACACACACACATACGCTCGGGTACACGTAGTTAAGTATATATATATATATATATATATATATATATATATATATATATATATATATATATATATATATATATATATGGTTATATTAATAGTTTTCTTTACTTTGGTATGTATCACCGATTCCTTCGTAATATATATGGAGGTCTTTGCAGTCGTTTTTTTTTACGCATGAGAGTACAGCAGCTCATTTCCTAGAACCGAACACCCACACTACTCGCTTATATGATTTAGTTATAATGCTGAAGACGTGTGCAAAGCATTCTTCATATAGTCATTTTAAATATATATCTGAATTTTTAATAGAAATATTGTAAAACTAAGCTACTGCTGGATCAATAACCTAAGTAGCATTATAAAGAACCACAACACGAGGGAATTCAAGACAGCCACTAATAGCAACACCACTAATACAATCCACTGTAACTGCAAGAAGAAACACAATGCCCTTTGGAAGGTAGATGCAATGTCACGAGCGTTGTATATAAGGCGGACGTGGAGGAGCCTGCGGGACAGAACAAAGTATACATAGGCTGTACTGAAGTCACATTTAAGAAAAGGTGGTACAACCGTAAATCCTGCTTCAAGCTGGAGAGCCACAGCAGTTGCAATAAACTGGCCAATCATGTGTGGGAATTTAAAAAGAAGTACAATAGAAGCCCCAACATAAAATGGAGTGTATTAAGGAGGGTTAAGCCTTACAGATGTATTGATAATATTTGTAGGCACTTTCACAAAGAAAATCTGGCCATGGTGATGTACGCTGACAAGACCAACCTGTTAAAACAACGTTCTCAGATAATGTCAAAATTGGTAGACATAACAATAAATATACTCTGAGACAGTACGAGGCTGGCTGAACAATGTTTTGTTTCTTGTTCCTCCAACTATTCCCTTCCCGCTTCTGATATATCTTATTTGTGGCTATTTGTTAATTTAATTGGGCCTACATGAATAGTGTCACAGATTAAACATAACACAAGTAAATTATTTACATTATCCGTACTATTAGTCCGAATAATATAAATAATGTACATAATACTTCATCTCAGAAATATAGACAGATACACAAGTAACTGCCCTGACGAGACCGTAACGCCGAAATTCGGGTACTGTTTTGTTCGTATATATATATATATATATATATATATATATATATATATATATATATATATATATATATATATATATATATATATATATAAAGTGTTTATTGAAGTCAGCATCCAGCAGCGACAGTCTGCTTCATGCTTATACATAATCCTAATCAATTATGTATAATCAAGAAACAGAGAGTCCCTTCTTGGTGTTGACTTCAAGGTCCGCTTTTATATTTAAATTACACCCTACATTGAGAAACTTAATCCGTATATAGCATAACTTAAAACTATATTTTATAATATATATATATATATATATATATATATATATATATATATATATATATATATATATATATATATATATATATATATATATATATATATGTATGTATGTATGTATATATATGTATTTAACTGATTTAACATTGAGCTCTCCAATTTTCATCCTCCTTTGTATTATCCATACGGATTATCAAGATTTTCATAACCCAAACATATATATATATATATATATATATATATATATATATATATATATATATATATATATATATATATATATATATATATATACACGACATTTAGATGTATGTATAAATATATATATATATTAAAACGAAATAGGAGATATCACCTCAGTTATGTCGGTAGATAGATATCAGCACTCGGCATCAAAGAAGTGTTCCTGCTTATACATACACTTCTACATAGTTGCATTTAGGACATTTTGTATATAGATATATATGTATTAAGTGTATTTATATACATATATATACATATATATATATATATATATATATATATATATATATATATATATATATATATATATATATATAAATATATATATATATATATATATATAAGCGTGTTTTAATGTGTGTTTGGTTGAATGTTTATCTATAGAAATCAATTTATAAACTCATTGATTTACATTTATATACAAAGGTTTGAGTGTATTTATATGCATTTAAATGATCAAATACTTATATATATATATATATATATATATATATATATATATATATATATATATATATATATATATATATATATATATTACTGAATACATATTTCGAAATCTTTCGATCTGAATATATTTTTTTTTAAACGCTTGATTTCATCGGCACTTTATCATCCATCAATATTTCTTTATACAATTATATCCTTAAGGACCATCTTTGGTCTTTTGCTTTTAGAGATTTACACATTTTATTTGGCTCGTTTCATTTTTACCTTCTTTTATTCTCCCCGCATTCCGCTTGTTATCGCTTTTCTTCTTGCTGGACTGAAAGCTTTAATTCTCGCATATATTTTCTGTCATTCTTATTTTCATAATAATGTTTCTCTGTTCTTTTTGTGTATAATCCTTTATATTTTCATTCTCATCATTTCTTTTATATTAAAGAATTATATATTTTCTTTCATTTTCATTATTTCTTGTTCTTTTTTGTAAGGAATATCTTTATTTTCTCTTTATTCTTATGGCCAATGATTATTGCATTCGTGTTTCTATGAATATTGCTTTAGCATTTTTCTTCGGTAACTTTCTTCTTTCCTTCCTAATTCATAAGGAAATTCAACCGAGAATAGTCTATGCTAGGCGTATGTTAGCCTAACATTGCAAATTGTTATAAAATCAAAATATTAACCTCCAAAACTTAATTTGTCTTAGATGTCAGATCACTAATTTAATAATAATGTTATACATGCCCCAAAACCTGTCCAGAAATATGCAATTATCAGTTGTACGCAACCGCTTTCTCAGGTTGATGATTAAAATGGCTTCGAATGAATTAAACCTGTAGGTCGTAGCGAGGAACATACTTCTTCTTTTGCTACAAAGTCATGAACAAAGAACGGCGCCAATTAACGGGAAATACATCACTTGAGGACTTGCAAAAACAGCAATGATTAAAATATAGGTCGAAGATAAATTCATGATATAGATTTTCCACGCTATTTCATACGAAAAGTTAAACAGAAAACCACTAATAGTGTAAAGGACAATAACCGGTAGTGAATTTGTGAAAGCTGTTTTCTTAAAAAATTGTTTTAATAGTTTCTTTTTTAAAAATTTCAACCGAATGAAGCACCGACTGCTCGGTCAATAACTGCCGAATATTTCTTTTGAAGGGAACAGCTAATATTAGCATTACTATTACTTTTCCAATATTGTTGCTTTATCACGTTGCGTTTCATTCTTTTTGCCAGTACATTTTCTCAAACTCTTCTACTTTTACAAACTCACTATTCTTTTTCTGATTTAATTATATCGTTTGTATTCTTCTCTATAGCCATTTCTTTTCAGATTTGATTCCTTTCTTTTTTGTGCTTCTGATTGAAAAACAAAATGATTTTATTCTAAACGCTTTTTTAACTTACTTATTTTTCACTAATTTCTTTTTCCTTAAAACCCTTTTCTCTTCTAATTGTTTTGTTTCTTTTGTCACGTTTCTCGATCAGTCATTGGATCTTTTTTTTTTGGTCATGTGTGCTACGGTTCTATTAGATTTTGAAATTGGCATCTACCGAAATGGCATGCACGTTGAAATATCTTATCAGATGCTCGTTTCTTTTAATTTGAGCTGAAAATGAATTGGAAATAAGTTCACTCGTTTAAATTATATCGAATTCGATGGTTGAAATACTTAAGATATATACATACACACATACACGCGCACGCACACACACACACACACGCACATACATATATATACATATATATATATATATATATATATATATATATATTCGTTAACTCAAACACTGAACTGAATTCTTGCGTTGAACACAATACGAACCATAAATATTTGAAGTGATAAGCATTGTAAATATTTCCACCTTTCAGAAGTCTTTAAAATTTAAGAACTGACCTCTCAAGTATAAAGCATTATAAATTTTAAACGAGGCCACCTTAAACATACCTCTTAGTTTTATGCATTTAGACATTTAGGATAATCATACAGACCATAATTAAAAGAAAATAGGAATTTTAATTGTGCCTTGAATCCACAATGTTCGTCAATTCATACACTAATTGAATACTTGTCAAGATGTACTTAACAGCATATGGATAATCCTTTAGATAAGCTAAACGTGTATCCTGAGTGAATTCCTGTCTGCTTTAATGGAGAACTTATTAAACTAGTCTTGAAGATCATTACTTGGTCATTATTTCGATTTTTGTTAACTCGCATTGTTCGTCACTTTTTCCGGCTACATTAAGTTTGTTATATATTATATTCTAAATGAAATACTGATGTGTATACATAACAACGCACGTAATGACGTGGCTCTTTATTTATAAAATTCTATATTATGCACAGTCCTTAACTTGCATGTTTCTATTAGTTTAAATCTTAAATACATTCCGTCTTGGAGAACCAGTGTAATTGCTGTATAGTCCCATGGTGAGGGGGTTCATGGGAGACGGCGTCAAATCGATAATAAAGATGCATTCTTCCCTTAAGACTGGTGATCGTAAGTTCTTCTGAGACCAGAAATAAAAGAAGTTCAACACAGGAAATTTTAAGCTTATCTTTATTAATCACGTCGACGTTTACATTTTCTAACTATCGAGTTAAAATAATTTAGAGCACACTAACATACGAGAATTTCCAACACAAATAGCAGTTGATTGACAAGGAGAAATCTTCACAACCGACCACAGAATCTGAGATCCATGACAAAAATAATGCCGTGTCATCATCGGTTTATTATTCATTTATTTTAAATCGGTATCATCCCATGCAAGACATTAAAGCCACTAAGATACAAGGGGCTGCATGGTTTGAAGAATTAGGAACTTTAACAATAATCGGGAAGAGAAAAGAGTAATCAGGAGGAGAGTAAATAGGTATTGACATTGCATTTAAATTTGTGCAGATTAAAGTTCTTAAAATGCAATGAATTACCAAATGCACACTCATACGTTCAGCAGCTGTAACATGTTCATAAAATGTCTGGCGGAAAACATCCTGCGCTCGTCAACACGGAAAATATTGTTCTCTTCCAAGTGTTCCTATAGCAAGAATAACATATGAAAAAATTCGGGACTCAATTGTTTTTTTAACATCTGCTATATTCACCTGCTCTTGCCCGATAGATTTTTTTTTCGATAGATTCAAATGACTTTGATGGGGGAAGGTTTATTTAATGAAGATCAGATTCAAGTATTCGTCGAAAAACTTGTCGAATTTTACACAAAATTAATGAAAAGCTTCCGGATAATTGACATTAATTCAAACCTAATAATCGTGAATATATAAAAATAAAATGTAATTCTACTTCGTTGGTGAAAAAATAAGATTGACAAACAAAAACGGAAAATATTTCTGACTCGACCTGATATATCCAATCCTTGTACAAGGAACTAAAATGAATGTGTATCGTTACAAAATTTATGACGAATGTATAATTTCTTTGTGATGGCAATGTAATAACTTGAAAGTTTGTCTTTTTAACGTCTTTTACCTAAGCACTCATATGAAGAATATCACTTTCTCAAAAGTATGCTAATAAATGCAACAAAACAAGCCACAATAGCTCTATGAAATATTTTGAAACTGCATAAAACATGACACCGAATCTTTCTTCAATATATAAAAGTTTAGCTGCAAAGCATTGGTATGCCGACTGAATATATTACAGCATTGTCATTGTCTGTTGTATATGGAAAACTATTCAAATCTTAATAATTTCTTTATTATTTGTATTTACTTTAAAAGTACAAGTATCCTTTGTTTCAATTCAAACCAAATTCACTTCATATGATTGGTTTCTAAAAATAATGATATACTCTTGTGTTTTGTACTAATGACATGATGTATATTCATCTATACCTACTTGAACATATATATATATATATATATATATATATATATATATATATATATATATATATATATATATATATATATATATATATATATATATCATTGTCCATCCAGAATATATACAGAAAAGAGAGAGACGGCTATGGTAAACAATGCCACAGATCTTTACAAAAGAAATATTATTTAAATTCGAATTAAGATGCTTTAAATTGTTTAAATCAGTGTTTAATTTTAGGCGGTAGGATTTTGCGAGGGAAAACGTTGTTGAAAATAATAATAGGATTTGTTTCTTTTACGTCTTCGCCGTTATGAAGATATAATTTTAAATAGTGACTCAAATAATAGACGAGACGGTTGTGGAAGGAGAATCATTTGCAGTCGTTCCAACTGTAAAAGCTACAGCAGTTACATTTAACTCAATAATACCCAACTATAATCTAGTATTAATTATATAAAATTAAAATGAAAACAAAGTTCTTATTATAATTTTCTAGAAAATCCACTATTAATTATGGTTTAAAAACGATATTAATTATAGTTTCCTGTTACATGGTGTTCTTTACTTCAGGCCAACTCATAATGCAGCTGCGCGACAGAACTTTTGGATTATTTCAAAACTTGTCGTTTCACACGGGGCGAGACATTTTAGTTCACTGCTGTAGTCGGCCTAAGAAATAACTAGCTGATTTAATTGAAGCAAGCATATGTTTTCATTATTTTATTCCCTACAAAAGGGAACGTTTTATTGCAAAAAGATAGTTTTTGTGTGAAATTCACTAGAAAAATCTAATTTTAAATCTTGGTCTATTTATTTAGATGTTTATTGGACATTTTTCACTTAAAGTTAATTTAACATTCTTATCTATGATTCTTTTATTCCTAAAAGCAAATACACTACTGATCAACTTTATTTATGTATTTGTAATATAGCAACAACTTTAAGTATTAGGTTGGTGCAAAAATAATGTCGTTTTCTCACATGAAGTTGAACGTCAAAAAACGACATTATTTTTGCACCAACCTAACAGAAGCTTATGAAGCTTTAGTTGGCTTATTCAGCTTTATGGTTGCAAGCTAAAGGGGAGATAGGATATATATGTTTTATTGTCACATCATTTATTTAATTTACATAATCTGTATTTGTTACTAACACATACAAAATTACGTTGAATGTTTACCAAACTGCTTATAACGTAATGTGACATTTTAATTTTACGTGATTTAAAGAAATAAATTAATAATCCGATTTTTCTTGTGTCTCCACTTACAATTACTAGAATGTCTCTATGTAGAAAGTTAATTTTGATATTTTGTTATATTTAATTTTTGCAGAGATTTTTATGCTAAAGACTTTTATTCCACGATTTTTTCCAATTCCATTAATAGTTACGTGAAGTAAATTTAATATTTTTCTCTATGATATTATAATTTATCCCAACAATGTTATTGATGATAAAATTCAATGTTTATAAGTATTTTTCTCTAAAAGGCATTTTAAAATGTATATGCTAAAGTTTACTTTTGCTTAGCATAAAAATCATAAAATAGGAGTAATGTAATATATTTATACAGAATGAATGAAAAGTCATATATTAAATATATTATTACGTAAAGTTAATTTAATATAATTAAATTAATGAATTTAATTGGCTATATATAATATTGTAAACAGGGCTTTAACCCTAACTCTCCTCATGAAAACACGCATGCTTAAGATTCATTTTTACTTGTGTCTTTATTCATCATGAAAATTAATATAACAAAATTATCATAATAATAGTTATCTATCCATTTTCTAATCCCGTTATATCATAATACTTAACCTATCGTTGGTTTTATTGATTGATTGATGATTTTTACGGTTTATCAACCCACTGCAGGCTATTTAAAGTCAGAAAATAGTTTCAAATTGCAACAATCTCATTTTTAGATAATAACGGTTTAGTGATACATGTCTTACAAATCAACGCATGACTGGGTGTGAAGAGGTAGATTTTTACCTTTGTCATGGGCATTTGCGTCTAAGTGAATATATTGAACCCTATTGGAATTGAAACTCGACGTTCCTATTAACAACTCCGAGCCATTTTCCATTACAAATTCCGCACATCTAAGCTTATAGCACCTTATATTTCTAAACGGTCGCACATCTAATAATAGTTGCTTCATTTCTATGTAATCAAATATATAAAATAAGTTAATTCCATGATTTTCTTACTTGTGTTCCAGAATTCTTAGTTGCGATATGGTTTTTGTTTCATTAAAAGATTTTTACGGTCAATGATTAATTCAAAGATTAAAAGGCGCATAATAATTCTTAAACCATGTTAACAGAAAAGGATCTGGGGGATCCTAAACTCTGTCAAATTATATATTAAATGTAATAAGACCTTAGAAATTAGAAACATATACCAACATAAATATGAGTAGCTTTTCAAGCCAATTATCTATACTCTTAATCACAAACTTTTTCTTTGAATTTCTTAAGCTGGTTACAGCAGTGAAAAGTGAAACTAAAAATCGTTGTTTCCCAGTGGAACAACGAGATTTGAAATTGGCCTCTAGTTCTGAACTTTAGGAAAAGTAGACGTGTGTTATGTAATCATTGATAATTATATTAATTTGTCTTAATATAATAATATTAACAATTCGGTATTGCCAAAATCCGCAACAGAGTTTCACGCAACTACAATCATCAGGAAAAATTAATTTATATTAATATATAAATATGAAGTACGCATTCTTATTTGAAAAATATTTTCCAGAGTAGGTGTACGTTTCTTGAAATGATGAAAGGAAATAACCATTCCTAATTTCTTAGAAATGATTAAAGGAAATAACAATGCCTAAATTACTAGAGATTATTAATGGAAATAACAATAATTAATGAAATCATTAAATGAAATAAACATTTTTTAGAAAACATTAAAGGAAATAACCATTCCTAAATATCTAGAAGGAATCAAAGAAAATAAGTATTTCTAAATTTCTAGAAATGATTAAAGAAATAATCATTCCTAAATTTCTAGAAAGGATTAAAGTAAATAAACATTCTTAATTTTCTAGAATTATGAAAGGAAATAACAATTCCTAAATTACTAGAAATTATTAATTGAAATAACAATTAGTTAGGAAATAATTAAATGAAATAATCATTTCTAAATTTCTAGAAAGTATTAAAGGAAATAATCATTCCTAAATTTCTAGAAATGATTAAAGGAAATAACCATTCCTATATTTCTGGAAATGATTAAAGGAAATAACTATTCCTAATTCTCTAGCAATGATTAAAGGAAGTAACAATTCCTAAATTACTAGAAATTATTAATGGAAATAATAATAATTAAAGAAATGATTAAAGGAAATAATCATTTCTAAATTTCTACAAATCATTAAAGGAAATAACAATTTTCTAGAAAAGATTGACGGAAATAACCATTCCTAAATTTCTAGGAAGGATTAAAGGAAATAACCATTCCTAATTTTCTAGCAATGATTAAAGGAAATAACTATTACTAAATTACTAGAAATTATTAACGGATATAACAATAATTAAAAAGGATTAATGGAAATAATAATTTCTAAATTTCTAGAAAATTATTAAAGGAAATAACAATTTTCTAGTAAATTTTAAAGGAAATATCCATTCCTAAATTTCTAGAAATTATTAAAGGAAATAACCATTCTTAAATTTCTAGAAATTATTAAAGGAAATATCCATTCCTAAATTTCTAGAAATTATTAAAGGAAATAACCATTCCTAAATTTCTAGAAATTATTAAAGGAAATAACCATTCCTAAATTTCTAGAAATTATTAAAGGAAATATCAATTACTAATTTTCTAGAAATGACTAAATTGAAATCGCATTGCTGGACATAAGCAAAACAAAAGCAAAAATGTGTGGTCATATCTCATGAATGTATAAGTGAAGTGAACGCCTGTGTCCAGTGTTGATAGCAGACACTGAAAAGAAACTATATGAACTTCTATGGAGGGTAGTAAACGAAATGCAAAAGAAAAGATTAAATATCAACTGTAAGAAGACTGAAAGTGTGGTTGTCATCAAAAGAACCATGCCAAGAAGAGAATTACAAATTGAAGATACCAAAATAAAACAAGTGCAAAAATATAAATATATATGAATTGTTTTAACAGAGGGCGTATAATGCGACGCCAAAAGCCGAAGGCGCATTAGGATAGCGAAATGTGCTTTCCAAAAGCTAAGCAAAATATTAAGAAACAGTAATATTTCACTAGAAACAAAGAAAAGATTACTCAACTATTACGTAATATCGGTCCTCCTATATGTGGGTGGATACTGGACGATCTCATTACAGATGGAGAAGAGACTTGAGTCAACAGAAATGTGATTCTACAGAAAGATACTGAGAATTCTATGGACTGAACACTTGAGCAACAGCAATAGTTTAGAGAAAACAGAAAAAAAAGTCCACTTATACGGAGCATCAGAATGAGTTGAAATTCCTAGATCACATCATGAGGTAAGAGGTCTTAGAAAATTTGACACTCACATAATATATCGTAGGCTAGAGTAACAGAAAGAAGCGGTGTATAACCTATATAACAAGCTTGGGTAAATGTTTGGAAGAACAGTGATTAGGAGATATAGATTAAAGATAATCTTTACAAAGGACAGAAGGTTACGGAGAGCCATGATCATCCACGCCATAAAGAAATACGGCATATGGAAGAAGATGTAAACAAAAGTCTTGTTTGATATAATCATGACGTTTGTATTTGCTAGCGAGTGTCACGCTCCAGCACGAGAAACAAAACCAGACTAGTTTTGGTAACTTGACCTATACTTCAAGTATTATATACATACGCTCTAACAATGAAAGTTATGGATGTCGGGAAGAATAACTAAAAGGAATCAATGACTAGTTACCTTTCTTATAATGGCAATTGATTTACCCAGCTGTACTGAGTATGCAAAATAATTTTTTTTTCTCCGAGTGGCAGACTGGAGACAGACTTTGAATTAAATGTTCATTATCGATCAGGTTTTGCTACATCAAGCAGGTGGATTTTAATAGAAATTGCCTTGTAAACAGTTAACCACTCAAAGAAAACGCGTTACAGATCTTCAGTATTTTTTTAAAAATTACTCGTAATAAATTACCATTGGGCTACTACGCTATTTAAGTTCAAAATCTTTGTATCAGTTTTCCAAGACAATTCGCAACACTGAGCAAGTTACCAAAAAATAAATAAATAAATAAGGAATATCATCTGCTTTCAAAATAACTCCCCGAGTCGGTCACCGGAAGTGCAAGGGTTTCAGTTAATCTAAAATATACTGCAGAACCATTTGCAGCCGCCGGCCATTTTGTTCGTTTTGTCATTCATTCTTTACTTTTTTTCTTTTTTTCTTTACTCGTCTTATTTTACGATTTCACACTACATTGCCGCGTACCAAGAATGGCGCAGAATCGGTTGCATCAGGTAACCTTTCCTAATAACTCAACAGCTAACCTGCTCGAGCGCAACTTATTTGTTTATCCCAGTGCTTATCGAAAGATCCTCTGAGACTTTGCAGCTTTGTGCTGGTTCGAATGAGTTTTGACTGGCTGTGAAGGTCCGAAGTAAGAGGATGGTGAAAAAACCAGTGCCGATCATGGATAGAATACATGACATATTTATTGATGCCTGATCGATTCAAACAAGAATCAAACGAACCTTGTAATATTATCTTTCCTAAGGGTTGGCTTAATATATTGATTAACGGTGCTCCTTGTCTATTCCAAGAAAACATCCCGGTTAGAATGTATGTCTAAATTAGAAAACAATAACGCCAAATAAGTAAGACAAAAGTACATGAGTATACAGTAAGCTTCAGTTGCATGTTTAAAGTTCTGGAGATACTGCAATGCAGCTAATGTACGTATATCTATCTATTTATCACACACACACACACACACACACACACACACACACACATATATATATATATATATATATACATATATATATATATGAAGAAATATCGTCTTAAAGTGTGCTATATTTATGGGATAAAGTGCTCAATATCAGAGATAGAGCGTGTGTAAATATAAAAGTGAACATAGAAGTCAACACTTAGAGGCGACAGTCTGTTTCATGATAGATGCAATCGTCGTGTCCCGATACATACATACATATATATATATATATATATATATATATATATATATATATATATATATATATATATATATATATATATATATATTCATCTGCGGTCGTTATTATTTTTCTAAATACAATTATATGTAATATATTTGATTTTATTTCTAATTTGTACTCAATTTATTGGAAATCACGTTGAAGAACTGGTTCCGTTCAATCACCGAAGTTAAACAACATCAATCCTGGTCGGTACCTAGATGGGTGACCGCTTGGGAATCCAAGATGCAGTGATCTTGGATGAGCGAGTGCTGTAATGGATAATGGGTCGGAATTGTGAATCGGAGCGCCGAGTTCAAGTTTCAATTCCAGTTGGGTTCGTTATATTCACTTATGTAGTTGGGAAACGTATGAATGCATCTCTTCTTCCGCAACTATATATCTTTTATCTGACTTAGATAGATCCTAAAACACATGACTTGGAGGTCTACCGTGATAGAAAGTTTTTTACTGATTTGTACCACTAAATCATTCTTATTTTGTTTTTATATCTGACACTCTAAAAAAGTGTTTTCTGGCTTTAAATAACCATGCAAATGTTTGATAATCCGTAGAAAATGAATCAATCACCGACGCAGAGATTACACGCACACATACACGCACATAGATAGATAGATAGATAGATAGATAGATAGATAGATAGATAGATTAATTTTTTGTATTCATTTTAATGTCAAGAATGGGACAATGTTGACGTCGACAAGAACGTCAACTTAGAGTGTCATTCAAATGGAAAATTACTTGTGAAAATCTGTCTGGTAAAAGATGTCAGTTTGTTTTAGCTGGCATCAAAGCCAGACAAACATTTTGTTGTATTTTCAAGGTAGCAATTCAATATGTCTCGATTTTGATTTGTTCTTGGCGTAATTATTCCATTTTCTCTACCTCGAGTTTTTCACTCTATTTTCTTAGTTAACTTCTTCTGTGTCTTTTTATTGCATTTTGCTTTTTCTTTCTTTAGTTCATTTTCTTTGTTTAATTTTTTTTTTACTCACCACCGTATCTTTTCTTTATTCTTTTTCTGCGGGGTGCGTTATGTTCTTTTTCAACATTTTCTACTCTGTAATCTTCTAATTTTTTTATTGTTTTTGTTCTTTAATTCTCTTATTCTTTCATTTTCTATTCTCTAATCCTTTATTCTTTTTTTTGCATCCTCTAATCTATCATTCTTTATTTTTCTACTATCTAATCATATTCTTTATTTTTCTACTCTGTACACTCATTTGTTTAATATCATTTTCTGTACCATCCTATTATTTATTACTCGATCCACTAATTCTTCATTCTTCGTTTTTTCTACTGTCTAATCTCTTACACTTTATTTTCTACCTTCTCAATCTCAAATTATTTTTCTCGATTTCTCATTCTCTATTGTCTTCTGTTTCCCATCTTCATATTCTTTTACTTTCTTCCGTCTTTCTTGCCTCTAAACTTGTTTAATTATTTATATAGATATACTACCTTCGGCTGCTCTCCAGTTTTCTCATTTATTTTTTTCGTTTTCGGCTGTTTTCAAAGATGCTTTATTTCTCTTTGCCTTTTTTTCTTAATATATACATTATATCTGAGTTAGGTAGATCCGAAAACGCATGACTTGGAGGTCCACCGTGATAGAAAGTTCTTTACTGATTCTCTTTAGTAGAAACATTCAAAATTATGGTATTTATCTAGGCTTGGATCCCCATATCTGTCACCAGACTGAAATGCGTAAATCTCTCAACCACGGAGAAAGCTACTTTAGATCGAGATTTATATTTTATTAAGTTTAATTACCTTATCTACCAGAAAGTGGCAATCATCACTCTCTGCAACTTCCTATCTTTTATGGAACTTAGTAGCGTTTCTCTATTTGCTGAAACTTCTCCTCGTTCCGCCATGCATTCACACAATCTTGTCAAATATGTGGCTTGCTGCGCTCCCCTTTTACTCTTGCCCTCCATATGCCATGTCAGGGGCTAAGTTATTCAGATTCTCCTTCGATATTGTATCCAAGAAATCTTATCCTTTTCTTTCTGATTCCGAATATAGGTATTTACCAGTGCGCCTACATGCAACCAGATGTGACACAAAATCGTGATTTTTTAAGTGGGTTTATCGGCCGTAGCGTAGAAAAATTCCCAAACCCACCCGTCACTTCCACTTTTGGGGACGCCTCAAACACTGGGTAATAAAGTCAGCCACACGCTGAGAGAGAGAGATAAAGCTTGGGGTGGGGATAGCCCTTGGGGTTTCAGCTAGGGCTACGGATTAGTATTAGAATATGATGAAATCCCTGATTCTAAGTATGTGTTCTTGGTTGTCATTTTTTAAGACTTACTCCTGGCTTATTGCCCCATATTTCTGTTGCCTTATGTTTCCTGTAGTGTGATTGTCCCTCGTTCCCTGCTATATAAGATGATTGATATTAAATGAGATTTCCCTGCCCTTTTCCTTTTCTTTTTTAGAAATCTTCCTCTTTCTGAGTACATTGTTTCGCTTTTGAAATGCATATTTTGCTAATCCGTTCCTTTTTAGGTGCCACATTTTCCATCTTCTGTTATAAGAGTTTCCAAATATTTAAGCATCTGTACTTTAATCTAAATTCACCTGAATTTGAAACAAGAAATAACACCGGTTCAGAACTCTTCTGGGGATGAAAAGAAAGCAGGAACATTTGATTAAAGTAAAACAAAAAATATATATTTTTTAATCCTTTCACCGACAAGCCAGGCGGAAATGCGACTAGTGTGCAGGGGGGTCACAGAGAGGGAAAATGAAAGAAAAGAGTGAGCATAGGGAGAATTGAGGAAAGTACAAAAGAAGACAGAAGACGACGGTTGACGATGCATTCGATTCTTTGAAGATTGTAGTTATCAGAAATGCAAATAATCCGAAAAGAGTTCCAAGGGCCGGAAGTCCGAGAAAAGAAATTGTTGGAGCAGAAGTGGCGCTTGCATTTCGTTATTTCTGATTCGTATTTCTCATCTTGAATTTTTCTTTCTGTTATGGTCCAGTTTCCTTGTACCACGGTGAAGAATAACTCGAACACAGGTATGGAATAACACAGATATATTACAAACAGAATATGTACAAAAGAAGCAGAAGTGTTAGTAATAACAATCAGGTTAGGTTAGAGAGAACTATGTTGTCTCGACCAGTATCACTATTCCAATGTCTTACACTAATCGTCTGACGCGACTCTGTCTCTGACTCACACGATGTTCAGCAACACGCCCACGTGTGTAGAATGTGGCACAAGGCCGGTTTAATGTGGGCTCACTGAGCCCGTAGGCTCGGCCAAAAAATGCCCGTCGAACCCGTATAAACGGGATCGGGTTGGTCAACCTCCCCGAACGAGGCTCTGCCCTTCGACGGAGCCTCGTCCGGGTTCCTCCCTGCCCAGGGATATATATATACATATTCAAACTGAAGACAAAGTCAAAATGGGAGAAAGTTTTTTGGGACACTATGTATTCCGTGATATATTTTGTTGAAAATTTTGCATTTTCCTTCAGTTTCTGGCACTTAACATTTGACCACGTGTAAAAAATTTCTGCACAGCGATGAATATCTTAATGAAAATTTAACTAATGGCTTAATCCCAACTAATCTATTTACCAAAGTAATATTTTTTAGGCATCAAAATCTGAGATTCTATTAATCAATTAAATATAGTATTATATATTGTCTGATCGGGTTTATTTATATGTTGGTTACTTTGTAATCAGGTTTGATGAATTTGAAATCAATTTTATTCACCGACATTAAGAGATATGTATATCATATTCGAGCATACCTGTCAACTAGACAATCCCTTCTGCAGACGCTTAGTCAGGCGCATTTGTATTATTCAAAACCCACAGAGCCTACCTGTGGTTTATATTGCAACTATGCTGAGCAGGCCTCAGTTACAGTTTCTGGGAAAGACCGTGTTATGTAGCGTGAACAACAATTTGAACAAGGCTAGCACGCTCAAGCCCTCGGCCATGATGAATTGTGACTTCGTGATAACGCAGCTATCGACGGCTCCAAAGGATTCCATCGATCTATTTTCACTTACAAAGCTTCGGTCAACCCGGGGTATGGTTTTCAAAGGTGCCGAACGCTGGAATCGACACCAACAGTCTGATAACATCAGGACGTCTCCTTCATAACAAATCGACCATGGTGAAATTCGAACCCGGGTCTCATGGTCAGAATGCTAACGTTCTAACCACTACATAAGAGATATGTACTTGATATATAATAAAAGCGAAAGCACTCGTGTCGCTATTTTGTTTGTTTAGCGGCATATCAAATCATTAGGGATCATTTAATGATGAAATTAGTAATTTCTTTCATAAAAAAATTATTGCTGGTATTTTTTCCTTGTCACAATGGATTGATGTTAATTTTTTTTTGTTTACAAAAATATATTGCTGGTATTTTTTTAAAATGTTTTCCCGTTAATATTCTTTTTTCCTTAGAAAACGGTATTGTGTGTAATTTTTTTTACGAACAAAATATATTGCTGGTATTTTTTCTATAAAAAATCTAAACTTTCATAGTGATTTGACTCCATTTTGAGGATTAACTATTTGTTCATAGCTGGGAAACTAGCAGGTGCTACCACCCCAGATCAGTGTGGGTCTTGGAACAACATCTTTTTACACTCTCCTCAGAACATTCCGATAAGAAGCTTTGCTGCCAGATGTAGTTTATCGTCATACTCAGAACGGTCGCCATTTTGACAGTTAAATTTAACAAGTTCCGTTTCTTATTTCAAAACATCTTTAAACGGATGATTAAATATATTTCAATTACGTAGTTCTGAAAACATAATTGACTTAAGTATATCTTTGTGTGTGGGAGTGAGTACGCCTGTCTTTCTGGGGGATGTATGTTTTTCTATGTGTTTGCGTGCGTTATATATCATTATATTACAGTCGTTAAACGGTTTCCTTATATGTGGGTGGTAATAGATATTTACATTTATCGGTTTCGAATTCTTCAACAACTCTTTATTTCTTTAGCAAATGGTCTACTGTATAAATGAACGTACGTTGTGCCGACATGTTCTTTCTTGCTTAATTACTCCTGTTTATAGCCGCCATTTTGAGCCTATAACCCCAGAAAAAATAAAGCCATAACAACCATATAAAAAGAAAGAGTCCAACGTTCTTTGAATTTTGAATCTCAACAATTATGAATAATATATACCAGTGTAGGATTTTCAATTCTTAAGGGTGAATTGCCTTAGAATGATGAACAGCAGGTGGGAAAATAGCGCGTATTAAATATTAAAAGTGGCGTAGAAACGAGCAAAATAAGTGACAAAACACCACATGGGGTTTTCAGGATTGACTTATTCGTTATATAGTTTTCATATTTATACGAGGCAAAGCATGGGTTGCCAAACATCTATTGCAAGATTTAGTTTAGACAACTATGGTAATGCTAATGGTATTAGTGACCGTTTCCCTATTAGGAAACATACGGATTTCATTGAACGAGCAGTCAGTGCTGCTGTCAATTGAAATATTTAAATCTTTCTATTAAAATATAGTGTATAAGCGTAAAGGTCGTTGTCGACGCTGTGGTTTGACACTAGATATGAGTAACACGGGCGATTCCATTATTAAGTAGATCATGTGATCATAAAGGAAGTGAATAAATAGGAAGTAGCGTGATGACTATACGTTCACTGTTCCCTCTTCTTGTCTATCCACTATTGCTATACGTTCACTCTCTCTACTCTACTACTATACGGATCACGATTCTCTTCTGATCATTATACTATTTGGCGATTACTACTTGAACAAGCATTACTAGTGCGGACATTATTGGAAGGCATTACTTGTACTACCAGCGTCTACGAAGTCTCGAATATAACGAGCATTTTTGGAAGTGATAACGAGATTTCGTTTGACATAGCAAATGTGACAAGCGCAGCCGTCCAACATCTCAAAAAATTATTTTTTCAGGAAAACAGGTTTCTCGCGTCCACTGATACCGCGTTTTTCAAACTCTCCCTTTTTTAAGTATTTTGGAACGACGCCATTTTGATTATGTCATTATCTTCTCTTCGAGTTATATGCGCTGTCCATTTTCGTTGTTTCGGTTGTTGGTAGTTCTCAAGTGATAATATTTCTGTTATTTGATACAGTTGTCTGTTTCTTATTCTGTAGTGCCAGTCCAAAAAGTTCGAAGAAGGATGTTCCCAGGTTTCATCCGCTCAAAGCCTTTTTTACACACTGATCTGAGAAGGCGGTTGTATACAGCTAACGACAGCAAATTTAGTGTCAACGAACATGAGAGATATACGTTATTTTCCTAATACTTATCGCTCGTTTTAAATCATAAAAAATATTTTATAAGCTTTAAAACTACCGCTATCTGTTTTGTATTCACCATAGCGATTTATATCAGCCTTAGATATAGCGCTCGAAATGGGACATTTTAAATCAACACTTTGGTACAGTAGTTCATAATAATAATGATAGGATGGCTAGCCAATCACTATTACAGACCGGTGCTCAATTTGACCTGTGTTTTTATTCTTGCTTTTTTTGGCTTCCACATGGCCCACATTTAGTTTATACTCCAGCTATGCTGAGCTGACCTTAGAACGCACTATCTGGCGTGATCAAGAGTTTCAACAAAACCGGTACGCTCAGACCATAAGTCATGATGACTGGTGAATTCGCCTACCCAATTTCCCTCACAAGACTTGTGTCAAACCGTGATAACGTTTTCATACACTTTCCAAAGCAGCTGGGAACGCCTACAGGGTGATTATGCCAGGAAGTCATCATCTACACAAATCGATTCGAATCCTGGTTCCGTCATTGAAAGGAGAATATTCTCTAGGCAATGTGCGCATGTATACATACATACATACATACATACATACATACATGCATACATACATACATACATACATACATACATACTTACATACATACATACATACATACATAAATGCATGGGATTATTTTTTATAATGCCGTTTAAAACAATTCACAACATTACTGACTTTGAAACGAGCTGGAACATCTTGGAGATGTTCTGAAAGTACCCCAACATAGAATTACTACTACTCCTATACAATCGATCCTAGAATATAAACACCGAAAAATATACTAACATGAACTCCATAAAAATGGCTAATGAATTGGCCAAAAGCGCTTGGGATAATAATCACTGCGTTTCCACACCCTCTTACTACTTATAAAAGAAAAACTATAACAAAACTAGAAAACCTGACTAAAACATGTGCAGGTATTGTTGACAGTAAGAGAAAGGAAAAATGGTTGCGTATTTTTTCAGCTTTTCTTTGTTTCGGAAAAAACTGCGGGAAGGAAAAGTCTACAGTTGAATTGGTAGGATGGGAGGGTATTAGTACCATATACTGGGTGTAAAAGAAAAATTGTCCAAATCGTGTAACAGCATGGGATAAGTGCCCATCTCACAAAATGTTTAATATCTAAACTGAGTTTCTTTTTTCCAGGTTTTATTAGAAGACATTTAGCCATCTTGACACCATTTGTCGTAAGAATCACTAGGAAACCATTTAAGTTTTTCAGCCAGAAAGAGTACAAGTTAAAATCGTTTTGTATCAGCCCCACTATGTCTTCTAAACTGAGCAATGGTGAGAGGAAAATATCTTTCAGGCCATCAGTAGTGTTACCAATATTCATACTCTGGCTTGCATTTTGAAAGTCCATTCAAGAAACATCAAGAGAATGGTGAATAATTTTTTTTAAAAATGTAACATTAGAGAGAAAACTCGATCAGGAGATCACAACAGCAGGAGGGATAATCATTCCAACTTACAGCTAAATACATTCTTATTGTACAAAGTAGAGTCCAATAGTATTATAAAAAAACCTGAGATTTGCAGTAAGATAAGTTTAATCATATCTAAGATACAACGGTTCAAAGTTTAATCTAACAATTGAGCAATTTTGCCTTTACACGATTTGGATAATTTTACCGTTACACCCGGTATACTTGTGTATAGTGTGAGTTTCATTGATTAATGTTTGATGCAAAAATTAAGGGATCGCACTACTCACACGTAATTTTGTTGAAGCGTTTAAAACTCATGCATTTTCGGTGAACGGTTACACTATACACAGCTAATTTTTTTCCGACGTGGGGCGTAAACTTCGTGCAAAAATTCAGACATCGAACTATAAATGATGCCAGTTTATACACAAAAAGAAACGACATTTTTTATTGTTCCGGTGGTCATCACCGTGAAAAAGTTTTAGTAAAATCTAAGGTATACGTTTTTCTTTAAGACTGTTTAAAACATTTTAGGACTTCATCGGTTAAGATTTGAAAATACAATCTGTCGTTAAGATAGTTAACAGACCGTCCACATCTTGCGAATGTGACCTATAGACATCTTAACATGGAAGTCCCGCATTAAAAATCTGTCGTTAATTTAATAGAGTAATAATGTAATAAACTTGATATCACGTGGTCGACTTACAGTTAAAATTTAAAACGCTAAAGCTAGTGAGCGCCATTGTGGAAACAGTTCCAATAAAAATCGTAAGATTCGAAACCCCACCAAAAGTTGATTAAAAACCGTAACCGTTTTTATTGTCTGCTACATTAAAAAATATCCGCATAAAAGAAAACTTACTGCCTAAATATAAATATACAGTAGTCTATAAACATTGTGGGTGTGTGTGTGCGTGCGTGCGTGTGTGTGTGTGTGGTGTTCATATTACAAATAACGTTGGCACCAAAATTTCACATGACCCAATTTCGTTTTACAGCATCTTAAATCTGAAACCAAAGAGTCTTATGTGCCTGCTTTGGAACAATTGTCTTTCTTTTATATACAGTTAGGATATGGTATTGTACATATGTTTATTGACATGTTCTCTATATACCTTTTATTGCGTTATGTATGTCTTGATTGTGTTGTGTATACAAATTTGCATTTTGTGCATGGTCTTGTTTCATTGTCGATGTCCACATATGTTGCACCGCCTTGTGTATTCCTCCTTTTCCATTATTTCATTTTTTTCTATTAATAAATAAGTTGACGCTGGTTCGGTATTCAATATGATTAATTGGATAGGATCGTTCATTGCAGCTGTCAAGTTTTAATCACGAACTCAAAACAACTCAGATGGAATGAAGGATATCTGGAACCTCGAGAATCTGACGGTTTATTCAAAACAATCCAGTCGACCAAACGTAATGTTTGTAAACAAAGATATATCAAATTGTGATGTGGTTCTCTCAGAAGATTACAGACTAACTTAATGGGGAATGTGATGAGATTTATCGTGTCGATGCTTGAAATCTACGAAATTGTGGAATATTGTTTCAAGTTCTTGCTTATAATCATTGAAGCGTGAATATAAAGAGGGTTGGAGAATAATATCTATGAATATGTTTTCAGAAATATCAGAATACAGAATTGCCGAAGATAATCAAAGTAATGATTCTACGGTTGAAGACATGACGACATCCGCTTCCACTTCGTCCCGACCAATGGTCATTAATTATTTCTGATGTGACAGTGTATATTTGAATAATAATAATAATAATAATAATAATGAAATCGAAATCTAAAAAAATGTGGCACATGGGAACATCAACAATCCCTGTTGTAGTTGGAGCCCTCGGATTGGTTGGAAAAGATTCCAGTAGACTCATTGAAGGGATTCCAGGGAGCCCATGCCTTAAAGAAATACAAAAAATGTTCTCACGAGTAGAGCGCATACCTTACTTATCTATGTAAAATGTGTGTGTGTGTTTTCTTTTTTAATTGGTCAGTGGAAAATGTCATGATACCATTTGTAAGCTTAGGTCTCAGGGTGGGATAATAATAATAATAATAATAATAATAATAATAATAATAATAATAATAATAATAATAATAATAATAATAATAATAATAATAATAATAATAATAATAATAATAATAATAATAATAATAATAATAATAATAATAATAATAATAATAATAATAATAATAATAATAATAATAATAATAATAATAATAATAATAATAATAATAATAATAATAATAATAATAATAATAATAATAATAATAATAATAATAATAATAATAATAATAATAATAATAATAATAATAATAATAATAATAATAATAATAATAATAATAATAATAATAATAATAATAATAATAATAATAATAATAATAATAATAATAATAATAATAATAATAATAATAATAATAATAATAATAATAATAATAATAATAATAATAATAATAATAATAATAATAATAATAATAATAATAATAATAATAATAATAATAATAATAATAATAATAATAATAATAATAATAATAATAATAATAATAATAATAATAATAATAATAATAATAATAATAATAATAATAATAATAATAATAATAATAATAATAATAATAATAATAATAATAATAATAATAATAATAATAATAATAATAATAATAATAATAATAATAATAATAATAATAATAATAATAATAATAATAATAATAATAATAATAATAATAATAATAATAATAATAATAATAATAATAATAATAATAATAATAATAATAATAATAATAATAATAATAATAAATTATTATTAATAATAATAATAATAATAATAATAATAATAATAATAATAATAATAATAATAATAATAATAATAATAATAATAATAATAATAATAATAATAATAATAATAATAATAATAATAATAATAATAATAATAATAATAATAATAATAATAATAATAATAATAATAATAATAATAATAATAATAATAATAATAATAATAATAATAATAATAATAATAATAATAATAATAATAATAATAATAATAATAATAATAATAATAATAATAATAATAATAATAATAATAATAATAATAATAATAATAATAATAATAATAATAATAATAATAATAATAATAATAATAATAATAATAATAATAATAATAATAATAATAATAATAATAATAATAATAATAATAATAATAATAATAATAATAATAATAATAATAATAATAATAATAATAATAATAATAATAATAATAATAATAATATAATAATAATAATAATAATAATAATAATAATAATAATAATAATAATAATAATAATAATAATAATAATAATATATAATAATAATAATAATAATAATAATAATAATAATAATAATAATAATAATAATAATAATAATAATAATAATAATAATAATAATAATAATAATAATAATAATAATAATAATAATAATAATAATAATAATAATAATAATATATATATAATAATAATAATAATAATAATAATAATAATAATAATAATAATAATAATAATAATAATAATAATAATAATAATAATAATAATAATAATAATAATAATAATAATAATAATAATAATAATAATAATAATAATAATAATAATAATAATAATAATAATAATAATAATAATAATAATAATAATAATAATAATAATATAATAATAATAATAATAATAATAATAATAATAATAATAATAATAATAATAATAATAATAATAATAATAATATAATAATAATAATAATAATAATAATAATAATAATAATAATAATAATAATAATAATAATAATAATAATAATAATAATAATAATAATAATAATAATAATAATAATAATAATAATAATAATAATAATAATAATAATAATAATAATAATAATAATATAATAATAATAATAATAATAATAATAATAATAATAATAATAATAATAATAATAATAATAATAATAATAATAATAATAATAATAATAATAATAATAATAATAATAATAATAATAATAATAATAATAATAATAATAATAATAATAATAATAATAATAATAATAATAATAATAATAATAATAATAATAATAATAATAATAATAATAATAATAATAATAATAATAATAATAATAATAATAATAATAATAATAATAATAATAATAATAATAATAATAATAATAATAATAATAATAATAATAATAATAATAATAATAATAATAATAATAATAATAATAATAATAATATAATAATAATAATAATAATAATAATAATAATAATAATAATAATAATAATAATAATAATAATAATAATAATAATAATAATAATAATATAATAATAATAATAATAATAATAATAATAATAATAATAATAATAATAATAATAATAATAATAATAATAATAATAATAATAATAATAATAATAATAATAATAATAATAATAATAATAATAATAATAATAATAATAATAATAATAATAATAATAATAATAATAATAATAATAATAATAATAATAATAATAATAATAATAATAATAATAATAATAATAATAATAATAATAATAATAATAATAATAATAATAATAATAATAATAATAATAATAATAATAATAATAATAATAATAATAATAATAATAATAATAATAATAATAATAATAATAATAATAATAATAATAATAATAATAATAATAATAATAATAATAATAATAATAATAATAATAATAATAATAATAATAATAATAATAATAATAATAATAATAATAATAATAATAATAATAATAATAATAATAATAATAATATAATAATAATAATAATAATAATAATAATAATAATAATAATAATAATAATAATAATAATAATAATAATAATAATAATAATAATAATAATAATAATAATAATAATAATAATAATAATAATAATAATAATAATAAAATAATAATAATAATAATAATAATAATAATAATAATAATAATAATAATAATAATAATAATAATAATAATAATAATAATAATAATAATAATAATAATAATAATAATAATAATAATAATAATAATAATAATAATAATAATAATAATAATAATAATAATAATAATAATAATAATAATAATAATAATAATAATAATAATAATAATAATATAATAATAATAATAATAATAATAATAATAATAATAATAATAATAATAATAATAATAATAATAATAATAATAATAATAATAATAATAATAATAATAATAATAATAATAATAATAATAATAATAATAATAATAATAATAATAATAATAATAATAATAATAATAATAATAATAATAATAATAATAATAATAATAATAATAATAATAATAATAATAATAATAATAATAATAATAATAATAATAATAATAATAATAATAATAATAATAATAATATTAATAATAATAATAATAATAATAATAATAATAATAATAATAATAATAATAATAATAATAATAATAATAATAATAATAATAATAATAATAATAATAATAATAATAATAATAATAATAATAATAATAATAATAATAATAATAATAATAATAATAATAATAATAATAATAATAATAATAATAATAATAATAATAATAATAATAATAATAATAATAATAATAATAATAATAATAATAATAATAATAATAATAATAATAATAATAATAATAATAATAATAATAATAATAATAATAATAATAATAATAATAATAATAATAATAATAATATAATAATAATAATAATAATAATAATAATAATAATAATAATAATAATAATAATAATAATAATAATAATAATAATAATAATAATAATAATAATAATAATAATAATAATAATAATAATAATAATAATAATAATAATAATAATAATAATAATAATAATAATAATAATAATAATAATAATAATAATAATAATAATAATAATAATAATAATAATAATAATAATAATAATAATAATAATAATAATAATAATATAATAATAATAATAATAATAATAATAATAATAATAATAATAATAATAATAATAATAATAATAATAATAATAATAATAATAATAATAATAATAATAATAATAATAATAATAATAATAATAATAATAATAATAATAATAATAATAATAATAATAATAATAATAATAATAATAATAATAATAATAATAATAATAATAATAATAATAATAATAATAATAATAATAATAATAATAATAATAATAATAATAATAATAATAATAATAATAATAATAATAATAATAATAATAATAATAATAATAATAATAATAATAATAATAATAATAATAATAATAATAATAATAATAATAATAATAATAATAATAATAATAATAATAATAATAATAATAATAATAATAATAATAATAATAATAATAATAATAATAAATAATAATAATAATAATAATAATAATAATAATAATAATAATAATAATAATAATAATAATAATAATAATAATAATAATAATAATAATAATAATAATAATAATAATAATAATAATAATAATAATAATAATAATAATAATAATAATAATAATAATAATAATAATAATAATAATAATAATAATAATAATAATAATAATAATAATAATAATAATAATAATAATAATAATAATAATAATAATAATAATAATAATAATAATAATAATAATAATAATAATAATAATAATAATAATAATAATAATAATAATAATAATAATAATAATAATAATAATAATAATAATAATAATAATAATAATAATAATAATAATAATAATAATAATAATAATAATAATAATAATATAATAATAATAATAATAATAATAATAATAATAATAATAATAATAATAATAATAATAATAATAATAATAATAATAATAATAATAATAATAATAATAATAATAATAATAATAATAATAATAATAATAATAATAATAATAATAATAATAATAATAATAATAATAATAATAATAATAATAATAATAATAATAATAATAATAATAATAATAATAATAATAATAATAATAATAATAATAATAATAATAATAATAATAATAATAATAATAATAATAATAATAATAATAATAATAATAATAATAATAATAATAATAATAATAATAATAATAATAATAATAATAATAATAATAATAATAATAATAATAATAATAATAATAATAATAATAATAATAATAATAATAATAATAATAATAATAATAATAATAATAATAATAATAATAATAATAATAATAATAATAATAATAATAATAATAATAATAATAATAATAATAATAATAATAATAATAATAATAATAATAATAATAATAATAATAATAATAATAATAATAATAATAATAATAATAATAATAATAATAATAATAATAATAATAATAATAATAATAATAATAATAATAATAATAATAATAATAATAATACACTGAGCATATCCGTTCACGAGCGGGAGTAGAGGGGTGAACATCATGGCAGGATGTCAAGATCACAATTATGAAGGCTGAGTGAGGTATGGGAATTTGAAAAATACTTGGGAAGAACTTCAATCAGAAACTGTCTAAGTCTAGTGAGTTACACGACCGGAAGTTAATTCTAACTGAGCATTCCCTGCAAGTGAATGTGCTAATTTTATCATCCACTCTCGCCATATCGCACAGACTGGCAGTAATTCCCGTGTCTGATATACCCTTATCAGACAAGATGCCATTACGGGTATATTAGTCTTCATCTATTTATGCTTCGCTTTTCTGGGGTGCAACTCTCTCACTCAAGAAACTCTCATATATTTGTGAACGGCGGTTTATTTTGTAGTAAAACCCAAAAGTAAACAAATTAAAAATGTAAAGAAAAAAGTCCATTGATACTAAATTCTCATTCTGAATATCAAAAATGCACTCTATTTCACTTCATGTTTCATCTTAAATCGTAGAGAATAATTATAAGAGAGAAATGTTTTGAAATGTCAGCATTCATTGTCGAAACTATGAAAATGAATTTAAAATGTTTTACAACTGACTAAACCTGTTCAGTGTAAACAGCTAATCATCACTTTGCTCAAGTTTACAAGGCTCTGGATCTGGTATGGTTATATTCAATACGCAAATCTCAGTCATTCCCACGAATATGTGATTTAAATTGACTCGACTAAAGTTACCTATTTGCTTAAGCATCAGTTTTCCATCAACAATTTTTTTCGTCAGATGTTGAAAATAGCTAGCTTTTCGTTGGAATAGCCTTGATTTTCTCATGATGAGTTTTATATTAAATGTCGACGTCTAGCAAGATAACAAATATGCAAACATTATATACAGGAAAAAATCATATCGTTTTTCCTAAAACTCGTAAGCATTTGTATTTTATGAACCTATCCGTTATTCTTTCGGCGAATGTCATGTTCATTTAAATTGTGAATCTTTCTTGTAAAAAATGATTATTTTACATAATTATAATTCAGACATAATTAATACGAAACTTTTTTTAATTTTCATCTAAGTGCTCGTTAAACTGATTTCTTCGAATAATAATAATAATGATAATAATAATAATAAAGATTGAAAACCGAAAACAAATTATAGTCGCTTTCAAGACAATAGAAAATGAATGCCAAATAACTGATGTGTCTATAACATAATGTAACAATTTTATGGGACTTTACAATACACACAGACAGAACAATCAAAGGTAATCGCCCTGACATCAAAAAATGATAAAAAAAAAAACAGAATATGCCTTCTTATTGAAATACCTGTCCCTGCAGATTGTAATATATTTTTGAAGATCTTCAAAAATATCAAAATACAAGGATCTTCACGTGGAAGTCTAAAATAATGTGGCACATAATTACATCAACAATTCAAGTTGTAGTTGTAGCCCTCGGATTAATTGGAAAAAATGTTTTGATAGACTCATTGAAGGCGATCCTAGTAGCTCATGCCTGGAAGAAATACAAAAAGAATACTCACAAGTACAGTCAACACTTTACGAAGAGCTTTATCTATGTAAAATGTCTGTGTGATCTTGGATTGTTTATTCTTTTATTTCTTTTTTATAAAAATAATCAGTGGAAAATGTCATGACGCCATGAGTGATCTTAGATCTGTGGTTGGGACCCGGAAGAAAATGTGTATACAATAGGAATCTAAGGAAATAATAATAATAATAATAATCTTATATACACAGATTATCTGAAGATGTATGCTGCCAAAGACAGGCTTTTATACTAGCTGAAGAACACCGTCGGTATCTGTTCAAGACGTCATTTCGATTTGAAATAATGAAAAGGGTAACACAACTATCTATGAAGTAGATAAAGATCGGTGTTAATAAATATTTCGGATTTCTACAGCTTGACAAGATTCTCACAGCCAAGATGAAAGTATGGATGCAAGAGGAATACATTTGGCGTGTAATTTACTTTTATGGAAATTAATTCAGTCGCCAATGGATTTATTCAACCTCTACAGAGAGGTAATCCCAAGAGAGCTGGAAAATCTACGAGGTGGAAACGGTACAATGCTTATCTTATCTTATGCTTGCAACCCTCTATTAATTATAGCAGTGCTGGTCAAATGATATGAGAACGGATAGAAAAGTTCTATTTAAAATAAGAAAAAAGTAGTAAGTCTATGTGTAATTCATTGACATGTCGATAAATCTTGTTCAGTGTTGCTCTGCCTTGAGCTTTCTTATAGAGCGTGTTCGTTACGGATAATATCTGAACAATATACTATACACAAATACACCGTTGATGGCAGGCATAGAAAGAAAACTACTACAGGACATCCTCTCTAAGGTAGAATAGTAAAGCGGAAAAAAATTATAATTGTCAGCAAAAAGAACAAACCAGAATGCAAGCTAAATAAACTTTGAAGATGTTAACATCAAACAATTATAGAACTTTAAATGCATGGGTATTGTTTTCAGAGACAAGAGAAATGTGACAATAAAATTTGAAACCACACGGGAAATGAGAAAGATGTCCTTCGAAAGCTAAGCAACGTTTTAAGAAACAGGAATATTACGTTAGAAGCTTAGAAAAGAGTGCTGAACTACTATGTAATACCAATCCTCCTATATGGTAGAGAATGTCGGACTGATGCCTCACAAATGAAAACTCTAGGTAACAGAGATATTTTTCAAAGGAAAGATACAGACAAGACCATAGACTTGGCAAATAAGCAACGGAGAAGTTCTAAAGAAAATCTAAATAAAACAAAAACACTTATATATAAAATCAGAAAGAAACAGTTGAAATTACTGGAATATATAATGAGAAAAGAATGCTTGGAAAATACGATACTAACACAACATATTGTGTCTGATCAAAAAGGACTCTTACTTATTGTAGCACAACTAAAGAACAGAGAGAAGACGCTTAGCAGAGATTGACCTTAAAATCTATATTGCATGTACACTAAGTTACAGCGTTCTCACTCACTTCTATTGTTTATAGGAGTGATTGGAAGGAATGTGTGCAGAGTGTGGTCATTTCGACACAGAGGTTTCATCAGTGGCCATGGATTGTGTGGGAGTTTTGCGCCAAGCACAAGATTTCCCATGTTCATCAACCACAATATTCTCCAGATCGCGCCCTTTGCGTCTTTTTCCTCTTTTAAAAAAAAATCCAAGATTCCAAGAAGTCGAGGAAATTCAAGTGAATACAACGAAGCAGCAGCCCGCTAATAAAAAATGTAGTTCCATCAATGGAAACGATGCTGGAAAAAAAGTGTATAGCTTCAGGATGGGATTGCATCGAAGGAGATTAAATGCCGAATCTATATCTTGTATTTTTCCCTCTATAGCACCAGTCCCGATACTTTTTGATAGACAATGTTCTGGAGGCAAGATGGACAGAGGAAATCAGCGTGTTACATACCCAATGAGATTGTGTAAATGTATAATAGAAGAGGAACGCGGATCGATTGAGAATGGGTTGTATCCTTAAAGAGGTTATAAACAGACAAAGGTGTTACTCGAGTGAAGGAACAACAACACGCACGTAGATGAAAGAAAGACAGGTTTATTCTAAAACAGAATACACTACTGAAAGACAGGGAATCAGGTGGCAGGCTAATAATTCCCAAAGCAAGGTTATTTACCTCACCTCCCCGCGAAGCAGGATGTGGCACAAGGCCGTTTTTAATTCCGGTTTAAAACCGAGCCAGTCTGCTCAGGCAAAAATTCCCCGTAGACCGCGTAAAAACAGGGTCGGGTAGCTATCTACCACCCCAGACGAAGCTATGCCTTTAGTCACAGCTTTGTCCGGGCACCACTCTGCCCGAAAGCAGACAGTTCGACAAGCACATCTGGAGACGAATCTCCAACTTATTTCCGAGGCAAGGTTATTTACCTTACCTCCCCGCGAGGCAGGATGTGGCACAAGGTCGTTTTTTAATGCGGGGTAAATCCGAGCCCGTAGGCTCGGGCAAAAATTCCCCGTAGACCCCGTATACACGGATCGGGCAGCTGTCTACCACCCCAGACGAGAGACTGCCATTCGGAACAGCCTCGTCCGAGCTTCTCTCTGCCCGAAAGCAGAGAGTTCGACAAGCACAGCTGGAGACGAATCTCCAACTAATTGCCGAAGTGACCTCCCAGGTATATCCTGCGCTCATTATATATAGCTTCTGATATCGTCAATCCACATAAGCGATAGGGAGTGGGAGGACATTCCATTACTACACCTCCCTCTGAGTTAATTTTCCCGTTAAATTTTGCTCAATACCTTTTCTTTTTGCGGGCAGGACATAATTGCTTGACTTTTTTCCTCTTCCTAGTACTTTTTCGTCTCACCAGTACAAAAGAATGTACAAATATTTGCTAAGTAGAAGAGGAAGTTGTGGAGAGCCTTATCACCCTTTTCATGAAGAGACACCGCACATACAATGATGGAGTTATATTTGGAATCTATTTTGGAGTGTTAGTGACTGTCTCGTGATCAACCATGTCCTGAAGGGACACGGTACATAATAAACAATGGAGTTATACGTGAAATCTGTGTTAATGCGTTAGTGATATCGTTGTCTTGTATATTTCTGATTTTTGCAAGCATTATCAAGAATAAAATTTATGATTAATAATTAGAATGTCTTCATGCCCTTTTGCCTTAGCCTCTAAACAAGCTTCTCTATGATGGCTTTGTTTAATATTAGATTCAATAACGTCTATTCAATCAATCTTATCTGATTACTTGCGAACGTATGGCAGCAAAAAGCGAAAAAAAATTCTACGTTTTCCATATATTTGCTTATCGACCGGTGACAAAATCCTCTCGCCACCGGATGTTTAAACAGGGTCATCGTGACATTATTTCGCACCAGGAATGTGTAGTGGGTCATTAACATAAAACAAAATATAAGGCAAAATACGCATGCGTTTTAGGAATGCAAGAAATATCCACAAACTGTGCAAGCTAATATCATGAAATAACAAGGAGCATCCTTTAAAAAAAGAGAGGCAATGTTGAATTATTAGTAAGGAAATGTCGGAAACCGTATGTAAGGTAAAATAATTTTACAAATTAGATAAGAAAAAATTTTAAGGCTTTCTCTTTGCTCTTTTATATTTGTTGGGCTTACGGCCATATCACCTCGAAACACCGGTTCTCTTCCGATCACCGAAGTTAAGGAACGTTGAGCATGGTCAGTATCTAGATGGGTGACCTTTCGGGAATCCCACGTGTTGTTAGCTTGAACGTGCAATAGATAACGGCTTGAAAAGAGAGACCGGAGAGCAGATTTCGAATTCTAACCTGGTTCGTTATGTTGACTTACTTGCAAATGCAGGAGTTTTTGGCCAAGTACAAACTTCCACACGTTCAACAACCACAATATTCTCCAGATGTCGTCCCTTGCAACTTTCTCCTCGGTCCCAAAATCCAAGACGCTATGGGTTAAACAGTACGACTTGTATGGGAAAATCATTATTATATCCAAAAAGCTCCTACAGTCTAAAAAATGGATTCGTTTTTAAATAACTTTATGAATTTTGAAAAGTCGTAAATTAAAAAACAAAAAACAAAGTATAGTTATCAAATTTACACTATTGTCATTGTGTATGAATTTATTGAGATCAACATACAGATGGATATGTAATTAACTAGTTAAATACCTATATATATATATATATATATATATATATATATATATATATCGGCTGAAACGGAATATGTCCATCGAAGAGAGGATGAGACTATTCTCTCCTCAAATGACCAATAATAAAAAATAAATATTAATAAACATGAGAAGTAGACGAAAATGTTTCGCTCCTCTAAATCATTCGTATCTTTTTCAGAGTAAAGGAAAGTTATGCCTAAATGTCTGATTGAATTTGAAGCAGTCGATTTATCTTGGTTGTTATTCTCATCTCCGATTCAGCCGTTGGACACTCAGGTTTTCTTCAGATACCTATCTTAGTAAATTGAATGCGAGTTTGAAACAACACTTTATTTATTTTTACAATAATCTACATCATGTACAATGTACAAGAGTCACTTGACGCAGAGTGTTGCAGCTGACATGTAGAGAAGATAACAGTTGAACCGAAAAATGAAATGGTTAATATTAGTGATCGGGCAAGAATCTTCTTTGGTGCGACAAAGAAGCCTCTTCGTGGCAAAAAAAAAAAATGGTCCAGTGGAATTTATAACTCAAAATGGAATACGAAGGCAATAAGAATGGTTATTTAATGAAGGGGTTAGGTGTAAGTAATTTTCAGTCGTACATGGGAAACATCTCGTCGCATTAATCTTTGCTTTTGTGTCATTTGCCCGTTTCGCCCCCACACAAACAATTTTCACACTATTCGTCCCCGCACAGGAAAAGATAGCAAACTCGTAAGAAGAAAGGATGAGCTTTGAAGAATGAAAAGGCAAACGGGTGTGTATTCATAACTCTTTCTCTATGCAATATATCCACCCATATATATATATATATATATATATATATATATATATATATATATATATATATATATATATATATGATGAAAATGTGGAAAAGACAAAGCAAAATCCGAATATGTGAGTTTACTGTTTTTTATTTTGTTTTTGTTTTTGTTATTCTGTCGACGTCAGACGTTTCGGTCAAATAGACCTTCTTCGGGACATGGTTAAGGGAGACATATTTATATTAGATTTAAGTTTGATGGAGAGACGATATATACAGGACTGGTCAGAAACAGAAAAACTGAAATTCTAAAGTCAAGTATTCTTTCTTAGAGTCGGATATGCTGGCGTCGCGTGGGCGGCAACTACGAAGACCTGCGCACAGGGAAAAAGATTGTGTCCTAAGTGGAAGGTGAGGGGGACTATTTAAAACTATAGCTTATCGGTACGTTTGTCACGCATTAATCTTGCCACAGAGCTCGCGATCTGAAAGAAACCAGGTCTATTATTTACTGTATGTGAGGTGGCTATCATGCCAGCCTCATAAATCTGTCTAAGGTTCTTATTGTGGATATATTTTAAGATCTTCACAGAGTCGAAATCAAAATTGTGATCAGATTTGGCTATGTGTATAACTAAAGCACTGCTTAGATTACCGAGGCGAATGTCACGTTTATGTTCGGAAATGCGAGATTTCAATGATCTACCTGTCTCGCCTACATAACTCAGGTTGCAGTCTCTGCAGGGCACCTGATAGACACAAGCATCGGATGTAATATGTTGTCTGCTAGTATTACTCAATATGTTACGTATAGATTTAGTGGGTAATGTAGTAGTTTTAATTTTTAGCGCGTTTAGATTGTTGGAGATGTGTTCGGTCAGAGGGTTATTCGGTAGAAAGATGCGGCCAATGGGATTATCAGGGGCAGCTGAGAGTGTGCCTCTCTCCACCTTTGATGTAGTAGTAGTAGTCGGTATGTTGTTATGTACTGATGGACGATATATATATATATATGAGTTGATATCATATATAGATTGGAATCCGGCAGAATGATGAGGGAAAGAACAAATAGGAAATGTTTATCAATTTAACATGTTTCACTTGTATTAAATCTTCAACAGATAATGAGATATACAGAAAAAGAAGAAAGAAATTCTGTTATTTTTACTTTTGTGTCGTTTGATTTTGATTAGTTAATCATGTTTCCCTTGCTTTCGAATTGTTAACCAAACATTAGTATGATTGATTGCATTCCGAATACAAGGAGCTACAACGCGTCCATTCGAAGATGCCATTAAAAACCCACAAATATTGCTCCGTGTATGTAAGTCTATAATAGTTTCAGTTTGTCTACGTGGGATTCAGACGATAATGTATATTCCTAATTGTATGGGGAGGTGTAGTAGACATTATGTTTGGTGGTTATTCCCATTTGATTTGTGAACGTTTTTACGTGCACACTGTTTTTTTGAGTTGAGCAAACGTTGGC
>OZ038475.1:50256979-50286979 GCA_964036315.1 Acanthosepion esculentum
TGAATTAGAATTAATTTTTTTTGTCTTCATGATCTTTCTCGCAGCCAGACAATTGTATTCTTTGTGTTAATCTTCTATGTTGGGAATCTTTACACAAAAAGATGACAGCATAGATAGTGCTGCTATCCAGGGTCATTGGAGATCAGTTTGGGATTCAAATATCTTAAAGATCTTAAAAGCCTTATTTATTATTCCGTTTTGTTTGTTAAATAAATGTCAGATAAACAATCTTTCTATTATATCTACTTTTATATATCTCTTTGTTCGTAGAGTAATGCCAATGAAAGTTCAAGGAATTATTTTTGTTAAGGGATAACAATAACACTTAGGTCATAACAGATGATATGTGAGGTCGGCCTCAAATAATATATGAGGTCAACAAAGTTAAAAATGACATTGACAGTTATTTTGCACATTAACGATTCAGCATTAAAGTGAATAAAACGCTTGTTTTGTTCAACACTCATAATGTATACGAGGTTAAATTTTAACTTCGTGTTCACTGAAGAGACCTAGGAGACATTGTCTGTCGCAGTATAACTCAAGGGAAGTAGTATCATTTTGGTGTTTGTTACATTTCCCCTACCATTTACCCTGAAATTAATGCTATTAGTACACTCCTTTATGGTGTTGAAATAGAAAAAGCTTAGTTACTACTTGAGATCTTGCGGTTATCTATTCAATAATTCGGTTTGTCAGACTTTTTATTTAGCTGTGATGTCCGAATATAAATACACTATTGCTCTTATTGTACTATGGATAGCTATGCTTTCTCAAAATTTAATGAAATAAATGTAAACGTATTTTTAAATCATTTTCTATTCTTTTTTTTACCCGACTAATGTCGGGCACGTCTGCTAGTGATTATATTCTGCCTTAAGAACATATACAATCAAAAATGTATTCACTGTTGCTTGTCTCAACTTCTGTTGAATTCAGTCTTCTATACGTATTCGTTTATTTGTATTCATCATATCAAAATATGTTCAGTCTTACAAAGTTTTCGTAAAATATAGCAAAGTGTATAATGCAACAGGTTATTAAAAATACCTTTTCCAGTTGTTTAGAAAGGAAAATCATTATTGTTACCCGTCGCTTTAATTTAACAGACTTTTAATATTGTATATACGATATTTTTTCATGCTTAATTTATTTTTATTCGACTTGCAGATATATTTTCTTTCTTCTTCCTTTTATTTTTCATTTACTTTCTTATAAATAAACCGATATCTGCGAGACAATCTAACATGATGAGATATGATTTTATTACTTTTAGTGTCATCAAGCCAACTTATCTTGCAGCATATCAGAAGTTCCATATCCAATGTATCCACTGAAATATGACAAAAATTTCTATTAATAACGCTGTGGGAAGAAAAAGTCATATAAGAAAATAATTCACTTCTTTATCAATTTATGGGTTATACATTGATTTTTGTCGTTGTCGTTGTTGTTGTTGTTGTTTTTTGTTTTTTTTAAATATGCGGTAACTGACAAATATATAGCCGGAAAAGCAACACCGAAAATAACCTTACGACGGAGAAATAAAAGAATTTCCACGAAAAGTTGGATTTATTCGAAAACTGATTTCTTTCGACAGTCACAGAAGTAAACACATCGTCAGTTGTTATTTATTAGACGGGGCTCTTTCATTCACGGTTATTTCTACTCGCGTGGTGTACTGGTTAGTGTCTAGAAACGAGAAATCAAGGAGCCGAGTTCAAATTTCGATCGAGTTCTTTACATTTACTTTCGCGCTAATAACCTTGGAAAATGTGTTAATGCCTCTCTCCACCTACACGACCGGGTATAGCTTCAATAATAAGACGGACTGGTCTCTGTACACACACATACATTATATATATATATATATATATATATATATATATATATATATTATAAAAATAAAAAAGGTAAGACCAATTGTAATTTTTTTTCATGTCAACGAACACTGGTTGCCACTTTGGTAATGCCATCGAATACTTGTCACTTTCATAATGCTCGCTGTAGTAGAGACATTGTAATCGCAGATACAACTATAGTACGGCGTGGAACAATGTTGGTGTCAGACGCCTTCGAATAGCACTCGCACTAATAGTAGTTGCTCGATAGTACTCCTTCGAATAGTAATCCGTATAGTGATCCTAATAGAGAAATAGTATAGGGAATAGACAAGAAAATAGCCATTTGTATACTAATAGAGAATATAGAAATGGTTATCCGTATAGTATAGAGGACAGACTAGAAACACTAATAGTGGATAGAATTGGAATATTGATGAAATTTATTGTACTATATGTACAAATGTGGCACAAGGCCAAAAGGGGCGAAAGGGGGAAAGGATGGTCTTCTTCTGTCTTAACATTTAAACTTATCTAACCGCAAACACTCACCCAAACATACTGACAATATTCCTTTCACCAAAACAACTCATTCTTACTTACCATTCTTACCTCATACACCATAATACCTCAGAAACTCTATGAAGTCCTAACTAGTCCCCTTTTATACAATTCATCGTTTGTGGGGGGGGGGAATAAAATAACAATTTTCTTTTTTAAATCCCCAATGATTATATACAAATGTGTACAAACTATATACAAGAAACTAAACAATTCTTTTGTTAGAAATAAACCCCCACAAATCCCTAAATGTAGCAGTCACATCAGTTCACTGGACGAAATCAATGCTGGGCTTTGAAAAAAAATATAAAACATTCATACATCCCAAGAACTCATTCAAACACAAAAACAGTTACGAAAGTCACACCCGAAACGAAAGACGCCCAGCACCCACCAGAAAACTGACATCACTATCCACCTAAAGATCGGAGGAATGGGGAATTAAACCAAAAGAAATAAATGGGACAAAAAATAAGAGGGGCCAATGAGCATACACAACCTAGCTAAGTTTACTAACGAGAATAGAACTAAAACAAAAAAACGACCTACACTAAACTATTAAAGGGAGGGTTGCCAATGTTCAACCCAGCAAACGCAATATCCTCCTAAACGGCATCAAAATGACACTAAGTCAGCACCTTTTACTCGGCAGAGACACGCAAAACTCACCCACCTTTCGCCAAATTCCGATGGAAGGAGTCGCTTCCTTTCCGTCCTGATCTTGACTTTAAGCTGATGCTTAAAGAACAGGATCAGTTGGAAAGAGGTAAACTTCTCGGCCCCATGGAATTTCTTCTGTCGCGTCGTCCATATCACGACTCGCATAACCACCAGTAAGCAAAGGAACACATAGTGCTCAGCCTTATTCAACGGCGGTACTATATTGCTACAGACGGAACTGGCCTCGAGGACAAAGAACTTTCCGCGCAGTATGCGAACCATGATGTCTTCAACAAACTTGCACAACGGAGATACGACACCACAATGAAAAAAAGGCGTGACCTAGGGTCTCCACCTCGCCACTGCGACGAACGCAGTTTGGCGACTGTGCCAAACCCGCCGAACGAAGTCTTTTGGCGACCCAGAGGGCCCCTCAAATCACCAGCCAGGTGAGTGATGCCTCAGAGTTAGTGAGACATTTCAACCCGGGCATCTAAGGCCATATGCAGCGAGCCTCCCGCTTCGTCAGACCGAGCTCGCCTATCAAAGCATCCTGAACGTTCCCCCGAACTAACACCTGATATAATGCTTTACGGTATAACGGCTGGACGTCAAAGAGACCATCCTTCGCCCGTAAGAGTCGCTTGAGGGCAATCCGACATTCACGATAGAAAGAGCCCCCCCCCCCTCGAGTACGGCCGGCCTCCTCCTCACACGAGCGCACATTTCTCAAGGATGGAAAATTTTTATGGGCGTCTTCCTTCCAGAATTCGCCGTTCTCATCCAGTTGCATACACATCCGGTCTAGATAAGTAATGCGAAGCGTATGTTGACGCGTATGTTGACGAATCTCAACGCAAGGCACCCCTAGACCGCCACCAGAAGGATGAAGGTAACAGATATCGCGACTAACCATGGCGGCTCTGACTCCCCACAAGAAGGAGAACAGGAGCCTTACAAACGACAATAAAGTGTTAGACGGGAGTGAAAGCACGGAAAGTCGGTAAAGGAGAATCGGGTAGATGTGCGAGGCACATACTTCCGTCTCCCCTTCAAGGAAAGATTCCTCCGGGACCGCAGACAAACTGTGACCTCGGCCTTCTCTCGCACCTCCGACCAATTTCAACTATCTCTTTTTATGTTAATTATTTGGCCTTCTACTTACTATTTTCACTGACATATCAGAGGTTAGATATGGAATAGCTGTTTAAACCACTTTTCTTTCGTTCTAATGAACTTTTCTCATGCTATTACTTTGCTTAATTTCAATAAGCTTCTTTCGCTATTCTTATGCGCTTTAAGCTTTCTGTGTTATACTTTTCGTCGTATGTTCCTAGACTACAGAGAGATTTTTTTCTGTCTGATTGAATCTGTGCTATCCAATTCGAGGTTCATGTAGTTGTCAGCCAACGGCTATGTATCCTGTTTTCTTATAGTCAATGGTTAGTCCTTTAATCTCGTTGGTCAGTATATTATATATTATGGGTAATCAACGCTCTTAACAACTTCCGGTCTTTTATAGCTCGAAATAACTTTTGCCTCTTTATCATCTATCATTATCCCTGCTCTTCTATTCATTAACACAAACTCGCCGTTTCACTTCTTCCCTCACTACGTCTTGTAGGCATTCATTCTTCCTGACAATGTTTACCAGAAAAAATAGCACGGTCATTAAATATTTTTTAAACCAATTATTCTGAAAAATTGGGAATGCTTAAAGTTACAATACAAAAAATATTTAATAAATTAATATCAGAAATGGGAGATTTTTTAACAAAATATTTTATTCCTCGCTTCATTATTCAGCATGAAAGAATTTTACTCTCTCTTCTTATGGCCTTAGGCAAACTTTCATTGAAATGTTATACACCATCAGAAAACATCTATTCTGAATTTCACATACATTCGAGATCTTCAATTTGCTAAAATTTTTGTTTGATCAAAACGAATGAAAAAATGTAAAGGTGACAATATAAATTACAGTAACACGCTACATAAAGCTTCCATGCTTCATTATCGCTCGTCTCGCTTTGGTTTGTTATTCTGTTGTTCACCAAATACAAGCCGAAAGAGCCACTCAATATAGAGGGTCGCTCACTGACATTTATGGTAACTGCGGAAGTAGGAAGTGCATATATAACATGGTAACTTGTCATTGGCAGATATCGTAGTTTTTAAATTTCAAGGCGACAATTTGGAATAGATTGCTGTATGTTATTATGGCCCTTATTAATTTTCCTATGCAGGAATATTTGTCAAGAGGTCAGGTATGACCTCGAAATGATCAGGTCAGAGCATGTGTTCTTGATTCCAGTTCTGACCTAAATATGGACGGAATGTTTTGGGTTTGTTTGAGCAATGGCTCTGAATGACATGGAATCAAATTAAAACAGAATTTGGTCTTATAAAACCGATTTTAAACAATGGAAAACCGAGTTATTTTGGCGCGTGAACAGTTTGATATATGGGCAGAGAATTATGTATAAATTCAGCTCGAATTTGAGGATACAGTGAAGACGGGCCGGGACGCCAGATACAAACGGACCAACAGACACACATGCAGTTGCACACCCGTACGAGGAAGGGACTCAATATTGACATGATTTTTTGATTGAAAATTGCTGAACATATAGATCGAGATTCCAAGTCGCTGCCTTCTAATCTCTTTGTTAATATATGCCAAATATATTCAATTATAAATTGTTTTATTCACCTACATTAAATTGTCTACATTTAACCAAAACTGGTATTATTATTTCTTCGGTGTGGGCTTGCCTTTATTTCCAGTCAGCCTATTCGTCAACAAGTTTACTACGGAATATTGGCTAAAAAGAAGAAAGACAAGTTTCTTCGTCAGTAAGAATTACAACAACTTAAGAACCAAGACTGAACGATCAACGACTCATACTGACACCTATCCCTAAACAGTCTGGAAGCTGTATAACTCCTTATCCAATAGATGTGCAAAGGCTGAGATATCGGAACAAGCGGGGTCCGAGCTGAGTGGCTGCACTTTAGAGAAAGCGAGACTAGACCAACGGGGCCTAGTTGTAACTCATTGTAAGAGAAGAAATGGGGGTTATAAATATTATGGGAATATGTAGGATGGATAACGGTTGAAGTGAGACTTAAAAGTCTAAAGATTTTCGAGTTTTAAGTTTCTAATTCCAGTTTTTCGTTGTTGCTCACATGTTCCGTCTGTAGAACAATTTTTCTATTGCTTCAATTCTCTTGATATGAAATTGTCCTGTATTCAGTGTTATACTGGAGGATAGATATTACAGCACTAACCTTTGTTTCTAATAAATTATACATTTCTGTTAATAATCTCTTAGTTTCTGGAAATATTTTGCTATTCCAATGCGCTTTCGAATTTGTGTGTCAAATTCTACTACCGTTTTGATTCTGGTATCTCCAATTCGAATGTCATCTCTTTGGCTGACAATCATTTTCGACGGCCACGCATTCTGTATTCTTATAATGGTTAGTTTGTTTTTTTTTGCTTTGTTTTCGCTTCTCTTGCAGTTTTTGTAATTTTCCTTCTGGGTTTGTCATTCATGTACCTTATGTTGTTTAAATTATGGTCCCTAATAATCTACTCTCGTCGTTCTTGTCACTCTTAGTATAGCACTGTTATAAGGTGGATTATACGATGTAAACAACAAAGTAATCCCGAGTGGAAAGATTACAATAACACAAGAAATCAGGTAACGAATAAGAATGGTTTATTGTACGTAAAGTACAAATGAGCAAGAGTTCGTAATACTAAGGAAAACAGGAGATAAGTCACGGAGGTTCGTAAAGGTTGCCATCGCTCTGTCTCACTTTCCCTCTTCTTCAATAGCCCGTCAGTCTTTTATAGACTGACCAATCCATGACAGGTTGTTCCACTATAACACCTTCCCCATAGCTAAATTCTCCCCTAGAATTTTTCTTTCAATATTTTTTCTCTTTGGATTTGGAGATAGACGTGTAGTCCTCTTCCTTTTTCTATCACTTTTTCTACCATTCTGAGTTGGTGTATATTTTTTATTTTTGAAAATCAGTGATTTTTGGAGTCAATGTTACCGCCATCGGTACTTCACTATTTATGGGGGACTGGGTTTGGAAAGCATCGTATAACACTTCCATCGGTATTTCGCTGTCATTTTCCACGGTTTCAATGTATCGGTATCTCATTTAGTTAATAAGTCTTTTGCAAATTTTCTTTTCCTTTTGTAATATATCACTAAAGATTCTTTTTGACAATATACCGTCCTCCCAAAAACACTTTCCTGGCCGATAGTTCTTAAAGACTTTATCGCCCTCTTTATACGTTGTAAATTTTGTGTTTACTTTCGTATAATTTTTCTTCTGCTTATTTGGTAACATCCAATCGAACACTGAACGTATTTTCCTTGCAAACAATTTCCGATAGATTAGCGTTTGTATTCTGATTTGGTGTTATCCTATATACCGCTAAAAACTTTTTGTAAGCTTTTATCTTCAGTGTCGATTCCGTTATTTTTTCTTAATGCTTTCTTGAATGTATCGACAAACCTTTCTGCCTGTCCGTTTGATTAAGGATTGTACGCCGGCGTTGTTACGTTTTCAATTGCCAACGAATCACAGTAATCTTTGAATTCCTTCCCGGTAAGCATAGTAGCATTGTCGCTTACAATTGTATTTACTACTCCAAAACGACTAAATACTTCGTCTAACGCTTTTATGGTGTTTGAAGCTGTCGGGTGTTTATACCTATAAACCTCAGGCCATTTGGAAAAACTACCTACGATTACAAGATAATAGTATCCCTTTAATGGTCCTGCATAGTCAATATGAATACGTGTCCACGGAACGTCCGTTTTTGGCCAGTGTTATGTCCTTATCGGTGGAGCTTTGGCTGCTAACTGACAACCTTTACATTATTTTATCATATCTTCTATATTTTGGTCCATTCAAGGCCAATAAACGTAACCTCTCATTAGCGACTTCATTCTCGAGGTTCCAGGATGGCTCATATGAAACTTTCAAAACTTTTGTAGGACATGCGGTATTACGACACTATCCGCATACAGCGTTTCGTCGCATATCGAAAATGGAGACACCCTTAAACCTTTTTTCTTCTTTTCTTTCCACCTTGCATGTTTCTTCATGTTAGTAATATATTCATTCATTTTCGCTGCTTGTTTTTTTATTTCTTCCAGTGTCACTGGTAGCTCTCTAACGGTGTTAACAAGTACTTCCGCTAGTTCTTTTTTCCTCTTTTAGTGCTGCTATAACCGTTTCTTCCAGAAATTCAGAGTTTCTGGGGATTAATCTAGATAGACCATCTGCGTGTGCGATTTTACTTGATGGCAAGTATTGCATTTTGAAATTGTAGTTGAATAAAATAATACTCCATCTCTGTAATCTATTTGCAGTATGGGCTGGTACGCTTTTTTCGAACCAAAAATCGGTCCGTTTGCAAAATGAACGATCTACCATGAATAAACCTGTGAAATTTCTTAATGGCGTAAATTGACAGACCTTTTTCTATCTGACTTCAGTTTTTTTTTCCGCAGGTAATAAGGTTCTTGATGCGTGTGCAATCGGTTTCGTTGATCAGTCCTCGAATTTGTGTAAAATACCGCACCTACACCATATTCGCTTGCATCTGATGCTACAATTCCTTTTTCAGATCGTAATGTGCTAATGCTAAATCCGATAAGCACTTTTATTTTTTGAAATGCTTCTTCACATTCTTTTGTCCACCACCATTTCTTACCTTTCCTTAATAACTCGTTTAACGGAGTTCTCAACTCGTGCATTTTAGGAATATATAAACTATAATAATTTGCTAAACCCAGGAATGATTGTAATTTTGTTACATTATCCTGTATAGGCATATTTCTAATAGCTTCTGTTCTATTTGGGTTAGGCTTTCTTCCTTTATGATCAATTATATGACGCAAATATTCAATTTTTTTCATGCAGAAATCGCATTTGTCAAGGCCCACTTTAAATCCGTAATTCTGTATTCTCTTGAATACTTCTCGAACATGATTGTGCTCTTCCCAATTTTGGATCTTTATCAATATGGCATCTGAGTATGCCATTGCGAATTCAAGACCAGCCAGCATCGTATCCATAATTTGTTGAAACACACTTGGGGCTACCTTCAACCCGAACGGCAAACGTTTTAAGTTGTATAGCCCTCTATGTGTATTGATAGTTACATACTTTGTACATTCCTCGACTGACTTGTAAATAAGCTTCGGACAAATTTGAGAAAATGTTTCCTCCATTCAACCTCGAGAACATTTTTTTAGGTGTAGGAAGAGGATAGCTGTGGTCCTTTAGACATTCAACCCCGCTGAAAAATCAGCACATACTTTTCTCATTTGTCTTTTTTTACGTACACCGTGGGTGACGCCCACTCAGAGTAATCTACTTTTTTTTTTTTTTAATTACTCCAATCTCTTCTAGTCTTTGTAATTCTTTGTCTATCATTTCCAATGACGAAAATGGTACCTTTCTTTTCTGCTTAGACACTGGTTTTGCATTATCCTTTAACTCGAAATTTACTTCAGTCTTAGTACAGCAACCTAGTCCGTCAGCAAATACTTCCTCTTTTAAGTCTTCAACGAATTTTTCTGTGTTTGCTATTTTCTATATTCGACACATTTCAATTTCTACAAAACGTGTTAATTGTTTTTTCCAATAAATTGAATACCACAATCTAGTCAATACCAAATAAATTTTAATTTCTTCCAGATATGACGTAGATTTTTGCCTTGTACGTTTTATCGTCAAATGACACTTTCGCGTAAAATTCTTTGAATTTTAGCTTTCTGCCAGAAAGAAATCTCTGGCCCTTTTCTTAGTGTTTTGTAGTTTTGCTTGTCCAATTTTCTTCCATGTAACTTCGATTATAGATATGTCACTTCCGCTATCAAGCATACCGCTTATAGTTCGACCATTTATTTTAAGGTCTACATACTTTCATTAGTTGTATCTTTTAGATACAACTGTATTTATCTTTTTGGACTTCTGATGTTTCTTTTTGCAAACAGTAGCTTTATGACCTTTTCGACCGCATTCATAGCATTTTATTTCTAAAATAACATTGTAGCATGGTTTATTCCACCACATGCTTTGCAGTAGTATTTTACTTCCTTGTAGACTCATTGTTTAACTCTTTACTTGGGCAATATTTTTCTCCTCTATACTTATATCGTCCCGTTTTATATTAATTTCTGACATTCCTCCGTAACGTTACTTCTGTATCTTGTTCCATAATTGCCAGTATTCCTGAACCAATTTCTTTATCCTTTGTTGCAGTTAACCCTTGAACAAAAATAAAACACTTAAACATGTCTTTAATTTCTTTGATCTTGAATAATTCACTGAGAATTAACTTTTCCTGCGTATGAAATAAAGTCGTCTTCCTGTTTAACCATATTTAAACATTTATAACGCGCAAGAAATAAAGTTCACGTTCAAATATTTTAGACAATATTTCAGTCGTTTCTTTGAACGATATATCCTCCGGCTTCTTTGGTAGAATGAAATTATCGACTTACTGTTTTCCTGAGCACCTAATTTTTGTAATAGTAATATATTTTTTCTTCGTCAGACCATAACGGTCATCTTTTTGAAAAAAATTGTTACGTACCGTCTGAAGTAAGTTGGAAACGTTACACCTTCCATAGGTTTGTAATGGAATTCTGAAAGTGAATTAGTAATCCCTTCAGAGATTAATCTTGATCCTTCCTCTTGATCGACTTGTTTTGTTAATATCTTTTCCAAGACTTCTTGCCGCTTTAAAATTTGCTTTTGTAAGTCTAACTGCTGTTCCTGCCGTTGTATCTGTTGTTGTACTTGCAATAATTCGATATGTTTTTGAATCGATTTATTTTGTTCTTCCCAATGTGTCTGTTGCTGCTGCATAGCAGAACATGGTTTTCGAACATTCCAAGAACGCTTCCATATTACTTTAAGGCAAAACAAAAATCACTGTACCTTTAGTCGATAAACTAGTCCAGCGACTGGTAAAAACTTATTCGACGTTTGACTTGGTCGTCGCTGTTATCTTTGGAGGGGGGTGTCTTTTTTTTTCACTCCTCGTTCGATACTGTTAAATTACCTTGTGAGTTTATTTTGAAAATACGTTCGCCGCTGTTATATCGTTTTGTGAGTTGTTTTCGAATCCTCGTAGTCACTGTTATGTTGTGTCGTGAGTTAGTTTCGAATCGTTGTCGCCACTGTTATATCGCGGATTATACGATATAAACAACAAAGTAATCCCGAGTGGAAAGATTACAATAACACAAGAAATCAGGTAACAAATAACAATGGTTTATTGTACGTAAAGTACAAATGAGCAAGAGTTCTTAATACTACGGAAAACAGGAGATAAGGCACGGAGGTTCGTAAGGGTCGCCTTCACTCTGTCTGTCTCACTTTCCCTCTTCAATAGCTCGTCAGTCTTATAGACTGACAAATCCATGTCGAGGTATGCCAGGTTGTTCCACTATAACACCTTCCCCTGAGCTAAATTCTTCCCTAGAATCTTGCTTTCAGTACTTTTTTCTCTTTGGATTTGAACATAGAGGTGTGTAGCCCTCTTCCTTTTTCTATCACTTTTTCTCCTCCCATTCCAAGTTGGTGTATTTTTTGATTTTCGAAAATCAGTGATTTTTTGGAGTCGATGTTACCGTCCTCGGTACTTCACTATTTATGGGGGGTTGGATTTCTTCTTCAATACATCGTCAGTCTTTTATAGACTGACCAATCCATGTCGGGGTGTGCCAGGTTGTTCCACTATAACAAGCAGAAATAGTCATATCAGAAAAAGTACCTTCGTATTGCACCTCTATTTTTGTGTCCTTGCTTAACTAGTTCCTATTCGCATGCAGCTTGTCCCCAGTAGATGTTGAGGATGAACTTCTTTTCCATATACTCCAAGATTACCTGGCAGTTCAAATAGATTTTTTCTGTTGTATGTTAGGCTTTCCTATATTTATAGGTCATAAAGAACTGGCATTTTTATTATTGACTTTAACTCTATCCAGTAACTATTATAGCCAAGAACGAAATGCCAATTTTATTCGCATTAGTATCTCAGAATTTTTAGGCAGAAATTAACTAAGGTAATGTTTGTGTAAAACTTGGGATTTAGCCCTCATTTTAAAATAATTAATATAATCTGCCCCGATTACTCACTTCTATCGCTTTTGCTTACGAGATTAAAATATTCTATCACAAGATTTGAAAGGTAAAGACAACTATACAAAACATCAATGAGGAGTCTTATACTTCCAGCATATAAATTTGTACGTGCATACAATGTATATATATCCTAGTTAAAATAATTCCAGTCATCTATCTTTCCATGTATATCTGCCAGCCTGAATAAGGCAGATACTGATTTAACAAATGTGAATGGCATTCTCTGTGTTAGTTTAGGTGGACAGATCGCAATTTATTTTTCTATGCATAGAGAATATTCCGAAAATTCTATCGATTATTGTTGATTATAAAACTAAATATTTTTCTTGTCCTTTTCAAATCAATGGATTATAAAATTTGGGTAGATAGAAAGATACTTGGTTATAGAGTGTAGGTTTTATTTTTTAATTTTAGTGTACGGGGTATAACAGCAAAATTGTCCAAATCCTGTATCAGCAAAAATGTCCAATTGTTATATTAAACTTTGAAGCAATGTTTCATAGAAATGATTAACGATATCTTACTGAGATTCTCCGATGTTTTTATAACACTATTGGACTCTACTTTGAACAATAAGAATGTATTTAGCTCTAAGTTGAAATGATGATCCCTCTTGCTGTTGTAACCTCCTGGCTCAGTTTTCCTCTCTACTGTTCCCTCTATTTTAAACTTATTCACCGTTCTCTTGATGGTTCTTGAATGGACTTTGAAGATGGAAGCCAGAGTATGGATGTTGGTACCATTACTGAAGGTCAGAATTATCTTTTTCTTCTCACCATTGCTCAGTTGGGAAGACACAGTGGGGTTGACACAAAACGATTTTAACCTGTTCTATTTCTATGTGAAAAACTCAAAGAGTTTTTTCTTGATTCTTACGACAAACGGTGACAATATGGCTAAACGTCTTATCTGAAAAGCTGGAAAAAGAAACTCAATTAGTTTAGTGTTGTTTGTAGATATTAAATATTTTGTGCGATGGATAATTATCCCATGTTGTTACACGACTTGGAGAATTTTGCAGTTACACCAAGTATGTTATTCAAGTGCCTCCCATTTCTCAATGAGAACAATGGATATAACATTTATTTTGCTGGCATGATCTGGTCAGGCAGGGTTTTTGTTTTGTGTTTTTTAATCAATTCACCCCAAGCAAGGCAATAATACCACTATGATGGAAGGGGCTCCTGGGAGTGAAATAGAGTGAAAAATACTAAATATTTTCACACTATTTACATTATTCGGACTATTGTCCTCATCTTTGTCGCCATATTTATTACAACGTTTCGGCCGTTGTACGATCCGGTCTTCTTCAGATGGTTGGAATGTCGAAATGAAACCTTTATTTCGCTCACTGGAGTAGACTGTTCTAGTTCCAAATAATAAGAATAGTTTGCGGCCATTTTCTACTGGCCAGAGTGAGAGCCTATACCTGGCTGCCACGAATAGGCAGGAAGATTCTATTGGCCAGCGTGAGAGCCAGCAGCTGACTGACACGAATGTTGACTAGCATGCTAGTATGCAAAGAAATCGATAGCTGCATTCGTTACAAGTGGGAAAAATTTAAATCTGTATGGCACTTTACTCCAATTGGCTCATTCGCTTGCTTAAACTCAACGTTGATTCTGCTTCCGCATAACCGGGTTGGGTGTGAAAAAATATTTGTTGTTAACATTCTTTTTTCATTCGGTTTTTCCAGTTACGAGTCCTTTTTAAAGCTGATCGATTTGTTTTCATTTTGTTTAGTTCTTTTTTCGTAACAGATTTAATGTTTAGTATAGAGCTTAGAACAAATTCGCAGTGTGAGATAGGCAAGAAGTAAGGCATGTAGGGAACTCCTTTAAAGGCAAGGAAGGGCAAAAATATTTTAAGTCAAGTGATAGCGATTGCTGTATGAGTCGTACGATTTTTGAATCAAGCACAGACAACGCCGGGCCATGCTGCTAGTATTTAATATAACTACAAATTACTGATTACATTTGTTTTTGAGTGTAGCATAATTTATTGCCTCATTTAAATTCAATTTATACACATTAAATACTTCTAGGTACCTTGCGTGCATGGATGAATCCTGCTACCAGTGGTTCACTAATGAGTTTAAGGTTTTTTTGTAACGTTTCAATAATCCTGACAGTTTGGAATCGTTTTCCTGGTACGTCTAATTATTAAACCAGTACTCTGCCGAGGTGTATGAAATGAATTCGCATATTTTCCCAATAAATTCTTTGCCGCAAGTATACGAATAAATGAAATTATAATTATAATGGCTCTTAATTTTCACCTTGCATTGTTAATGTCTGTAATTTTCTGAAATTCAATAAAAGGAAAATGTCCGTTTCATCAAAGAATTAAAATATCTGTGTTAAATTATATAACAACTTCATGTTATCTTTCCATCGGGATTTATCGAGGATCACTTCCATTGCATTAAAAAAAACTATGGATTCAGTTTTCCATAATTCGTAACCAATTGATAAACAAACGGATAGATAGTGTCTATCACAGTCAATAATAATAACAGTCATCGCGAACGAGCGTAATGACAACTTCAATTGGAAACCCAACAGTCAGCAACCAATGGTTGACAGAATGTGTTACTACATAAGAGCATTATGTTTAAGTTCATAGAGATTCTTTATTTTATTTAAGAGTGGTCTATTGTTTTAAATTGAGATAAATTGTGACTGTTCTCTTTATTTCTAAGCAGCAGTTGATCGATTACGATGTAGGAAACAAAGATGACAATGTTACGAACTTAGTCACCACTACAGGAAGTAAACTACAAAAAGAATGTGTAGAATAATAAAACCTTCAGTATTCACATTTTTAAAAAAAACGAAGCACATATATAGTTAGTTCTGGCGCATGTAGAGTTAGAAATACTAATCACTAGTTCTGTACCTGTGTATGTCTAATAGACACCAACTCAACAAATATGTTATCATCTGGTGGATGTAATTTTTTAAGTAATTTTTAATTTAATTAATTTAAGTAGTTTTTAAGTAATTCCGAAAGTTATGGATAGGAATTGAAAATTCAAAATATGCAATTTAAAAGTTATTTCCAGAGAGCTTCGCTCGGAAAATCATGAAATAAGCTCCACTCAGCTCGTTAGATATAAAAAAGATATCTTATTAATAGGTTATTTTTTGTAACTTAGGGAAAGGTTATCGAATAGAATAATCACACGAAGGTTGGTAACGAACGGTAATACTTAGGACAAGAATAACATATAAGATATGTCAACTACTAGAAGTGAATTCTACAATGAATCTGCAACTGCAGACCAACATACAGTATCTACTACTGTATTTATGTGAATGAGGGCATATCTATTATCGTCCGTAGGTATGCTACATTATTCTTGCCTAAAAAAGGATAGGAAAGAAAGATCTACAAAACTTACAAAGTGGTCATTCAGTATTTTGTAGTGGTGTCTGTAACATCGATCAGAATATTAATTTGTATTCTGACTTGAAAATAAATTTGATAAGAAAATCTGACGGTCACTAATTTTGTAGATGTTTCCGGAATGTTGGCTTGTTTCACAAATTTCCTTGTGGTGTTCGAAACGTTTGCCTGTTTCCAAGATCTGTTGTGATGTTCGTCAACAATATTTGTAAATGTGTTCTGAACGTTGGCGTTCTGTGAACAGAGAAAAAAGGACAAAATCTTCAAACACAAGTCTACAGTATTTACATTGCTCCGACTGTTAAATTCATCTTCATTGCGATATTCTCAACGTTACAGCTGTTAAACGCTCCGGCCTCCTTCAAGTGACTGGAATTTCAAACTGAACTCTTTATTGCCTCGAACCGGGAATACCATACTTGGACATCATTGCTCGAACCGAGTAAATAGACTTGAACTTCACTCAGGCTCAGGCGGATGAACTAAGATGAAGGTGAGACAGACACTGGAGGACGCTAAGCCACTCAAATCAAGCATCAAGAAACTGGGGAGTCTGGAATTCAGAACCCTACAGAGGAATTAAAATATCATGATACTACAAGCTGACAAAGGTAATGCAACTGTATTGATGGGAAAATCTGAATATACAGGAAAATGTAAGACCTCATTGCGAATGGTAGTTACAGTAAAACAAAGCAAGATCCCACAATAAAAACAGAACGCAAAGTGTCACAAGTCCTAATCAGAAACAAGGACAACTTCGTTCCTAAGACACACAGAGAGTTGTCACAGCGTTACACCAAGCTACCTTACATATACAGTCTCCCAGAGATTCACAAAAACGGTATTCTGCTCAGGCCGATTGTTAGCTGCCAAGGCTCCGTGTTCCACCCTCTGAGTCATTTCCTAGTAGATATAATCGACCCATTTATTGGAAAGTCACCATCATATGTCCGAACCCCCCACCACCACCACCACTTCGGGGAAATAATCAAAGATGCTTCCATCCAATCCAATCAGCCTAGACGTGGTGAGTTTGTTCACCAATGTACCCACGGAGAAGTCACTCTCGGTAGTCAGGCAACATCTGGCCTCGGGCTCCTCCATAGGAGAATAGACCAGTATACCAATAGATAACCTGATGGAGATACTGACTTTCTGTACGCAAACAAAATACTTCGAAATAGGATCAGACGCATATCGACAGGATGAAGGCTTAGCAATGAGCTTGCCATTATCACCAGCAATGGCAAACATATGTATGGAATACTTTGAGGAAATGATATTAGAATCTGCATCACTAAAGCCAACACTATGGCTGAGATACGTAGATGTCACCTTCATTTTCTGGCTACACTAGGATGACGCCCAGCTACTAATGAACCATGTGAACTCAATAAGTTCTCCGATAAGTTCACAATGGAGCGAGAAAACGGTCACAACCACGCCTTCCTGGGTGTACTAGTATCTCAAACAGAGAAGAGGTTCAAGACATCTGTATACTGCAAGCCAAAATTCACCGGACAGTACCTCAACTTCAAATCACACTTTCATACAGCATAAAGAAAGGGACCGTTCAATGCATACAACATCCAGCAAAGGTTATAAGTGGCGACCCAAAGAATACTAACCAGAAACAAGTCAATATTAGCAGTACCCTACAACGTAACAACTACTCTGTGTACATGTCAGCAGCTACAAAAGCCTGGGATAGTAGAGTACAAGAGGATAAGTGCACACTGAAAACAGCTTCCGTCTGCCTACCCCATGTGAAGTTATTATCGGAGAAAATGCAAAAGGTCTAAGGAGTGCTAGAGAAAAGCAATGAATGCCAACAAAAATTGTAATATAAGCTCTGGTAAAACATATAATAATAATGACAGAAAAAATTGCAATATGATCACTGGTAAAAAATGGTAACTGAGACATTAGGTTTATAAGTCCCAAAAATTAATACACAGATAAATGGCTCAGTGGATAAAGATATTGGCTAGATCTAGTGACTAGACCAAAACAGTTGTATGTTCAGTAGTAGGCCAAAGCAGTTTTGAACAAAAACTCGAATAGTGGAGTTAAAGAGAAATAACTGAGACATCCGGAAGAGGCATGGCACGTGGAACTAAAACAATCTACCCAGTTGGTGAAATAAATGGTTCGGTTCGAAATTCCAATCACCTGAAAAAGACCAACGGCCGGAACGTTGTGAATATGTCAAATGAATAGTAATGTAAATAACGCAATTAATCATAATATCTCAGAGATATAGACAGACAAGTCTACTAATTTAAATCAATTTATTATTGAGTATAAGAATAACCTTTATTTTATTTCAAGTTGAAAGAAACAAATTACAAAGTTCATAGCAAACAAAGTTCAACGAAAATGTTTTTTTTTTCTTTTTACAACACAATAAATTGGATTACGTTAAAATAAGTAGAAAGACCTGTATGAATTCATAATGCTGATTTTCACTATTTACGTTATTTTACGTAAGCTTGTTAATGTGTTGTGTGATTCCAGCTGCCAACAAGCTATCAACAGTGAATATTTTTATTGCTACCACAATAACGCTTGTTTATATAGCTCGATCCTATATTTTTCGTGTTGTATGAATTACATTAAAAGAGAGAATTATTTGCAAGAAGGAACTTAGAACTCAATAAATTATACGAAAGTGAATATTCAGTATCGTTCATATAAGAAATATTGAAAATATTTACGTAAAGCTATAAAACAAATATTGATCACGGGAAGTTACAAGTTAGATTTATTAAAATCAGAAGTCTTATTGGGTAATAAATATATTTCCTAATCTTCAATTTCAATTTTTAGGATAGAAAAGATTGTTAATTATTTTCTGTATAAACTTAAAAATTGCTGGCAGCAAACGACACAGAGATAGCCGTCTGCGTTTTGAAAGCTTGGACGGCGTTTGTGACTACGTTGTTGATAGGTTCAGCTTATGTGGAAATCTGAGTTTGGAGTTCTATTTTTGCACAAAATTGTGTTAATTTCTGTGTGATCCTATTTTTGCACAGACCTGAGACTTTAGTGATATTACTTAAATCTATTGAATTTCTTCTACAATTTCTAACAGGGTTCTGCACACATACATGCACACAGAATTATTTCATTCGTGTCCTTTTGTGGCTAGTCTGTCTTCAAAGATTGACGTGTGTAGTAGTAAATTTACTGAGAAGTGTTAGTTTAACAATAGCAAGATATCCATGTCATCAGGCAGAAATGATTTGTACATACGGACGTACAAATAGTAATGGACGCAAAGCTGTAGGGCTGCATCTGATTGCGTTTCCAGACTGAAGGCAGCCGAGTCATCCAACCTTTATTGCTGTTTACCGGCGGGTTGCTGAAACAGGATCCGTGGAAACATAAACTATGGATCGAGAAAGACCCAGAACCGCCTGTCCTCCTGACCACGAAGAACACATTCGCAGACGATCTAGGTATCAGCACACGGCAAGTGGCCCTAACAAGTCGTACATCATATAGTACCGCATGCCGGAAACTTAAAGAGAAACTCTTGTATCCGTATCATTTGCAACGTGTGCAGATTCTTTCGCCCTCTGATCGCTCACGGGGGAAAGTTTTGCCGATCGTTTATTGTTTGTCTCTTCAGTCTTGTTTACGGATGAGACAACATTTGGAAAAGATCGAATAACAAATTTACACAGCCAACATTTGTGGGTGTATCGGATTCTTCATGATACAAATCAGGCTAAATACTGGAATCAGTTAATGATTAATGTGTGGGCTGGAATTGTAATTGACTGCCTGCTAGATACATATGTTCTCCCTGCATGTCTTAAAGGGGGTGTCTACAGGGCATTTAATTCAAACACACTTCCAGGCATGCTAGAGGATGTACCCCTGATAATAGGAAGACGCATGTGTTTCATACATGATGAGGCTTTAGCATATTTTAGTCACATTGTTCGCGATGCACTGTCTGATATCTACAAGGAACGATAAGTAGTGGAGGGCTGGTTCCATAGCCTGCACCTTCCCACGAGCTCAATCCTGATCAAAATAAACTCATAAATATTTACTTCGGTCACACGTGTCTATACAGACGAATTAAGTTTTACCTATACGGCCACAGCATCATTAGAAACCATTTAAACACACAAACCTAGCAGACTTCATGCAAAACATACTAGTATAAAATACAAGCATAATAACCTCATCTACACAAAAAAAGATTTTAAAATTATGGCAGTTTTTATAATAAAAAAGAAAAAGTCAATACCCAATAATATTAACTACAAAGACGGCTATAAAGTGGTGTTTTCGGAAAATAAAACATAGTTATACTCTAGATATAGACACACAATCCACACACACAGTTAAAAAGTAAAAACAAAATTATCCTTGATAATGGTTAAAAGTACAGGCGAAAGCGCTCGGAATTACTGAACATTTGGACAGTTTCTATACACTCTTTGTCCAAAAAAGAAAAGACTTAATCGCAGTGCCTTGTCTGTCGTCTCTAATGATATATATATATATATATATATATATATATATATATATATATATATATATATATATACACATAACGGCTTTAATATATATATATATATTAAATATATATATATATGTACTCCGCTCACATATATATATATATGCACACACATATACAAAGGGCATTGATATATTTATATATATATATATATATATATATATATTCCGCTCATATATATATATATACACGCACGTATATAAACGGTTTATATATATATATATATATATATATATATATGTATATGTATCAAGGCCGTTTATATATATATATATATATATATATATATATATATTTGTGTGTGTGTTCATTTTCACCAATTTATCCATCGTGACTACGTCTTTCCCGCTTTAGAAACATTCTTACATATTTGCATATTTAGCAATAACCGAATAAATGTACTCTATCTCCCGCCCTGTTTCTGTCAGAAGCACTTAGCTAATTATCACTTGACCTTTAAAGCCCTTTTATACATTCATTATAAACGGCACAAATGCCCATGTCCTTTTGGGCGAACAACACTATGTCACGCAACCCCACATCTCCTGCACTATGGAGGAAAAGAGGAAAAAAAGAAATGTAAATACGTAATAAATTTAGAATCTTCCAACAGCATCAAAATAATAGAGTGAACAAAACCCAAAACGAAAACCATTTTTTATAAATCTATTTCTTTCCTTGTTTTTCCTGTAGCACTACTAGCGCCATTGTTAGGTCAGAGTATATCATTTTCATGCGACATTATGTGAATAAAACGAAGAAAGCCAAAGGAACAGTGTCAGTTTTGTTCTATCACATTCTGAGATGACGAAGTGAAAATAAAGTTTATTTACTGACACATAAACTATGTTTTCAAAGACAAAGGATTTATTTAATAACAACAATAGCAATGTATCGATTCATATGAAAGTTTTAAATGGAGATATCCAATCTGAGAAATATAAAGAAAAAAATAACATGTCCATTATCTGAAAAAGAAAGACGTCTGGTTGTTTGATACAATATATAAATGTTAAATGGAAAACTAGCAATATAAATTTTTTAGTTATTTGATTTCCACTGACATTCAAGAAACAATACAATATATTTAGACAAAGAAACATGTCGTTAGAATCAGATGAATTAGTGCTTAAATGCTATACCAAATATATGGCAGCTGATGCTGAACATTTTCTTTAGAAATGAAGAAGACACTCGAAACGGCAGATATGCCGTTCTGCAAAAAGACGTTGAGCATAAAATGAACAGAAAACATGAGAATCGAAGAATTGCCAAAGAAAAAGTTCCAAAGAAACTAGAAAAAATTGTGTTTCCTTCTTATTATTCTAGGTGTCGAGTTACTTCCCTTCAGGAATTGGGAGATCATTTCTCTCCACGACTTCCTATACTTTGTTGCTCTTAACAACGTTTGTATCTCTGCTATCCCCCCCACTCTCTCTCTCTGCTATCCATTTTCACAAACTTATGAGGTAGGTGACTCAGTTTCTTTAGCATGTCTTATGAGTTTCAAATTTTCCTTGCTGGTGATCACATCTTCTGTTTTCTTACTGTAGATTTTAGTTCTTTCTTTTCACTTTCTTTTATTACCTTGTGCAAGTGTTCCTGTAGTTTCCTTTCTGAATTGCCATAAACACAATATCATCTATAGTTAAAACTGTACCCATCGATACTAGATTTTGTTCTTTTAGGATTACTTCGCAGTAGAGATTAAATAAATCCAATAAGAAGACGTGTCCTTGCCTTATGTTCTATTCTTCCCACTCAATTAAATACACGAACATTTCCATTCACGTTACTAATTCTGATAAAAGTGAAAATCATGTTTTTAACACTGGCTGCATTTGGATCTGATAACAAAAGTTTGCTTATCACTTCTCACTGATTTTAACTGTTACTCCAGTGCATGTCAGTGTTACTTTAGAAAAAAGTCGATAACGAAATAGACACCAAATTGAATAGAAGACACTAAGAGATTAAATACTGACTTTAGGAATTGTAATGTTAATGGTCATCTTAGCCGTTTCAAGGAAATATTTGGCATTCACTGACCGAGCAGCCACTACTGCTTCAGATTGAACATGACACCTTTCTTAGAACACAATTTTAGGAAAACAGGTTTCTCAAGCCTCTTATACCTCGTTCCAATACTGATGCGGGTTTCATTCCATATCTTTTATTTGAAGTGGTGTGGAATGTTGATATCTGTATTATGTCATTATGTTCTCTTCGAATTTCATGTGTGTTGTAGCCTAGGGAAGGTTACTGAATAGAATAATCCCACGAATGTTGGTATGAATGATAATAGGACAAGAACAATACATATCAGATTCGCCAGCGGCGCGTAGATGAAGTAGTCAACTGCTAGAAGTAGGTCAGGTGAATTCCACAATGAATCTTCGACTGCAGGATATCTACCAACCGCCCCACGCGGTCAGATGTGGCACAAGGCCGAATTTAACGATGGATATCCGAGCCCGTACGCTCGGCCCAAACATTCCCCTTAGACCCTGTATAAAACGGGGTCGAGTAACTGTTTCCCGAGACGAGACACCGCCCTTCGACATAGCCTCTTCTGAGGATCCTGTCTGCTCGGAGACAGAGAGTTTGACCAGCACAACTGGAGACGAATCTCCAAATGCAGATCAACATGCAGTATTTACTACTGTGCTTATATGAATGGGGACATGCCCATTATCGTTTGTAGGTATGCTACAACAATGTGCTAACCATTTTAGTTGTTGCTGCTGTTGGTAGTCCATAAGTCCATGATTTCTGTGACTTGGTGCAGTTTTTTGTTTATGATTATTTAGCGGCAGTTCCTAATGTTCAAAAAAGAATGATCTTTGCTAAGACCCTCTGGCTTTACACGCTAAAACCCTTTTCACCATTGATCTGAGGGTGCGATTGTATACAGCTGACAGTTTAGATATTTCTGAACGGGTTTAGTGCCATGCTTGACATTCACATGAAATACTTGAGCTGACGAGGTTATTTAAGTACATGACTCGAATTTCCAGGTCGATGTTTTGATAGCAATTTGAGGTGTTGGGCTAAAATATTCTGGGACTGGCTCTAAAGTAGTAAAACCCAAACTTTTATCTCAGATATCTAAAGTAAATTTTCTAACTCAGTCTCTCTGTTGCACATAATAATTCATGAAGAAGGGATTGTCAGTGTTTAGCACAGTGATTTGGGCCAGAATAGTTCGTGATTGATTACTATGTTTTTTATTGATTATCAATTATTTGTGGGTTATGTAAATGTTTATATTCCAAGAATAGTTCATATTTGCAAGTAAACATTGTATGAACAATATCTGCGAGATAATAATATATTTTTCAAATAAAAACCATACAGTTTAGCCCGAGATGTGGGCGAATAAATATATTCATACCTTTCCCAATGTGAGCGTAAGTAAATTCTACAGACTCGACAGGATATCAACCACCTGCGTATGTCTATGGACAGGATATATGCATAAGACGATATCTAAAATAAGAATGTTAACTTTGTGAGATACATACCTTTGTATTTCCAACAGGCATCATAGGTTTAAAGAACAATTAATATTTAAAATATTGTTTACTGATTTCCAAAGCAGGTCGTAGTCTTACAATTTGAATAATGCTAGACATTATCTTGCTTCGAAGTCCTAAATTTCAATATAGCAGATGCAAACTTAATGCAAAATACCCTATATATATATATATATATATATATATATATATATATATATATATATATATATATATATATATATATGTATATACACATGAAGGTTTATATATATATATATATATATATATAAAAGTGAACATAGAAGTCAACACTTGGAGATGACAATCTGTTTCATACTAGATGCAATCGTCGGGCCACGACGATTGCATCTAGCATGAAACAGATTGTCGCCTCCAAGTGTTGATTTCTATGTTCACTTTTATATATATATATATATATATATATATATATATATATATATATTCACTTTTATATTTACAAACGCTCTCCCTCTGATATTGAGCACTTTATCCCATAAATATAGAACACTTTACTACTATATTTCTTCATATATATATATATATATATAGATATATATATATATATATGCATGTTTCATTAAAAACAAGATACGTTACTACGATTAAGCTTTTTATTTAATTTTTCTTGTGTTCAAACAAGAGCTTTCATTACAGGAGAAAGGGTGTGTAAGAACTGTCCAAATGTTTTATATTTCCGAGCGCTTTCGGCTATACCTTTAGCCATTATCAAGGATGATTGGATTTTTCAGCTTAATTAAGTGTTTGCGTTATATGTATGTCTTAGTGTGAAGTAGTGATGTTTTTAATTTCCGAATACGGTCAGCACATTGTGGCTTTGTTCGTAGTCAATATTGTTAAGAGTTAGCTTTTTCTTTTTTATTATTAAAGTCTGCATTACTTTTAATCTTTTTTGCAGGTGGATGCAGTTAATATATTTGTGATTTTCTACTAGTATGTTTGTTATATATATATATATATATATATATATATATATATATATATATATATATATATATATATATATATTTATACAAGTGTATATATTATAAAATAGACATATGTGTGTGAAACGTGGACACTTTTGGCAGAAACAGAGAGAAGGTTTCAAGCGTTCGAGTACACATGCATGAGAAAACTCTTTGGCATCTTCTATTGTGAACATAAAACATATGTGTTTCTGCGAAAAAGGGTTGAAAGTTTTGTGGGTCAACATGAACCTCTTTTCGCCGGTGTCAAACGGAGTGGCGAGGTTTAGACACGTTACAAGGCAAGACAGCCTGTGCAAGACCATCATGCAAGGCGCCGTTGAAGGTGGACGTAGGAGAGGGCGCCAACGCAAAAACTGGTTGTACATTGGACAAGAATACCAGATTTGCTCAGCGCTGACGTTGATAGACCGTTATGGAGGAGATTCAATATGGCTTCTGAATTCGGATACCCCTAAGATTACGTGGTGGTGGTATTAAAATTAAATTAAGATATATTCTGGATATGTTTAGATTTGTATGAAGAAATATTTTAGCGTAGCTTTTTAATATACGGAAAGTAGCCACTGTCCACACGCACACATACAAACACACGGGCGCGTGCACAAACATACACATGTAAGTATATGTTCATATCAAATTTAGATTTGTTCCGTACATGCGCAAATGGCAAAAGTATTGCTATTGTGTTTTGCAAATCTTTGAAGTGAAAACTTCGAAAATCAAGCAAAATTCTTTTCGCTTACCTGAGTTTTAATCACTAATTATATTCTTGTTTCTCGTCCTCAAAGATCAGGCTATATTTTTCTGTCTATTTACTGTGGGCTCTTTTTCTTACTTTGGCTGTTTAAAGTGGAGATCACCTTGCGCCCAGAAACCATGATGCAATGCAAACTCAAAATACACATCTACCCTCTTCACCAAGCCAACTACTATTGTTATCTATATTTAATTATCATTTATATATTAATTTATTTCACCTAGATTTTCCTATTTATTGTTTAATGCATCTCTTGTATAATCTCGTCTGTTTCTATTATCAAATCTTGATGGCTATTATTTATTGTATTTAGCAATAAATGTTACTGAATTGGAATTTTCATCAACATACATTTTCTTTTTCTTCTTCGACGGGCGTCAGCAGTCATGTCTACCAAACAATTTCCTGTTCTTTGTAGGCATTAGTAAGATTTGTCTCTTTGTTATAATTCCTAATCGCTATTCTGTCCGCCATTTGCACAAACTCGTTAGGCAGGTTATTCGCTGCTTTCCTCTATCCCGCTTGCCTTCATTGTAGTCTGTGAGAGTTAAGTTGTCCAAGTTTCTTTCCTCATTATGTGCCCGGGAAATTTCAACTATCTCTTTCAGATTCGAAGTTTAAGTGTATTTTTTCTTCACTTTTCCTTAACATTTCCTCATTGCTCCTATGTTTATTCCATAGTATTCTCGGTATCATGCTGTAGAACTACATTTCTGTTGCCTCAAGTCAGTTTTTCTTCTGTGAAATGATTGTCTAGCCTTCACGGTGATATAAGAGAATTGATATTCTATATTAGACCAAAACTCTTTTCTTTGTTTCTAATGAAATTCTCTACTGCTTCTCAAGACATTGCTTGGTTTTTGGAAAGCATCTTCTGCTATTTTAATGCGTCTGCGTAATTCGATGTCATATTTTCCGTCCTAAAAGATTAATCAAAAACAATAAAAGGAGAAAGAAATTGTTAAATTCCTGCAATTTATGACTTAATATGAGAATAATAGAAGAATAAGTACTACAGTAATACAAAGCACATGTACTGGATTCAGTTTATGACACATTGAGTAGGAGCTCGTGTCAGCCATCTGAAACAGAACATTATATTACGTACGAGTGACAGCACTTTCGGACCTACCTAAAATTTCCGAGTGACGCGAATTCAGCCGGTTTTCGATTCTAGCCAGAGGCAACCGGACGTCTAGCCACACTGAGGAGCTGTGATACAGCGAAACAGTCTGTCTGTGGATGACAATATATATATATATATATATAAATAAATATATATATATATATATATATATATATATATATATATATATGTGTGTGTGTGTGTGTGTGTGTTTATGCATATATATGTATAACGATAAGCGGATATAGATTTTCTAGGCATCTATTTATCTCTTTTTTCTCTCGAATTCAGCCGGTTTTCGATTCTAGCCAGAGGCAACCGGACGTCTAGCCACACTGAGGAGCTGTGATATAGCGAAACAGTCTGTCTGTGGATGACAATATATATATATATATATATATATATATATGTGTGTGTGTGTGTGTGTGTGTGTGTGTGTGTGTGTGTGTGTGTGTGTGTGTGTGTGTGTTTATGCATATATATGTATAACGATAAGCGGATATAGATTTTCTAGGCATCTATTTATCTCTTTTTTCTCTCGCTCCATCTTTCCCGATAGATAGATAGATAGATAGATAGATAGATAGATAGATAGATAGATAATGAGAGTTAAAAGCAGGAGATAAAATAACAGAACTTTTTCTATAACATGTCGTAGAAAAATGAAATTATCAACTTTATGGTGTGCGGGAAAAAAAACAAACTCAACAACGAAAAAGACACCGAAGTGAGTAGAAACATCAAAAGCTAATATCTTTTACACTCAATTATTGGACTGGTAGCAAAAACTCCTGAAAGCTACTTTAAACACGTTTTTCCACTATACATTTTTGTGTTGTTTAAACTTTTTAACTGTCTTTTCAGTGGTTTGTTTTATTTATTTATTTTCAAAAACTAAATTTTTCCTATTGACCCATTTCTAGTGAATCATCGAGTAATGAATGAGTGCTTTGTGTTGAATCAAATTACTTACCATTGTGCTTTACACACTCTCAAATAATAAATAGGCATTGGAAACGCCTGGTAATATTGGCAATTCAATATCTAAAGAAAATTCATAATGGAACTAGAAACATTTCTGTCTGAAACATTATCGTCTTCATTTGCTGATCATTTTTTTTCTTTTTTAACAGGCATTCCTGCATCGAAAGCATGATTTTTAGACCATTAAATTAAAAAAAAAAGAACGCCTGCTTTAACTACTCTCGTTTGCGTAAAAAAATTCCCATAATGATAAAAACGTTAGACAATCCACATTTAAAGCAATCAGAATAAATGGAGTTATAACTTCGTGTTTGTGAGTTGTGTTTAATTTACAGCAATACTATCTTCCTTTATGAGCTGTAAGAAGGAATCCTGTTTTGTATTTTTGTTAATAAATATAGAAATAAATATTATCCACTACTAACAGAGATATGTCATTCAGAGTTGCCATGTCTGAGTTTGCCTTAGGTTTTCTTACAGGACAAATGTCAACACGCTGCTGCAGTTGAATGATTGTCAAGTTCCCATTAGGTTCATTTTTTACGTATTTTTTCCCAATCATGTGAGAAATCTGATGGATTATTCTGCGACATCCAGTATGGACAGGATCATAAATTTTCACTGTCTTTTTGTGATTTCTCACTCTGAATGTTGATCATTGTAAACCAACAATCCACTAGTTTTAAAACACGCATTTCGCTTAAAAGCATCTATCCTCCCTACGGGATGTTGCCTAAAAGCCCGACGAAAAACATTGAAGATCTAGATACCAGATTTGCTGTGTTCACAGAATATTAAACACATGACTGTTGATCGAATTAGTCAGCCATTTTGAAGATCAGAAAGTCCGACGAACATAGCGTTATATAAACTCGTTGAATAATTAAAGTTTGGGAGATATCATGGCGCTTGCTGTCAAACTAACTAAGCTAGATACCAATTAACTAGATCTTCACTCTCTCTCCAGTTCAACTTTAAATTTTCCGAAATGATTCATATTAGCTGTGTATTCTAGATGAAAAAGCGAATTTATTTAAAGCAAAAAATATTATTTTCCCAATCTCTGTTCTCAAATTAATTTGTTAATAAATATTAATTAAAGATTAAAAGATTAAAACTTTCAGATCGTCATTCATCTAATGACCATGCGCACTATCAATATATATATATATATATATATATATATATATATATATATATATATATATATATATATATGCATTAGAAAATATGAGAAAATTCAAAAGAAAATATGCAGGACGATGTTGTCTTTAACATTCAACACAACATGTTTAATATATATATATATGCAATATATATAGATATATATATATATACAATATATATATATATATGTGCAACATATATATACATATATATATATGCAATATATATATATATATATATATATATATCGAAGTTCTTATTTTGTTATTTTTATTCAAGTAATTCCGACTTTCGTAGTCATTATCAAAGACCGGTGTCGTGTCTGTTTTAGTAGTCAGAATTCCTTTGTTGGCAGCCTGGGATTCTTTTACAAGCTGGACGTTTGAAAACGTCTGACGTCACGTCACTTGTAACGGCTATTGAGAACAGGGTCGCACAAAATGATTGCGATGTATTTATTTATTAATTTAATTTAAATTTTCGTTTTTTAATTATATTTACTTTTAATTTTTATTATTATAATAAAGTATGTTTGCACATTATTTATATCATATACACTAAGCTTTCTCATCTACTACAATAATTTTAAAACATCTAACTTAATTATTGCCAACAACACCGGGCTTTATAAATTACCCCTATCTAAAAAATAATGTTGTCTATGAACTCTCTGGCGATAGCATCTCCAAATCTAATAATAAAAACATGAAATACTTACATTGGGCATATATACACCACACTCTCTCGCAGATTGACCTGTCACCTGTCGAAACTTATTGCAATCGGTGCACGCATTGACCACTCTATCTTGAATGACCAAAGTACAACTATCAGAACAAGAAAAGTTCTAGTAGATAACACCAAAAAATACGCCACAGAACCCAGTACAAGGAAAGACTCAAAATTCTAGAAGCGATTATTATACAGATTAAACAGCTCACTTTAAATAAAATATCATTCACCAAAGGAGAAGTTATTTTAAAATACATATGATAGAATTAATGTATAATAATATATCTCCTGAATATCGATTATAAAATATTCACTCGCAAAGATTTATTCTTACAATGTGAAAAATATGTTTCGGCTTTAAATATCCCACAAAGTATGGATAATCAGTAAAAACATATCAATCCATCACGAACTATTCTGTCCTTAACCCCTGTATTGACCACTGACAATCCCTTTTTTATAAATTGTAATGTGCAACGGAGAGCCTGTGAGCGAAAATGTTGT
>OZ038475.1:50291979-50411979 GCA_964036315.1 Acanthosepion esculentum
CATGCAAATAATTTACCCAGGTCGAAATCGCCATCGTACTTCAGGATGTCGCATTTTAATTTCCTTCTGAGAGTCCAGAATCAACTTTGTGGTGTGTAAAAATAGAATTGTCTATGTGAAGCATTTTCACATAGAGTAAACCGAGCCGATCAATACTTTTGTCTGTTCAGTATATTTTGCATATTTCCTTCTATGGCTATTTCGGATATATTTGGTCTCTTGCTAAGAATAAAAAAGAGAAAAGACACGGCGATCGACTTCAGCATAATCTGTCTTCCAAATATCATCTCCTCATTTTTAGAAAAGAGTAAGAGCACGGGTACCTGTAACTTGTGCCCCACCCCATGAAAATACAAAAACTATAGAAATTGGCATTGTTTAATATGTCTTTATCATTTCAACCCAAACAAGGCGATAATTCCACTCAGACGCAAGGAGCTACTGAGAATGGAATAGAATGAGAAAACTTAGTGAGAAGAGATGACAATAAATGAACAGGATTCAGAAGGCAATTCATTTAGCATTTAAATATTTGAAGATTGCAGATGGCAAGGAAGCAATAAACCGGAAGAGCGTTCATGAAGAAGCGCCAAACGGTCATAGAAAGATTACATGGAAACTTCGGAATAAATTAAATGAATCACAGGTATAAACAAATAAAATATGTTTATTTATTCGACTTCGTTTTGGGCGAGTCTTTTGTCATTCGGACTGGCAAAAATTTACATGTCTGACTTTACTCTGCAAACAAGCAAATACCAGATGTCGTGTTTTCTCGGTGACACTTAGTTGCCAGTCTAGTAGCGTGCTTAAATTCATGATGATGTACCAAGGAGGGGAGCTTATTGGACCAATTGCCGTGAAAATATTTACAGACAAAAAGAAGCCGGGTAACGGCGGTGAGAAAGTGACTGTAGTCGAGGTGTCAGATCAGGTCGATAACATTCCAGAATCTTCTTTGGATTTGATCAAGAATCTCGAGATATATAGCGGATACACTATACATGTCAGCAATATTCAATGTACAGGCGCATGGTACGTTTATATATTTTAAGATGGATTCTCATGAGAAAAATAGTCTGGCACGACAAACGGAACTAACTTTCCTAGCAGCAGAACTAGCAATTGATTCCATATAATCTCTAAACTTCACACCAGTGGAAAACGTGAGGCCAAGAAAGCGCAATGTGATGCCTTCCTGGAGATTAACATCGATCATGCTGATGGAAGGTTATATGATAATTTCAAGGTCAGTCTGAACAATCATTGAAAAGGTAATTATTTCGAAGCTATTCTATCGCTTTTTTCCATAGCAAAGGTCCTGACAGGCTACATTCCTTAGATCGACAACTTCTGACCTCTGCAGCTAAGACTCGGTCTGCCACTATACTGAGACAAATCCTCTTCATTCCCGTCGTATGCAATCAGTAAGAATAAAATTCAAAACATCTTCCCAAGGGCTGCTACTTTGTGGAAGAGACTCTCGAGAGAATATTTTCCTAACTACTCCGATCTTAAGTCTAGTTTGATTATATCTCATAAACAACCTCATTAACCTGCACAGGACCCAAAGAGTGTGAGTTCAATACCCGGTTAATGCAGTGGAGAACTTTCAGAGGGAAATTAACAGGAGATAACTGATAACTTACATCCATTAAACATAGCACGTGGAACTAGAACAGTCTACACCAGTGAGCGAAATAAAGGGTTCAGTTCGACATTCCAACCGCCGAAACGTTGTGATAAACATGGCGACAAAGATGAGGACAAAAGTCCGAATAATGAAATTATTCGAGGCTTTCATCAATTTTGAAGTGGAGGTAATTTTTTTTTTTGGTGTCCCGACTACAAGAATTTAAGCGTGCTACTATATTAGCATCTAGATCCTACCCTTTAACTGCTGAAGTACTTAAATGTACCTGCCACTTCTACTCCAACTATCTTTTTTCTCGCAATTCCTGCCTGTAGAAATCCCTTCCGCTTACTTGCTTCCCTAAAAACTACAGTTTTCAAAAATTTAAATGCGACGTCAATCACCATCAGATGATGGTGATTGACGTTGCATTTAAATCTGTCTTCTTGAATGCCGTTCATCTTTTATTCTTTCCTCAATCATTCTTTCCTCAATCCCCACTTTACCCAACTAGCGGTATATAGCTGGCCACTCGTATTCGAGGATACCCATCTACTAGGGTGGCTAGCCAATCCTATTGCAAATGCGCATTTGTGTTTATTCAACACCCACAGAGCCAACCTGTGATTTGTTGAGCAGACCTTATTTACAGTTTCTGCGTGTTCTCAAGAGTGATCAACAATTTCAACAAGGCCAGCACCCTCAAGCCCTCGGCCACGATGACATGCGACTTCGTTCTAGCATAGCTATCGACGGCTCCCGAGGCACCATCTATCCATATTTCACTCACAAGGCTTCGGTCAACCCGTGGTATGGTTTTCGGGCATTTTCCAAAGGTACCGCACACTGGGATCAACCCCTCCGATAACATCATGAAGTCTCCTGACAATTCGACCATGGTGAGATTCGAACCCGAGTCTCATGGTATAGCAACTCGTCCACATGCCCGAAGGCTAGAAAGTTGCGAAAAGCCATGATTACCTACATCCTGAAGGTACATGTTTCTTGGGAGGAAAATGGTATTTTTTTCTTAATTATAGTGGTTACCTTTTATTAGAGTTATTTGTGAAATCAGATGATGTTTATTCATCCTCCTGAATTCGTGCATCATAAATAGATGGAACATTATATGACATTTCTAATATTAAAATTTATTTTTTACTTCTTATATCCGAGTATTATGAAGAAACGTGTCCTCCTACGGAAGTAATTAATATTGAAGTAACGAGTCTGCTGTCAAAATAATTTTAATTCGTCTTGCACAGTGAATGCAAAATGTTAATTCTCTAATTTACATCCCAGCGTTGCGTTTGGATATTTTCTGTTCATACGCATCGATCTGCTTGGAAAGAAATATCCATGAAATCTAATTTTGTCACCTACACTTGAAGAAATTATTGTTAACTTTACTAATTATTTTCCTGGTTCCTTTTTTAATAAACTCTCCAAATGCTTCGTTGATATATTTGTTATTGTTGTGTAGGATCCACCTAATCTGCATAGGTGACTACCAACTATATAAATAATGGTTGGTACCGGAAGACGAGGAGGAGGAATGACGAGATCCAACTAGAGACTCTGATCGACTGCGACTAGTCAACACATTCTCCAGGAACGTCTTCCCAGAAATATACAGAAATACTATATGTACTTATTGTGTACACTTTCTTGTTATAATACATTCTTTGTTCTAAGTACATTTTGTGTTGCATTATTATTCCATGCATTAGGCGAGATTCAACAATGAGCCAAGACTCAACAGTTATAATCCCTTTAACACTGATTTCGATTAATAGATATCACATTGCTAAAAAAAGCTATTCGTTTTAATCTTTAGTGTGGACAAATTATAGAAGTTATTGATAAGGTTTGTCTATATTTCTGAGGTGAGGTATTATAATTATTTACACTATTTACAAGTTTTGGCTGTTGTACGCTCCGGCCTTTTTCAGGTGATTGGAATTTCGAATTTAACCCATTATTTCGTCCATCAGAGTATATTTTTCTAGTCCCACGTGACTTGACACAAATAGTTTTGAGTTCAAAACCTGGCTACAGCTGAGGCGAACGAATATCTTGAAGAGTTAATTTAAAAGGAAATAACTGATACTGAGACATCTAGAAGAAGCATGGCACGTGGAACTAGCACAGTTTACCCCGGTGGACAAAATAAAGGGTTCAGTTCGAAATTCCAGGCACCTGAAGAAGGACGGAGCTTACAACGACCGAAATATGGCAAGAAAGATTAAAGGGAACAGTGTGAATAATGTAAATAGTATAAAGTATTGATAAGGATGTAATTGGAAATTAACACCAGATTGCTGCAATAATCCCTTTTCATTGGACCGACATAGACATTTGTGTATAAGAGAAGCTACAAACAATGAGGAAGAGATCGTTCACATATTGATTTCTTGGATTATTCAGCTTGTTTATTTTCCATCCACTCAAAGTTGTCAGGTGGACAATTACGATCAGATGTTGAAAAATAATTGAGGCAGAGAATGAGTGTGAAACAGTGGAATGTTATATTCACTTCTGTACTATATTTCATTCTGTACGTATGCTCCGTTACTTTAGGCTTTTCCACTCTTTACTCTACAAAGCTAATATGGACATATTGAACATTGGTCCTAGATGAAAAGTATGTATGTCTGGTGTGATGGATAGCGCCTCGGAATTGTTAATCACAAAGCCGAGATCAAATTCCAGTCAGGTTTGTTACATCAACTTTCTCGCAAATACCCTTGGGAAAGATATAAATCCACCCCTCCCCTATTTATGGGTTAAATAGTAGGGTTTTATTTTCTAGAAATATTATTATTCTCAACAAACTTTTAAAGCAATTTCCCCAGGAATAAGGAATGATTACAATCTATTTAAATAAACCGCACATGTTTGAAAAACCCCAAAAGAACAAAACAATCATAAACAGTGTTAACTTTGATAAGCATAAGAGTTAGAATGGCCCGGGAAGAGACCATCGACTCTGAAAACACATAAAATTATTTGTTATTAAAAAGGTGAATTTTGATGTTCCTGATAAAATACAAGCAATTTAGAATTTTGATATCTGAATTGATTTGATTTGATTTGTAAAATTTTTTGGAGAATATAATGATTTTCTGATACAAGACGTACACATTAACATATACCTGGGAGATAAGTGGTTGATTCACACCTTTCCAAATGGCATTTTCGTGTAAGTGAATATAATGAGTCCGACTGGAATTGGAACTCGGACCTACGATTTCCAATTCCATTATACTTTAATTCACCAGCACATACAAATTTACAGTCCCTGTTATTCCCAATCGGTCCATCATATAGGTAATGTTTCAACATGATATGACTGTAAACGTTTGCAATGTGATCATGCTCTTTACATACTTTCCATAAATAATCCAGAGATTAATATTTTAAAATGCAAGGCACATTCCGGACGAAGCCAAACGTAGCTCTCCATAGATTACCTGCGAATTTGCCATGAGATCAGAATAAATACTGGTGTGGTTTCTCGTTGATTTCTCCACAGTTTTGAATTCAGAATTGTCATTCTCTTAGATTTGCAGCTACACATGGCTCGAGAGCCAGGGATCAGATATAGTCATATCTTCATAATTTATTTTCGAAAGTAAACGTAACAGATGAGACCCGAACTTGAACAAGTCTCGGCGTTTCCCTTTTCCGAGCCACTAATCGTAACACGACACATACATTCATAGGTGGACGCTAACAATAATCTTATTGACAATTATGATTATAGCCTTACTAATCCTGATAGTTGTAGTGGGGATCAGTGATAGAGAATTAGTACTGATAATGGTAATGGTGAGATTAGACGTTTCTTTATCAGGAAACTTTCGAACAGTTCGCGTTGGTACCGATTGAAATGGACACATGGGCGTGTGATTAGAACATACGTATTCTGATAATGAGACCCGGGTTCGTATCTCACCATAGTCCTTTTGTCGGGAAGGAGACTTCCTGATGTCATCTGACTGGAAGGATCGATCCCATCGTGCGGTACCTTTGACAAGTGCCTGAAAACCATACCATGCGTTGACCCAAGCTTTGTGAGTGAAATTGCGTAGACAGAAACCTTGGGTGCCGTCGATGGCTGTTCTAGCACGAAGTTACAAGAAATCATGGCCGAGTGCTTGAGAGTGCTGGCCTTGCTCGAATTGCTGTAACTAGGGTCTGTTCAGCATAGTTGCAGTATAAATCACGGGGGGAGCTCAGTGGGTGTTGAATAAACACAAATGGGCTTGAGCAAGTGTCTGCAACAGGGATTTGGTTAGCTGCCCTAGTAGGCAGGTATCCTCGAATACAAGGGCCACCTATACGATTGAAATGTTTTAAATCTTTCTCGAAAAAATAGACATTCAATATAATCGGTTTCTCAAGACGACTATCTGTTGTCGCTTCATTGTTTAATTATTTACCTTTCCTTTAAGGTAGTGTGGAAAGACAAAATCTTATTTCATTATTTTCTCTTCGAGTTTAGTTGGTGCTGCTTTTAGAAGTCTTTAAGTGATGTGGTTGCTGTTATTTGGTACATTTCTTCGCGATTCTGTAGCCCCAGGCTACGAGGTCTGATTAAAGACAAGTCTTCTCAGGAAGCAAACATCAAGTGGCATCATGCTGTTTTTCTTACTACCATTCAGTTATTTTATCTGATATTTCGTTAAATCATATTGAGTCTTACTTTTTTCCCCTAATTTTAGACTGAAGATATTAAGAACAAACCTAAAGTTTGAATCAGTTTAACTTGTCTGTTCATTTATCGTCATTGATACAGTTTCATTGATGTCTAACAAAAGTCTGTTTAGAAAGTTTCAAAACCTGAAGTAAGTGTTAGCGATATAACGATGTCTTTATGAAAACTGATTATTTTTTAATCTTTTCACCCTCAAGCAAGGCGACAATGCCACTAATATGCAGGGAGTTAGTGAGAATAAATGAAATTTAGAAAATGTTAACGTAGAAAATGCACTATAAAAAGAACTAGATCCAGGGAAACAGAAGAAAAACAATTGACGCTGAATTTACATATTTGAAGATTATAGTTGACAGGAAAGCTGGAAGAGCATTGCACAAGGTAGAAGTGCCAGAGAAGAAAGTATATGATCAGATTAATTGTGTGTATGCTACAAATAAACGTCTTGGATTTCTGTGAAAAGGAATAATAAACATCACTTATAATGAGCATTGTAAAAGTGAATAGGCACTTATTTTTATCTAGGAAATAACTAAGAAACAAAAGAATCGTAGAAGTATTTCCCGCAGTAACTCGATGACGGCATTTCGATAAAATAATCAAACAATCAGAAGAAACAAAATGGACACGACACAAATTCCTGTTATTGGAAATAGCGAAATATTTTCCCTCAGTTAGAAAGATTCGAAAGTTTTATTGCAAATGAGATCCTACCATATTCGTGCTGTGTTGTCAGCAAAAATAACCGCCCAACGTGCAAAGTTTACAAACTAGAGATACCAAAATAAAAAAAGAACAACAATTTAAATATCGGGGAAATTCTTTTAACAGAGAATGGAAAGTGCAAAACGGAAATCCAATGGCTCATTGGATCAGAGAAAGATGCTTTTCAGAAGCCAATGTATTAAGAAAAAGGAAAATTACGTTAGAAACAAAGAAAAGCTTACCTTACACATATCAGTCCTCCTATATGGCAGTTAGTGCTGGAAGATCTCACTGATAAAGAGACTTGAAACAACCGAAATGTGGTTCTACAGAAGGATGAATATATTACCATACACTAAACATGTAAGCAAGAAAAAAGATTTAGAGAAATAGGAAACAAAATGTACACTCATGGTTAACATTAGAAATAAACAGCTGAAATTTCTAGGAAACATAATGAGAAAAGAAAGCTCGGAAAATTTGATACTCACAGGACATATTGAATGCAGGAGGGACAGAAGAAAACAACACACAACCTACCTAGCGAGCTTGAGTAAATGGATAGCAGAACAGGATTTAGGAGAGATAACAAAAAGATAAAATTTATACTATGGAGACGGTGGAGGAATGGATAGCGGCTCCGATTGAGGAATCGATGAGCAGAGTTCAAATTCTAGTCGAATCCATTACATTCACTTACGTGCTAATACCCTTGGGAAAGGTATGAATGCTCTTCTTCTCCCCCCCAGCTATGGGTAAATAATAGGACCGGGTTCTATAGCCTTGAATGGCAACTGGTCTACCGCAGAAAGAAATTGAAACCTCCTGCGGGAAAAATAATCTACCTCGTCAGTCATGTTTCGTGCCTTATGTGACTAACTGGCACATAGCAGACTGACTGACTGACTATGGACAGGAAAATATGAAGACCCATGATCGCCCACGTCCTGAACGGACACCGTCCACAGAAAAAAGATCTGGCACATATATATGAAAAAATAATTTTCTCCTAAACCAAATATAACACGGAATTATTATGTCTAGCAGGACATTACAGAACGAAAACGGGTAATATCAGGTCTTATTTATGAAAAGAAAATCTCTACAGCTTTGTCAACAAAATATGAATATGTTGCCGTCTAAAGATGAGAACAACGCTATGAAAATGTTTATTTAAAACCTAAATTTCATGTGACTGCTTTTATTTTCTGTTATTACTTGTAATATTGACATTTGTAATATTGATGACACTGATTTTCCAGATTTTTACAGTTACTGTAATATTTTTCATGTCGTGACTACAGATTCATTCCAATCTTTTTTTGTTTATCGGAGAGTTTACATTTGGCTTTCTTAAACTTCACGTATGTTCAAATGAATTTAATTCGGTCTACACTAATAGATCACTTTTCCCTTTTGCTTTTTCAGACGTATATTTGGATTATTGTCGTGCTGAAGCATAGCTATTCTTCCCAAATATTTAACTTCCTTTCTATACATAATCGTCTGACCTCCACTCATGATTCCGTCTATGAAATACGCTCACCAATGCAAATGGAGCTCATACAAACATGTTTAACTAATGACAGAGTATTCCGTATGCACTTCGCGATGAAACACCAAACTAAAATTCTTGCTTGCATCAAATCTAAAAATATTGATTTCTATTTCATCTGACAGAAGTGCTCTCTCCCAGAACATTGAATTTTTACCCATATTCACTTGTACAAACTTTACCGTGACTGTTTGCGTATCGATCTAGTTGTTTATTACGAGGTCGTCGATCATATATGCCTGTCTTCTTCAGATTATGTTTGATTGATGTGGTAGACACATTCAAGGCACGCACTTCTGTGATTTCATTAGCAACATCCACATCTGAGTTTTCGGGTTTTCATCAACTAAGTTCCTAATAAAATGAACAGTTGTCAGTTTGCGGTGTCAATTTGGCATTTTATTTTTTTGTCGTCTTTTTTTCAGCTATATTCGTTTTCCGAAAAGAAATATCACAATTTCTGTCTGAATCTCTGGGATGAGGAGTTATCATTATTTACACTATATATGTACTAATATCTTCATATGTGCTGTTACCATCACAACGTTTCAGCATTTGTACCCTCCGGGCTTTCTCAAATGTTTATTGATCAAGGTAATGTACAGGGAATACTGATCTTAACCCTTTATTTAATCTCCGGGAGTAGACTATTCTCGTGTCACTGCCCTTGTCTAAGTATATCGTCCTAAGTTTTTATTTTAGGACTGCTCAGTTAATGCTCGTTTCAACCGAGTCCAAGTAAACATTGCTTGACTCAGGGATTGAACTGTACGGGACAAAGGCCTAGTGGATTGATGTGTTGGTTCCTGAATTTGAGGCCATAGTGTTTGTGACTTCAGTACCTGGTATGGCAGTGTGTACTTGCACGCAGTGGAAACAGGCGAACGATGATTGAGTAGTAGTAAAATAAAAACTAAACGATATCCCAAGTAATGTGTAGGGTAGTGGAATGAGAACTATTCCGAATTCCCCGTAGATTACATAATATACACCTAAGGAAGGCCGGAGAGCACAATGGTCGAAACATTGGAATAATAACAACAAAAATGAGGGCAACATTCCAAAGATGAATAGTGTAAATAAGAAATAACATGTTTCTTCTAAACGGAATAGTGATCTTCTCATGTAGAGCTATTACAGAACTAAACGCCCATACACTAAATAATAAAAGCGTTGTGGAGAATATTCTCCAGAATATGATTGGAACTCGTCCAAATAGCATATATACTGACGCCGGGAATTATCAGCATAGAGCTAGCCGGGAGCGAGCCTTATATCCTTACTACAGAATTCAGTAAGACTACGTCGACTCCAAGAGATATTATATTCTGTGATTTTGTTATCATCATTCAATTGAATGAAGATATAAGAGTGGCGGCGAGAAATCGATTTCACACAAAAATGAAAAAAATTCTCTCGTTTAACATAAGACGAATTTTACTTCACTTGGTCTTAACGCTATTCATAATTTTCTGAATAAACGTATCCTTTTAAGAATAAATTTTGACATCGACTATCGTGAAAAACTTGCGAAGAATTTTCAAAATTAACGGAAGATAATTTTGGTGATTTCGTATATATTCATCGGGTGACGCGGAAGTCGATAAATTCCATCCTGCTATTAAAAAAACCTTTTTCTTCCTAGTTAAGGCCTACCTGTACGAAAATAATACACTATGGAAGAATTGAAGATAATTATTCAGCAACTATTACAAAAAATGCAGCGGGAGCGGATTGAATAGCGAGAACAGTTGAAGACAATCTTGAAAAAGATAGGAACACGCATGCGTCAACTTATTAATAGCGCTGCGAAAATATATCACGTAAAATTGATTCTCCAAATATTTCAGAGACTGCATGATGACGGTTTCAAACTCAGTGAACAGAAATTTCAGATGAGGTTAAATATATAGTTCAGATAATAGATGTAAAATCAAGACCATATCACGCTGAATAATTTCCTTTAAAAGTGTGCGAAATGTAATTGGTCAGTGGAATGTCAAAAAGCTTTTGAATGAATTAAAAAAACTACTAAATTCAGTGTTATTGCTGGCACATTACGACCCGCAGCAACAGATAATAGTAGCGTCCGACACGAGCTAATACGGCATAGGAGCGGTAATAGGTCATAAATTCGAAGACAGTACAATGGAACCTGTCACCAACGTTTCAAGAAGTTTGACAAATATAGTAAAATTGAAAAGGAAGACTTGCTATAATTTTTACTTTAACGATATTTCACATATTAGAAGGAAGATTTATACATTATTAAATATGTTTTGGTTCTAAGAAAAAGATTCCCACGCATACTGCAAACAGACTACAGCGTTGGGCTACGATTTTATTAAAGTATTATTTCAAGATGGAATTTTTATCGTCAAAACAATTGAAACATGCAGATGGCTTGTCCCGATTGATATCGAAATGTAGAGAAGACTTTGAATATGCTGTAATTGTTTCGCTGGAATCCAAAAGAGAAACGAAAAGCCTTGTGTGTAACACTATTAAAGAAATGAAGGTCACGATAGACGATGTCAAAATTTATTCTAAAAAAGATTACGTTTATTCAAAAATTATGAATAGCGTTAAGACCAAGTGGAGTCAAACTAAAATTACACCTAATAACAATAATGCAGCATTTTCTATTTGTGATGAGTGCTTTTGTACGCGGAAATTATAGTAAGTCCGTTATCACTATAAAAGGGATTTTGAAACAATTCCACGTAGGACATCCGGGAATAGTGAAAATGAAGTTCCTGATGAGAAACTACGTTTATTGGCCAGAATTGGACAAAGATATTCAAAATCTACTTAGAAAATGTAATGGTTGTAATTCAGCAACAAATCTACCACCTATAAATTATCAGGCATGGCCGAACACTGTTAAACCGTGTGAAAGACTGCATTTTGACATTGCTGGATTTAATTTTTATCAACAATTTCCCAAAATGGCTCGACATTTTAAAGTGTAAACGACCTACTACTGCAAGAACGATTAAATTCATACGCGAACCTTTTGCAAAGTTTGGAATACCTGATAGTGTGGTATCTTATAATGGAACTCAATTTACTTCTAGTGAGTTTTAACATTTCTGCAAAAACTATGCGCTTGAACATTTGACAACGCCGATTTATCATCCGAGGCCGAATAGTTAAATAAAGTGATTTGTTGACATCTTCAAAGAGACATTAAGAAAAGGCTTTAAACAGCTTGAAATTTGAAGAAACAATACTACGAGAATGAGCGTGTATGGAATAACGTCAAATTCAACCGTCACCGTGAAAATATTACCTAGAGATCTCATGTTTGTTAGGAAAATAACTTACTACCAGGGAATAAAGAGACAAGGCGACAATTTGAAACTACTAGATTATTTAAGATCGGCGATAAAGTCTTCTTTAAAATCTTTAATACCGGAAAAGAATATTGACAGGAAGGAAAACTTATTCGACGACTTGCTAGTATCATGTACAGTGTGGAAGGTGGACGATTTCAAGAAAGAAACCATAAATCAAATAAGGTCTAGATATGGACACAATAAGCATCCAGTACAATCTAATTCACCGATTGACAGACATTACGATATCTTTGAAGTACCTGTTCCTGAAACTAATATTACAATACAACGCCAGAAAACGTAATCCGACTGAAACATTGGAAGAGGAGCCACGTTGGAAAGATATCGACTAAAGAAAGTGCATATCTAAGAAGGTGGTTGTTGTGGTGATGAACATAACTCTCCAGAATATGATTGGGAGACGTCCAAATAACAATTATACTGGCGCCAAGAATCATCAACAGAGAGATAGCCGAGAGCGCGCCTTATATCCTTACTACAGAATTCTGTAAGACTACGTTGACTCCAAGCGAATTTATATTTCATGATTTTATCTTCATTAAATTGAACTGAATGAAGACATAACAAAGTGTTTATAACTACTGTTATTTGATAACGCGTATATCTGCATCCAATATTAGAAAACTAAAAAAATAAATGATTAAAAACTTATTTCATGGAATAAAATAAACCTATCGAATCCTGAATCCATATAGTCCTACTAGTTCCGGTTTTACGATTCTACTAAGCAATCTAAAATATAAAAACATACTAAATCAGCAAACTGCGCTGAGTTATATGTTCCCATGGGGACATCAAATTCGTCATTTTGACACTTAGTCCAGGTGGGATTGTTCAGTGTTAGCAGTGATTTTCTAGCCGTTAAGATGATATTAGTATCATCACCGTTATCACCATGTATTTTTTTTTCAAAGTTAATATTATTAACTAGGAGGTGCTTAGAGATAGAGGAATCGAAATCTATTACGTAAAACTTAATGAACGCCGCTTTATCCTTATTACTCATATTGGGGAAGCATTTACTAGTATCTGATGAATCCTTCCAAAGGTTGTGCCGGTCTGAAATAGACTATACCCACATGAGGTAATTTTGGATTTTTGCTGTAAAATATATATATAATAATGTTATAATAAATGCACTGCGCTCTCTGTAGATCAGATTTAATATTTTATATTACTAGGATCCACCTGGATTATATACCAACGGATCTATTACCTGTACTATATATATATATATATATATATATATATATATATATATATATATATATATATATATATCCGATGCGATGAGAACAAAAGTAATATATAAATTCCAACATTCACAGCATTAATCCAAAAGACAGCTCGATACCGATAGTAGAGCGATAATTATTTATTTATTATAATTTTATCATATAAACAAAACCATTTTACTCACTACAAAGATGCAACTTCGTTTCAGTGCATTTCAACTGCACTTCGACGGGTGAGGGTCGAAAATGGTTATGAACAATCCTGCTTGTAGGCAAGCCGGATGTGAAACGTCACTTCTTTTTTCAATTTGTTTGAGAAGAAAAATATACATAAATAAAAACGACGGAGTGAAACAATAGTGCTTCTTGATAAAGGTTGGTGAAGAATGGTTTGGGTGTTTAATGTTGACTGGTCTTGGAGATTTTTTGCCGATAAACACCGGTCAAAAGTTTAGGCACATCATCTCACAAGCGTCCTAAGAGTGAGAGGTAGGGGAGGAAAGATGGAGATTAGGGATAGTATTACGTTTGAGTAGGTAAAATTGTAGCGATAGTTCTAGTAGAAATTGGGAATGTTATTTTTGGTTTACTATAAAAGTTCTAGAGCTGAATTGCATGTATTTATGTTGGGGTTATCACTACTAATTCTGTAATCAATGAAAGTGTTTTGTGGATTAAAATTTAGAAGTGGTGATTTCCTCTAAAAAAGTAAGGGATAGTAATATAACATTTTATAATTAAATTTTGAAATATTCCTGGACCATATAGCGTGTAGAATAAGTATGGGTGTAAAACGATTTATCTAAAAATATTACCAGTAATATATATGAGAAAAATATAATATAAGAATCATAATTTAATTAGTAGAGAGGTACATAAGAAGGTATGGAATATATCAAAGGAGGTGATTTATCATTTAAAAACGTTTATAGTTATGGAATTAATAATTTAACAAGAGTGTAGAGTTAGATCCTTAGTATGTCTAAAGAAAACGGTGGTTTCATATCTTTGGTTTAATAATCTGGCCCTGTGATATGAACTTACTATGAAAGGTGCCCATAGCTCGCACAATACACCCAGTCCCGTTACTTTTCAAATAGACCTTGCACACACACACACACACACACACACACACACACAAACACACACACACACAAACGTGTGTGTGTATGTATATAGACGTAGATACATAGTTTGATAGATAGTGTTCAAGCAAGTAACAATGTGTTGCCAATCGTTTTGACATCAATATCCATTCTTGAATATATATATATATATATATATATATATATATATATTCTTGTACAAGAGAGGACACTGACGTTAACACAAAACGGCAACAGTTTCTATTTTGCTTGAATACAATCGATCTATCTATATATATATACATATATATATATATATATATATATATATATATATATATATATACACACATACATATATATATATATACATATATATATATATATATATACACATACATATATATATATACATATATATATATATATACATACATACATATATATATATATATATATATATATATATATATATATATATATATATATATATATATATATACACATACATATATATATGTTGTATAGGATCCACCTAATCTGCATAGGTGACTATCAACTATATAAATAATGGTTGATACCGGAAGACGAGAAGAGAAGGAAGAAAGGAGAATCACGAGATCCAACTAGAGACTCTGATCGACTGCGACTAGTCAACACATTCTCCAGGAACGTCTTCCCAGAAATATACAGAAATACTATATGTACTTATTGTGTACACTTTCTTGTTATAATACATTCTTGTTCCAAGTACATTTTGTGTTGCATTATTATTCCATGCAATAGGCGAGATTCAACATTGAGTCAAGACTCAACAATATATATATATATATATATATATATATATATATACAGTGTGACCCCCAAAAAACGAGAATTTTTGAAGTGCATATTGCCAGACATGAGACAGTGACCTTGAGCAAGTAAACATTTTGCCATTTTAGTAACGAGAATGAAATTCACAGTATCCCAGCTGAGATGTTGCAGCAGTCAATGAGAAATCTCAACAGCAGATTTCAAGAATGCATTCGTGCAGGAGGACGCCATTTACAGGACTTAATTATTTAAAAATCAAAATTCCATCATTGTTTCTTAAATGGCATGTTTTAAGGTTTCAATTACTATGAATTAAATAGTTTTCTTCCATCACTGTTGGTTTTATTGGATTGTTAAAAAGTTCCGGTTTTTTGGGTCACCCTGTATATATACAATATATAGGTAGATACATAGTTTGATAGAGAGATAGTGTTCATGCAAGTAACAAACTGTTGCCACTCGTTGTTGACATCAATGTCCATTCTTGCATATATGTGTGTGTGTGAGTTTCTTTCTTGCTTGAAAACGATCTATCTATCACATCTCCCTCTTTATATATATATATATATATATATATATATATATATATATATATATATATATCTTAGATATATAAATGTTTCCTATTTGTCATTTATCTTACCATATATATATATATATATATATATATATATATATATATATATATATATATGGTAAGATAAATGACAAATAGGAAACATTTATATATCTAAGATATTTCACTTTTATTAAAAGCTTCATCAGAAAATGAGATAAGGAAAAAATTTCCTGGCATTTTTATTTTTGTCCGTTTTGCTTTTTATTGGTTACGCAGTCTTATATATGTGTGTATATCTGTGTCTGTGCGTGTGCATGTGTGTGCATAAAGGACAAAAACCTCCACATTAAATCATTTCCACTTTGTCACAGGCTCTTTTTCCCTAAAATCTTTCTTGTTATATAAAAATATAGATATCGTTTTAAGAGACGCACAGAGAACAGACAGGGAGTGAAGGGGAGAGACGAAAGGGGAGAGAAAGAGAAGTTAAAATTAAAAATGATCCTATACTTTAGATTCAGTCGTGATGAGAATTGCAGTATATTGTCTTAATTCCTGTTCTACAGTTTAGAAAAACTCAGTACAAATGAAACAATGATGAAGTAAGGTACAGAAGAAAATTTTATTTATTACAAAAAGAGTAACGTCAAAAGTTTGAGAAAATACATAGCTATTTAGATATTCTTAATTAATTTCTAAAGAAAGAAATTGTACAATATCGCAACGAAATATGACAATGATACAATTTAATCAAAATTCGCATATTCGCCTGCAGAATTGTTTCATATATTATGACGGTAACATGCTATTGCAAAGTTGATGAATCACTCAAGCTTCGTGCTGTTAATCGAACGCCTCAAGGCATAACGATGTCTGATATTGTAAAATAACTTAGCTGACCGAAATTTGTAATTACTAGAATATTAAATCTTTATTTATGATATGCGCACATTTACGTCACCTAAAACATCATGGCGGTCATGTAAGACGAATCCTGCGCAGAATCCAGGTTGGATTTATTTGACACATTATCGGGTAGGCTATATTATGGGGTTGAAGAGTTTGGCTTCGGAGAAAGTGCTGTGCGTTTTGCAAAAGACGGCTTCGTGCATATTGTTTTGTCATCAAATCTCCTCATGAGGAAGAAGAATGGAAACAAAATAACACGCGCGTTATTTGAAACAATGAAAAATAGGCAAAACTGCTTCTCATCGAAGAAAGTACGTTTTACTTAGTTGGGTCTGATGGCAATCATTATATCATATCATATATATATATATATATATATATATATATATATATATATATATATATATATATATATATGAAGATATATATATTGTGAAGAGGAGATATTAATTATAAATATGAGAAAAATCAATTACATTTGGTGTTGGTAGCGGAGTGTTGTTGAGTTTATTTTTCAGCATTAACTCATTCACTTACATGAATAATAAATTTTGGATTGTATAAGAATATTATTGATGAGCCTACTGTTCGTTCTCTGGTAAGCTTCCTCTTTGTCCTCATCTTCATGCAAAAATGCTAAAATAATTCTTCAAACATGTGAATGACGAGGTTATGACATTGCCCAACAAGACGCCAGATTTAAATCAGATAATTTTTAACTGTTCATCAGATATTTGGGCTAGGAGACCGACGACTGATATGTGTCCGAATCTACAGGAATAAACGAACAAAAAACGATTGAACAATGTGACAATATCTTGGCGTTGTGTGTTTGTAGAAAATTCTGACGTAATTAAAAACCAGGGCCTGTACAGATCTTATTAATAATGTACATTGATATAATACTGAGACCGTGAAGTAGTTAAGTGTTAATTCTGAGCAGAAAATGGTTACGCCCAAAATGAAATATAAGCTGGAAGATAGAAAGATAGTAAGAGAGACATTTTACCTGGATGTACCAATAGCGTACTTTTTTTATCTATCGAAAATCTGGCATGCGGTTAAAACAAATTGGGAAATAATTTTATCACTTCCTTGGGAAATTTGATAAACACATATCATAAACGAGAGGAAAGACAGACAGGAAATATATTTTCCTTGTCGAAAGCGAAAACAAGGAACGAACCCTTTTCCTTACGGTGGAAGTTATGAAGAGGCATAATATCATAAGCAGGTGGTCTGGTTTATGCTTTCGTTAGGACAGCGATCGGCCCACGGATAGAGAACAGTTCTGTCTCTTGTTTAAGCATTTAGGCAAACAAATATATTCTCGTTGACGAAAACAAATTGGGACATAATTTTATCGTTCGCTGGGAATTTTAGATGAGAACGCAGTGCTTGATTTGTGTTTTCGCTGGACGGTGATAATTCTGAGAAAGTGGAGAGAGGTCGATTAATTACAATTAATCATTAGAATAAACTACGACCTTTCGACTACATACTTTATAAAATAGGTTTTTCACAAAGAAAGCTATGCCAACTCTGAGAGATGGGAAGAGGTGGAATGCCGAGAGGGAAAGAGGAAGATGGGGAATTTAACACCGCTTTTGTGGAATGGTGGTATGATATGTGAAGTGAAAAAACTTGGAGTTAGCAGAGAACCAATCCCTGTGACTACACCCAAGAAAGGTGGATAATTCTCCAAATTTGGAAAATTGATTAAGGAAGCATAAATATTGAACAAAGAACATTTAGTGTAAAAATTGAGGTATAACCGAATCCTTAGAACCTTTCGGCTCCACGCCGGTTTTGGGCCGAAGTGCATATAAGCAGATGACTTGAGCTGATAACGCGAATCGAGTGTCTCTGGAATCCACATCAGCTACCACCATATTTCCTGATCCCGAATAACTTTGAACTAGATCATTAGGCGAGGCACTGTGTCACTATAGAGATTAAAGATTACTTTTTGTTGTACCAAGAGCTATATAAATCAAGTGAAGATTAACCTCATGGATCTTTGGTTTTACTTTTTCGTCGTGAAGATATTTTTCTTCCTCAATATAGCACCCGCCACGACTTGAACTACAGCTGCGATTACTAAAGCATTCCATCTTATACTGCTCTATGATCAAAAACACAACTCGGGACGAGTTGCTGTGGATTTAAGCCGTCAGTCACCAGCAACCAGCTTGGACCAGTGTCAGCATTGACAAGCGCCGAGTTATCCCTATGGTTAAAACGTCGTCCTAAGAACCTGAGGACGGGACCACTAAATACAACTGGGTGTAGCCGACGACAGATGTTACATTAATACTAAGTTAACAATGTTAATCTAATTTATATGTATATTTAGAATTTTATTTTCTAATGATGGACGCTATACATTTTTATTTCCCAATATTCTTTATCCTTGTTTTTATGCAAATTTTGCATGTGTAAAACAGTTTTAGAGGAATATTTACTGTATTATATTTTATCCCAATATAATTTACACAACTGGATATTCTGTTGGTTATTTTTCAACTTTTCTTTCTTTAATAGTGCACGTTACTATATTCTTTTATCAGTGAGTTATGTGCAATGCGTGATCACTTACGCGATCATGTATCTTTCGATACATGACTGACGAGGCAGATTTTTTCCCGCAGTAGGCTGTCTTTTCTTACTGTGCTAGAACGTGGTCTCTCCTGCTATTTACTCAAAGCTGGGGTGGGGAGAAAAAGAGGATTCATACTTTTCCCAGAGGCATTAGCACATACGTGAATGTAATGGATTCGACCGGAATTCGAACTCGGTCTTCAATTCCCCAATCCGAGCCGCTATCCATTACTCTATCCCTTACTCTCTTCATACTTGTTTTATTGCACATTTAGTATTGTGCAAAAAAGGTTCTGAAGAATATTTACAACATTTTATTTTATCAGGATCGAATTGACATGACTGGTTATTCTTTTTTACAATCCAAGCTTTAGTAGTTTAATATTGCACGCTATATTTGTGAGTTTGACCTGAGATGGAACAATTACATTGAATCGATTGCTTCATCCACCACAAGGAAAGTTGGCTCCCTGTGCCGGGCCAGGAAATTCTTCTCCCCTGAATCGATCCTCCAAATTTACAAATCAACCATCCGCCCTTGCATGGAGTATTGCTGCCATATATGGTCTGGAGCCCCTTCTGTTTGCCTCACGGTTCTTGATAACATCCAGAGGCGGGTATGCAATGTAATTGGCCCTGATCTGGCTTCTCGTCTGGAGTCTCTCTCTCTCTCACAGACGCACCGTCGCCTCTCTCTGTCTCTTTTATAAATACTTCCATGGTAATTGCTTCGATGAGCTGCTATCGCTGGTTCCCAAGCGTCATGAATTCAAGCGTCCTACGAGGCTGGCATCCCGTTCCCACTCTTTCACTGTTGAAACTTTTAAATGTACACGTCTCTTCTACTCCAATAGCTTCATATCTCGCACCTCACGGCCTATGGAACTCCCTTCCTCATTCCTGTTTCCCTGACGACTATGATCTCCAACTATTCAAATGTAACGTCAATCGACATCTCCAGTTGCGTTGATCTATCCTCTATCCTTCTCCACATCCTTTCCTCTAACACTCCTATTTGCTCTCGCTCCAAATCCTCTGTAACCCCTTGCGTGCTAATGGCTTCCAGCCTTGCCTGGGGTGAAAAGCTTTAAAAAATAGTGTACTTGTGTGAATTTTCAGAGAATTTAGATATTACTTTTTAGTTTTGAACCTTCGACATTGGATATTGACTTTTTCGTCTTGGATTAACCAGATACATGTCTTGATATGATGATGCGAAAACTGTCATTATTCAATTTCTTTAATTTATTGACATTCTTAATATGAGTGTTGATTGAGTTAGACAGAATGTTTAAAATTTTAAAATCGATATCGATATCCTTGTAATTAATGCAACGGACTCCTTCTAATCACGCTGATCAATCACTTTATTGCTCTCCTGTGAATAGTATTTCCTAATTAGAAAAATGGTAAGATAAAATGTCCTTATTTTTATACATTTACCATTTTAAACCTATTTCTTCTTCTTCTTTTTAATAATCTCATAAATTGCATAGTTTTATTAATTAGAAATTATGTTTTATCTCTATTGGATTTGTTTGAGCACAGAATTAACAACTTAATCAGTTTAATTGATTTTAAAGCATCGAATCTGAAAGAAGTTTCAATCACTAGAGTTTTTATTCAACACGTTGACGTATGGTTAAAGCCTCAGTGTATTTATCATTTTTGACGATGTCACTAACATTTTTGTCGAGATATACAATCTCTACTCTCACTACGTGTTTATCTTTAGAGTAGTAGCACTGTAAAAATAAAAATTGTTTTCCTAATATAAAATATACATATATATATATATATATATATATATAAACAAAATTCATTTTTTTAAATAAGTATTTGTCATTTTAATCATTAAATTGTTTTAAAATTAGTAGAAGTATTTTATATGTTAAATAATAAACTTTTAATTTTCCCAAAATAATTAATAAAACCAAGTATACTTTGTCTCCTCTTGCTGATTTGCACTTTTCCACAATTTTTTAATCGGTCAATGTATAGCTATTTTAGAGGGTGTGGCGGACGGACGGACAGACGGACTACAGAAATCACAGAATTTTATATATAGATAGATATCGTACACAAAAATTGAGAAATCTTTATTTCTTCAAAAGTTGATGACTAAGCTTAAGAGTCATTTACATATTGAGAAACATGATTTATATTTACCTTACTGTACTCAACATTTTTGTACTCTCCGGCATAATCAGGTTTTTGTCAATCGGCCGAACCTTCAGCTGATTTTGAATTATATACATCATTTAATCTATCTAATAGCCCAGGTGTTTAAAGCGTGGATTCATTAATTTGTTGACATAATAATTGTGATTTCAATCCCTAGGCCGGATAGTGAAAACATACATTTAGTGGAAACCGGGCAAGCAATAAGTGGGCAGTATTAAACAAGAACTGGACAAGATATCCCTAGACACGGTCAACGGGATCAGAACAATCTACGCCAGGAGATTAAATGTTTCATTTCGAATTTCCCTGGGGGACGCTTGGATCAATAAGTACCTGATGAAGACCGGAGGGCACAAACGCCGAAACCTTCTGATAACAGCATCAAAGACAAGGAGAATAGTCCAAGTGTAAACGATATAAATAATGATAATTCCTCATTTCAGGTATTCAGGCAGAAACATAACTGCCTTGTAGTTTTAAGATAACTGACACAGCACACGATATTTAATACGGACCTCCCAGGGCCAACAATGAGTGAATTAATAACATATTATGAATTGCAATGCTGGCACGCAAATATAACAACGTGAAAACGTCCTTTCGTAAAGTAACTCAAAAGTTCATGTTATTCAGATTCGGTGGTATTTGCGCCATGCGGGAGCGATTACAATTTCTGGACAGCACTAATGGTAGTGTCTAATAGAAGATGCATTAACTGAGGAAAATAAGTTCATAAATGTCAATATGGAGATGATTTATACCGGCATAAATGATACTCAAGTATTCTTGTCGACATACGTATGTTGCCTTATCGTAATGCATTACTATTATGTGTCTTCACATGGAACGTTGGCGTTGAATGAGTTACGTTAAGAGTCAAGTCGCGCCATTGTCACGATATCATATGTTTGGTGGACGATTCTCTTTGTTTTGTCGTGGGTCGTATCGACTGTCTTCAAGAACGCCAAAGTTGTACTGTCTCGATTTCACCAAATGCGTTTTTTCATTAGACGATAGTTTTTTTTGTTTTTTTTTAATATTATGCATTACAAATCAGTTAGGTTTGTATTGGATATTTTTGTCTCCAACAGGTAAATGTTGCCGGCTACTTGTCAGTGACGAAGCGGTTAGTTAGTGAGACAAATTACATAGCCTAGACCATCTGCCAGCTACCAAGCCAAAAACCTCACTGAGGAATTTTGGAGCGAGGAAAACCATTTTTTACCTGGAAGTTTTGCCTTCTTGTTGGTTGTTAATCACAATCACATCCAGGTTCTTCCTTTTTTTGTGAGACTTGCGACTTTCAGTTCAAACTATCAAATATATATTTCAGAAATACTATATATTTCCAACGACATGTGTGCGTGTTTTTTGTTCATGTAAAAATATATTTTTTGTAATCCATTAGATATTCTCCTTTCTTTTCTACACCCTTTTCCCAAGTGACACCAAATCTATTCAAACCTGTTCTGATCAACAGTACTGTTACCCTTATTTGTTAATGAATTCTCACCGCATTGTATCTGGTGACTCTTTCTGTGGATCGAATTACACCAATTATCGGTTCTTTCGAATTAAGTTATTTTCTGTTTTTCAAGTCTTTTACGAACTCTTCCAAGTATTCCAGTAATGATGGATACAGCTATAAATTTTATATTTCACCATTTTTTCAGTACTTTTACAATTTCCCACTTCCAAATATCATCTCCTGAAACCGCAGCAAAAAATCTCTGGTAGATTTTCCTTGTTTGCAATGATCAAATAGGTTTTCTAACTAATAATAAGTGTCTTTTGAACTACTAACTGTCACAGAATTTTGTATTAGCTAAAGAAATGTTCTGATATTATATGTAAGTAATATCCCTTTAATTATATAATTAAAAAATTAAAATATGAATATTTATCAAAATCAGGTATATAATTTGTTTTAATTTTCTTTATTTACATATAAATCCCACTTATTTTAATTGCCTAATATAATTTTAAAATTTTAAAATTATAAAAGAAACCGTAATCTCAGCATAATATATAACATTATGATACCAGCTATATTATAATTCAAAATCGTGTAACGGTCAGTTCATACTCACCACCTAAATATTGCGTCGTGCATGAAACTCAGTCGTACTAGTGGTGAGGCTTTGTATATATATATATATATATATATATATATATATATATATATATATATATATATATATATATATATATATATACAAGTCACAGGAGTTGGCACAATTTATATGTATCCGAATGTTTATCCTCATTTCTATCTATCTATCTATGTACATTGCCACTTTTTTGTTGTTGTTTTCAGATACATTTGCATTGTGTATACATTTTTAGGGATTCCGTATCTCTTTTCAAATATCCTTTGGCAGTAATGATTTGCCATTTCATTTTAATTATTTTGTTTTTGTCTTACATGCTCTATTAAATCATTTTGTTTTCTTCTCTTGTTGTTTTTGAGTTTACTAATCCCAAAACTTTTTACGTTTAATCTTGTTACTGTTTGTGATAAAGGTCATAATTCTTTTTCTTTATTTTAACTGAATTGACACAATCTTCGTTGCTGATGCATCATGTTTCAAAATGTCTAGACGAGCAATATAATCTCTGAAGTGTAAGCTTTTATGCGTGGTCGTTATTTATTTTAGTCATCTGATCACAGCTTCTCGCTTTTCTTATCCAATTTACGATGGAAGCCGAGTAACTTGCGATGGTCACTCACAGTGCATTTTCGTCTTATATATATATATATATATATATATATATATATATATATATATTTTACATTGAGTCTGGTCGCTTAAATATTTCTTCTATTTCTGAAATATACTATCCTTATTAGTTTTTATCACTGCATTCTTTTTAGCTGTATCACTCTCCTGTATTTCAAGATATTTATCGTAGTATTTTCCATTACATGTATATATATAATATATATATATATATATATATATATATATATATATATATATATATATATATATATATATATATATATATATATATATAAGCTGTGTCTAGAGATTATATGCAAGTTATGAATTGGTATAAAGTGTTGCGTCTTTAATTAAATAAGTCCTATTATGATGTTGTTTAGATTCTACTCAATATTATTAACTTAAATATATAGTGATAGAAAAACTCTTGCTTTTGGTTGGAAAAACTTTTACTAAGTTAATAAAACAGACTAATTTGACTGTCAGTAGTTTATTTTCAAATATTTATTTTGCTACTTTTACATTATTATACCTTGTAAAAATAATGTAAAAAATAATGTGAAAAGATTTTAGAACAAATTCGTCAATTTCTTAAAGGAAAAACATTAAAAAAAATTTTATTTTAAAAATAAAAGATATATTAACAAAAATTTATAAGAAGCTCCTAAAATTTATTGCACAAATGCTCCTTTCTTTTCAATATCTCTTGTCAACATCTGATGTTAGATTTGCAATTTTAGCGGCTGGTAAGTTGTTTGCAGCAACTTTAACTGCCTCCCAGATTTCACACTTCCATTAGAATAAATATCTCTCTTGAGGATGCTCCACAGGTTCTCAATGGGATTAAAGTCACAGCTATTTGAAGGCCAGTCCATAAGAGAATCTTCAACAAATCCCTTTTCTTTCAACCAGGATTTAGTAAACTTTGATGCATGACTTGGTGCGTTGTCTTTCATAAAGATCATAGATCTACGCTTGGCTAAGGACTGGTTATCTAACCATTCAAAGAAATATTGCTCTAGAAAATCACAGTAACTTTTGGAATTAATTTTAACCTCGTCTTTCAGTTTAAATGTACCCAACAGTTCATTACCAATAATCCCAGACCATATCATGATCCCACCGCCGCCTTGTTGGCGTTTAAAAAATTTTCTTGAGTCATGTTGCTTGCAAACCCATCCTCGAGCCCATCCATCGGGCCCATCGGGGGTGATTCTTGATTCGTCTGTAAAAAGCACTTTACTGAAATCAGTTTTCATGTATTTTTTCCGTATGTCTTTTTGTTAAAATGGGTTTCTTTATTTGATTTTTTATATCAGCAAACTTCCTTAATGCTTTACACCTTGTTTCCCTTGACACCATAGGAGCTCCAGCGGCCTCAAATATGAACGCACTTGACGCATTTGGGTTTCTTATTAATTCTCTTCGGATATGTGATAGATCTCTCTCTGTTAAATTCCTGAATTCAGCCTGAGACTTTTTTTCCTTGGTTGAATTCCCATTTGACATATTTTCTTGATTGTTCGATGATCCCTTTTCAAATCCTTAGATATTTGAAGCGAGACCTTCCTTTGCTAATTTCTTTGATTATATAGTTCTTTTCATCCATTGTTAGTTCTTTTTACGAGCCATAATACTAAATTCTAGTTCTTGCAAATAATCTCTTGACACTGCAAATTGCTATAATTACTGAAAAACTACTAAACATCAACCTGAAATTGAAAATTGGGACTTAATTGGTTTCATGTTTACTCGCTATACATACTAGTACAAATTATTTCATTGGATAATACATATCTATGAATTTTACATAAAATATTTGACAATACCTCTTTTGCATATAATCTCTAGACGCAGTTTATATATATATATATATATATATATATATATATATATATAACAACTATTCCGACCAAAATAATAGTAAGAACAAACCACAACATCCCACCCCAAAATTCAACAAATAGATTTAATCAATGACAAATAAACAAATATATAAGATAAAAAATAAAAATGAAAATAAATAAAAACAAGCAAAACAATTTGACCCAAATAAATAAGCAAACATCCGACTTCCGGTAAATGACGGCCATTATAGACTACCAACAATAAGCTACATAAACAAATTTTTACTACGTTAATAAAAAACACCGATCAAAACAAAAAATAAATAAATAAATATATAAGATAAAAAATAAAAATTAAATTTTAAAAAAAGCAAAATAATTTGACATAAATAAATAAATAAACAAATAAGCGACTTCCGGTAAAAGTAACCGCCAAAATAGACTACCCATAATGCACCACTGACCCTTATATAAAAATAGCCGCGAAAAATAACAGCACTAGTTGCCTGACGATTGCACTAGCATGAAACAGACTGTCGCCTCTAAGTGCTGTCTTCCATGTCCACTTTTATATTTACACACGCTCTATCTCTGATATTGAGCACTTTATCCCATAAATATAGCACACTTTAAGACTATATTTCTTCATATATATATATATATATATATATATATATATATATATATATATATATATATTGTAGCTAAATCACTTCTGGTAAATCTTGTTTTATTTTGTGCATCGCCAACGAAGTGTATTTTTCTTTTTGCTTCTTTTATTTAATTATTTCACCCAAGCGGGTCAATATATATCCTGGTTACTGAATGTGAACAAAAATGAATTAAAACACGTATTAAGCAGAGAGAACTATAAAGGAACATAAACTAAGCAAACAGAAGATAAGGATTAACATCGGATTTAGACTTTTGAAGATCAAACTTTATTGGGAGGCACGAAACCGGAAGGGATTTCCACAAGCGAGAATTGGGAAGGAATAAACTGTTAGCAGAAAACTTGCGGTTACATCTAGCCATTTCGATTGTAAAATGATGAGACCTGGCCGCCGATCTAGTACTGGACTTAATTTCATAAAGTCTATGTACTGTAGAGGAAAATTCATCAGAGCAATTACCATGAAAGAATTTCTAGAAAAGGCACGTGGAAAATATATTAAGGCAGTGGAAAAGTAGATATCAGGTCAAAACCAATAATATTGGAAATTCTTGTTTGTATTTTATCAGGAATAAAGTACATAAGAAAACCACCATGCCAGATGTGGTAAAAATGTTCAATGCATGGGCGAAAAGTAGACTTATAAATATGTATGACAGATGTCCGTTTTAATATCGTGATTAAACTTTTGTTTCTATATTAATATTATTTTTAGCATCTATTTCAAGGTCGTCTATGTATACTAAATGGTTGAGTATTTCTTATGAATTAACGATGTACGATAATGCAAGATACAGTTGACAGGTATGACTATAAGAGTATGTAATAAAGCCTCGTTAATCTATGCCCTTTTCATGAGGCTATATCTTCTCTTTTTATAAATACATTTATGTGCTAAATCTTTAGTGTATGTGATATAAATGTGACTAAACCTTCGTAAATTTCACAGAATATTTAAAATGTTGTGGGCGGTTCGTAGAATATTAGTGGCTAGCGAACCAATCTAAGTGATCATTACTAATAATTACTAAGTTCGATTGTCACATTTAGTACTAGATGCCTATGGAATTGTGCCAAGTTATAGTTCATTAATAACTTATTTAAATATTTTAATATCCAAGGTTGTGGCATGATATCACGGGTTTTGAGATTAAATGCCTTCAGGTTTATTTTTTAATAATTAGTGATTTGTTTGTCGAGTTCCTTTTCTGGAACTTTCATCTCCATCGTGTAAAACTATATTAAATTTCACCGCCATGTTGTCCTGTGAAGAATGTCAAATCCATGAAGGAATTGTAGCTACTTACTGCCATCTCTACCTACAGACGAATGTTACAGACATTTCAGGCACATTAATACCATCAGAAATTTTAAGACCAATCTTTCATTCAATAATGTACGTCTTTCAATCTAGAATATATAAGGTCCATCTTCTCATTCACTTTGCAAATTTATTAAGTGTTTTTCAGGGAATATATAAATTTAGATGTTACTCTCTGACAGTTCACTCGTCTATGTCTCTAGTTTTAATTTTGACGCTTTCCTGGTATTTTCTGTTTGTAATCACCCACATTTTAAGGAAAAAGGCATGTGTCAAGATCCCTGCATATTTTCACTTAGTTGTCTATTATTTCTTCTATTATAGCAAAAGTAACGTGTGGCTTATGATGAACATTAATTAATAGCATGACTCCACTCTACATCGGCAATGATCTTACTATTCTAGATTACATTGTTATTAGCGTTGTTTGAATGGTCTGGTTTCTACATCAGCTAACTACTTTCTTCAGCCTCAACGCAGGCGATCATTTCCAACGAGACAACAACGTCAGACACAACTTTCACCATTATTCTATAGTTTATTCAGTTATCTGGTGACGTCTACATACTTATCTATTTTCCTACTTTTTTTTTATATTTCCTTCATATTCTTCTGAAACATAGAGAACTCTGCTTTTGGAAATATTTCTTTTTGGTCTTTGTTCAAAATAATTTGATTTGGTTGCTTATCTAGAATTCGGTTACAGGTTTGAATTTGAAATTTATGATCAGATTCTGATTTGTGCCCATATGTGTTTTTGTCTGGAATCGGAATGAAGACAGAGATGGCACCTACACTGAATCTATCATAGAACCTCAAGATGTGGAATTAGTAATGAAAATACCTCGGTTTATGGATCAGATATAACAAATTTAGTATAGGAGATAAGGAAACTAAATATAGAATAGTCTCCGCTAGAGGTAGTTTCACCCAACACTACCAATTGCTACCAAAACCTGAAAACTTGAGTCATATTGTTAAATAGCCTCGCCAGATTGATACTTTCATATGGATGGCATGCATGGCGCCAGTCCCGTTCAGATATATCTAAACTGTCTGCTGTATATAACCTCTTTCCCAGATCACTGATTAAAATAGATTTAAGCGAGTGAGGCCTGTATGTCTAGGCGAAGACAATGCTTCCTCGGACATTTTAAACTTGCGCTACATAATCCCAAAGAAAGAACTGAACCAAATAAGAGAAACAACATCAGCAGCAGCAACAACTAAAACCGATATCACTGTAACTCGTAGAAAAGATAATGACATAATCAAGATGTTGACATTCCACAGTACTTCAAACAAAAGAAACATCCATCAAAACTGGAAAGATAAATTACAGATATTGGAACTGGTAAACCTTTTTTCCTGAAAATTTGCTTTAACCCTTTGAGCACTGATTTCCTGAACAATTTCAACCCTTCTGCTTCAGCTCCTGATTCAAAATTCGCATTTAATTGATGTGTAATGTTTTACGGTAGATATAAAAATAATTGCAAGTGTTTACCCACCGTTCAACCGGTGGCTGGGCATTGTCATTTTACTCTACCACCGTTCAACCGGTAACTGAGCATTACGTCATTTTTCTCTACGATCGTTAAAGCGTGAATTTCAACGGAGAGTAATATTGTGTGAGCTATCAATGAATGCTGAATATTTCCTCATAAGGAAACGCCTAGTGTTATCATTACGAATCTTATGTACATATCTCATCTAATCTGTCTACCTGCAAGTGTGTCTTTGTTTCTTCATTCTTTCTCGGTTAATTTACAGTGTTCGCTTGTTTTATACTCATTTTTGTTTTTATTCGCATAGTGACTGATGTATTTTACTGAAAAATAGGGGACGAGAGTCACAGCCATATTGAAGCAGAGATGAGACGCACGTATTCTAAATGATTTAAAATGTCTTGTCGTCTGGATTGTCTTGATATCTTCCCTGGATTTACGGTGTTTTTACTCGAAAATTTCGAGACTGTCCACAAGGTTGTAACATAGTTTTACACTACATTCAGGATCCACATTTCTTTTTTCATTATTATTTCTCTGTTAAGATCAACTGAATTTGCTTTTCGCTTTCTTTTAGTTTTTCATGGAACTGCGAAAGGCACTACCTGGGGCGGCCTTTCATACCTCTCAATATCTTGTCGTCTGGTCTGTAGAGAATGGCCTGATTTAATTCGAAAGTTACATAGTTGGTGTATTTTCTTCTACAGATTCTGATCCTTTTGTTTACCCCATGCAAGGTGGTAATGTACTAGAACGCAAGCGGCGTTACAGGGAGTGAATGAGAATGATAACGAGGAGAATTGAGGAAAAACAAAAAAGTAACAAGGAAAATTGCCGATTGACGCTACAGTTAAATATTTTAAAGATTTTAGTTACCATAGATTGAACATGTGAGCAAGGTTTTAAGAAAATGGAAAAGAAAGGAAAATTTATATTTAATATCAGGAAGAGACAGTTGAAATTTGTAGAGCAAATAATGAGGAAAGAGAGCTTGAAAAATTTGATACTCACAAGACAGATTGAAGGCAAGAGAGACAGAGAAAACATCGGATAGCATACTTAAATGGATAGCAGAAAAGGTTTAGGAGGAATAACAAAAAGACAAAATTTATTAACATCTACAGAGAGAAAGCTAAATTGTGGCGAACTATGATCGGCTACGTTTTGGGAAAGCACGGCACATAAAAAGTAGAAGAAATTATTAGGGAAGCAAGAAATGTGTGAAAAGAAAATGTCAAAATAGAAGTGCCAGTTGCATCTAGCTAATTCAACAGTAAAACGGTGAGACCTACTTGCCAACCAAGTATCACGCTTAAATTCGTATAGTCGGGGGTCCAGGGAGAAAAGCTTATTAGAACAGTCGCCATGAAAATATTTATAGAAGAAAAATAGAGAGGAGACACATCACGGTGGTGACATATTCGAGATGCCAGCTCAAGACTGATTACATTCCATACTCTTGTTTAGATTTTGTCAAGAAACTTGCGATGTACATCAGCAGCACCAAACCATATATGACAGTAGTATTTGCTAATATCCCATCATTCAAAGTGTTTAAAATGTAATCACTTCCATCATCCCCAATAACTTACACTGCCTGGGTTGATAAGCTTTTTCTTGTATTGTTTCTGGATACATTTAATGCATTCATTTATGTTATAGTGAAAGACACCTTGTCTAGATAATAGACTCTCCCACCTATTATAAGTAGGAGTCAGTAGTAGTCGAGAGAAGGAGTAGTGTTCAGCGACCACAACTCGATTACTCTGCGTAACACTTTATTACAAGTTCCTAACGTTTCTGTACGTTTAATCTATTTAGGACGCATTTAGTCCGAATACAGTTTCTATTGTGGAAATAACTCCACAACAACTTATTTAATGTACGCAAAGATGTAGTGCGCTAAAATCATCGTCACTCGACAACGACTTCGATGGACTGGACACGTTGACCGAATGCCAAACATCCGCCTACCCATAAAAATCCTCTTCTTGAAGCTCACATCTGGCAAGAGGCCAAGTAGTAGCCGACGTCGTAGATTCAATGATCAACTCAAAACCACCTTGCTGTGGACAGAGATCCATCCGGTCATTTGAGAGAGGGACGCTGCAGAAAAGAAACAGTTGGAGAAGAGCAATCCCACGAAAAAAAAAACATCTTTCGAAAACACCAGAAGACAAATAGAAGAGACGAAAAAAACCAAAGAAAAGCCAGAACTCTCCATCCCCTAAACCCTCCTATCCTACAAAGCGGCACCTGTGAATGTTTCTTCAAAGCCAACTTAGGACTCATTTCACAGAAAAGAAAATGTCGATGAGCACCCCCAATATTCGGCAATGAGTTCCACCAACGATTAATATTATCATCATTGTCTTTGCATTATCAGAACTTGATTTTCTCGTATTTCCCATATATCATATATGTTATATAATTTCTCTTATCATGACCTTATTACATACACTTCTTTGGATTTATATCAGTATCTCCTGTCATCAGTTTTCTTTGCTTGTTTTTTTCATTTTTTGTGTTTCTTTATCTAAAAATTTAACAAGTGTCCGAAGTATCTTACATCATTATTACGAGCGATGCATTTTTTCTTTTCCTCGTAAAGACATGGCCATATAAGATTCATATGCAATTCATCGAATTTGTCTTCAGAAATTTGTGCACAGTTGATTTTCCCACTGGCAGAACCCGTTTTTGCGTTTTCCCGTCCTCTATTCTTCGAATTGTTAGTTTTATTTCATCCTTTGACTGTTCTAGTTAATCTTTACTTACACTTCAAGTTTCTTAATTGAAATGCCGACGCCATTCTCGATATTTATATGTCCTATTCTTCTATACTTCATCTTGATATATATATATATATATATATATATATATATATATATATATATATATATATATATATATATATGCATATGTCATTGGATAAGACAGACAAGGTGCTTTATTTATTTTCTTATACAATTTCTCATGCGATCTAATAATTTGTTTTCTTTTCAGATGATAAATTATATAAGAACCGTTCGAATGTTCTTTTTAACCGAGCGCTTTCGCCTATAAATTAACCATTTTTAAGGATTAAATATCTTGTCTGTCGTATTCAATGAAATGTGCATGAAAGAAGGTTTGGTGCCTAAATACACACACACACACACACACACACACACACACATATATATATATATATATATATATATATATATATATATATATATATATATATATATGGGGGGTGTTAATATTCCTAGATAGTGTTTGTCTATAGAGGAAACAAAATAAATAAAAAGAGGAAAAACTATTTTCATGCGAGTAAGTTTTTCCCCCCAATATCCCCGCTCCTGAAAAAATTACTACTTTCCCAAACCAACATACACGACTACAAATATGTTGAAAAATCGAAAGAAAACAGTTGAATCGATCCCTGCATGCCTTTGAAGACATACTGTACATACATCAATCTCGTATCATAACAATCTAATCCCTATCTAAACAATATACATTAAAACAAATTTGAATATTACTCGCTTAGTTAATTTTTACCAGACTTTGTATCCTCCACATGTTATGATTAACCTTTCAACCTCCAAGTGAACATTCACGAACTTCTCAAATTTAAATACCTTGATAAATGAATTAAATCCTCGACTTTGTATATAAACAGGTGCAACAAAATAAATCTCAAAGGACGAAACCTATCGGCTAAGAATAGTTTTCCTCTTGTCTCTTCATATATATATATATATATATATATATATATATATATATATATATATATATATATATATATCCACATTTCCTGCCATCAGTTTTCTTCCCTTGTAGTCTTGTCTTTTGTGTTCCTGTCTTCAAAAATTTAAGTGTCCGGAGTATCATACAATGGAGACTCCACAATATGTTTTTCGTTTGCTCAAGTTCCTGCACATTTTTTCTAATATTATTCTAATTCTTCTAATCTATTTTTGCTTCGGTTTTTTCCCCTTATCTCACTCTTCTTGATCAAATCTATTTCCAGATTGCCCAGGTACTTCTAATTTCCTTTCACGTTGAGCGTTCTGATGATTTCCTGGCTGGATAATTAGATTCCTACATTTTTTATTCTGGCTTTTTTTTTTCACTCTTCATCACCTACACTGAACATTTTTCGTCAGCAATTTCCATTCCAATGCCTTGATTGGAGATCCTGACTGTTTGTGTTAGGGTTTCCAATTTCTTTTCGTTTTTAACAAACATTTTCAGGTCATCCATATGCATGAGCTGATTCACACTTCTCGCCTGATTGTAAATCTATGCCTTCCGTTACCTTTGCCTAATGTATACTTCAGCGGTATCATTTCTATTATAAATTGCAGCCGTGACAGAGCGTCCTTCTGGAAAATACCTTTTATTCTGTCATCGGCTCGTTACGGTCCGCCTTGTGGTTAGATCTCTTTTCAAATTGTCTATTGCCTTCCTTATGAAGTTTACTATTTACTTTTTTTATTTTTTTATAACATTCTATTATCCAAACGTGTGTGAATATATCGTAAACCTCTTTATATATATATATATATATATATATATATATATATATATATATATATATATATATATATATAAAAAGAGGTTTACGATATATATATATATATATATATATATATATATATATATATATATATATATATATATATATATATACACTCTTCTTCATCTGTTTACTTACTGGATGCCTATGCAACAAGACATGCTATATTATCAATATGGGGATCATCTTACTCCCCAGTGAACCACATGTCGCATAGAACACAACACAGCACACGAATAACCAAACTGAAAATTCTTCGTCTATATCAGTCTCTCGATACGTTTAATTGGACTTTACACACTCTGTACGTACGAATAATGATATTTTGTATGCATGCCTTAGTTTACCTGTTTTTGTTTTAAATTTTCTTTCTATTTCACTAAGTTGATAATATGCTGTTGTTCAATGTACAATACTTCTTGTAACTTGATTTCTATCTCCTTTTCGAGAAACATCTTATGCGACCACGATATGTTCGGTATAATTTATCAAATATAAATCTTATCATGAAATACGTCTCCTAAAGAATTGATAACAAATCTACCACGAACTGGCAACAACCTAGCAACAAAAAAGCCAATCTTTCTATAAACTAATGACCCCGCAACACCTGCTTTCATCGTTCTCGAATATTCTATTCTGCTGTTATTATTTAACTCTGTGATGCATATGCTATATCGTCCATATCTTATTCACTTTTTATAGCTCAATGAATGTGGCAGTTTTTTAAGGAAATTATAGACACCATATGTTGCTGTTCGTCTCTCATACAGAGTAAGGTAGAAAAACTTCGTCTAAATTAGGCAAAAATGAAAATAGCACTGATATCTCAATTTAACCAAATATTTACCAAAATTACACAAAAATATCTTGAAATACTAAAGATTAAATCTATTCAATAAAATCGCTATTGGCTTCAACCATAGCCTCAAGACGACTTCGGAATACCTTGCAACTCTTCTGGACGGTCTTCTTGATTAAATCGGTGAATGCTGCCAAAATCCTTGCCTTCAGTTCATCTTTGATGTTAAAAAGATTTTTGTTGGTCTCTCGCTCAACTGCGCCTCACCCATAATAATCAAAGGGGTTGCAGTCTAAGGAATTAGATGTAAGGGGTTGGGTGGTCATAGAAATTGTCTGACAGCCATAACTGGGTTCTCCTGCTTGCGCGGCACGGTGCGGAGTCCTGTTGCCAGATATAGGGGATCCCAGCAGCCACCCTCTTGACCCAGGACACCTCTACACCCTCAAAGCACTTGCAGGCCTTCATTTTGAGTCTGAGACACAAAACATTCGAGAGTTATTTTCAGACTGATCAGACTGAGTTTTCCGAGCTGCCGTGCCTTCGTAAACACTACGAGACTCTTCCAACTCTTACCGATGCACTGTCCTGAGATTGACACCCAAACACTCTAAAATCTTCATAATGGAGCTTCCGGCGACAATACCAAGCAGAACAGCATGCGGTTTCCAAGATTCTGACGGAATGACTTGCGTCATTGTGCTCTTTTTCTCACAGAAGGTGCCCAACTGACCCTAATATACAGTGTAGTCAACAAAATCAAAAACAAACAACGCGCTTGCCCGAAATTAAAAATATAATATGGCGTCAATTTACCCATCGCCCACTGTATATTCTATTCTTTTTCTTAGTGAGTTGTCATGCATTTCTTATTCCTTGATCCTGTTTTATTTCAAAAACCAACTTTCTTTTTGCATTATATTCTAAATTTTATCATTATTTTTGTTGTTTCTACTTTTGTTGTTGTGTCTTTTCACCAGAAGGATCCACGGATTTAGTTACGGGCCAAATGGCAGAATATTTGTCTCTTCTTTCATCATACATAGTGTATTTACAGCATTATGTTACCAAATCTGTGAGGCGACCTCGGTAGTAGCTGATCTGGATTTGGTTTATTTTATTTTAGGGCATAAGATTTTTAGCATAGGTTCGTATGAATAAAATATGCTAAGAAATCCGTTTGTATATCAGGTTTCATCGAGGTAGTTTTGTAAAGAATTATATTGTTTTTAAAAACGCATTTTTGATTTTTTTTTTTTTCCAAAAATGTATTACTGGTATTTTTAACATAAAAATCTATTTTTATACTTTCATATTGTTTTAACCCCAGTTTGGGGCTTAACTATTTTTCCATAGGAGAGACCCTAATAGGTGCTACCACCCCGGGTCAGGGTGAACTTGTGAACAATAGAAATTAAGAGGTGGTTCTAGTATCCTCAAAACTTCTCGAACAGAGGCCTTGCTGCCGGATGAGCTCATTGTGATTGTTTTCCCCAACATTTAGATATTACAAAATATACCACATGAGGAAGAAGCTAAGAATGAAATTGAAGTTTTTATTTTCGAGAATTGACTGATTAATTTAAAGCGGAAATTTATTTTGGATTGTAAGAATAATTTTAATTTTTTTCTGAATGAATAATGCATTAACAATTATTTTGCTCATGACAAAAATTTTTCCAGGTAAAATTTCTACTATTTAACCCATAGCTGGGGTAGAAGATGAATTCATAATTTCCCCAGTGTATTCGCACGTAAGTGAATGTAATGAACCCAACTGGAATTCGAACTCATCTCTCTGATTTATCATTACCAACCGCTATTTGTTACGCCTCCAGCACATCGTTATTTTCTACAAAGACGATAATTTAACAAATTATAGTAATGTGTTATTAGAAAGACTAGTCGATGATTCAAAATGATGTCATTATTTACAAGTCCGGCACGTCATATTTTAAAAGTTTCTTTTTTACACACGCTTCAGAAATACACTTCTCTCACCGACATCTTCTTACTGGCTATGTTCCAGAAATCGGCGGTTGTGTGTCATATTAACAGCCAAGCACAGTGCATATTATTTAGAGATAATCATGGAAATTTATCCCAACATGTCTCTATACGATTTTTCACTGTTTCCCTATCGTCTCATAGATGTTAGGGTCTGTTTCTAACAGGTGATGCGCCTGAGTGTTAAGTTTGTATTTTCCAAATTTCGCAGTTTTCATAGAAGTCTTCATTCTTATTTATTTGTTCACATCCATAACCTAGAGAGAATGCCATTGAATGAAGGACAATATTATATATAAGTTATATATAATGATTTCTTCGATCGGCTCTAAGATAAGTTTTTCTTGTTTTTACTTGAAGTTTTACAGCTCTCAGGTGAATTCCCAAAATAACAGCGCCTTTAACTCTAATTTTAAATCTGTTGCTACACTTGTCCCTAGAAGAACGTGAAATTAAAACAATGCTTTAACACTGAAAATAAGCTTCGATTCCAAAACGACTTTTTGATGAAATTTTATAAGTTTTGATATGTGTATATGTCTATGTAGTTTTATGCTAACTTCTTTAGACAAACATGGTAATGTATTTGAAAACATCATTTTTGCCTTTTTACTTTGTTGCATGTTCTCCAATAAGAAAAAGTCTTTTTTTTTTTATATTGACACAAATTTCGTATTTTTTTATCGAAATGTTTTATTAGATTGGATTTGCAATTTTCTCCTGACATTTACGAGAAATTTTACAATTCCTTTTATTACAAATGTTTTAGCCACATAATTAAGATTCAGACATAATGCTGAACTATGTTGTGTACTGGTGATTGCATCCAGTTGTTTGATCAATTCATTACATCAGAATCTGAAGTTTGCTATCTCTTCTGCTTAATGTGATTATAATTGTTCTGCAGCAGGTAAAAACAAATGCAATATATTCATTGCTAAACAATGGAAACAAAACTAATTTGTGTTTTTTAATGTGTTTTTTAATGTGTTTTTTAATGTGTTTTTGTAATCTTTCTTGAGTTGATAGAATGTTCTTTCAAGCAGATATTGTACATTGTTAATAGGACTGCAACCACGTCTGGAGAGCGAACTCTAAAATGTACAGTGACTATCAAAATAAGAAAATGAATACAAACTGTAAAGTATCGAAAGTGCATGTATTAATTATTCAATTATTTAAAACAAGAATTCATAATAATAATTTCGCCTTTTATTTTACTTTTATAATCAAAACTTACACCTTTTCAAAAAAAAACAAAAAACAAGACATTCGAACTCCAATAGACAGCTGTTAGAAATTCTTTCGAAATATAGTACTTATTAATAAGGCAGCATCCCGGGAAATATCATGATAAACTGATTGTTTTTCGATCCAGAGAAATTAAATCTGATGGACGGTCTGTGAATTTCAGTAACAATTAACTGAAATTTAGTTTAAATATATGTATAAAAATACATGTAAAATTATTAATTCCTTAAAATGTTTATAAGAAAAATGTGAGTTTTAAGAGTAAATTTAAAACATAACGGCCGGTATAGATAATAGAACAAAAGATGTTGCTATGAAGATAGTCATCTTCTCGAAGGAATAACAATGTTATAAATAAGGCAAGATAAAGAAGAATTTTTTCATGATATATTGTTGAGAATTGCACTTTCTATCAAAGACAGATAATTACGTCTATTTCAACAGACTAAATTTACAGTTTATACAAAAGAGAAAATCACATTTCTTTAGACAATGGATTTCTTGAATATTTATTTATTTACTCTCTATATACAGCAGTGTGTATTAATTTTAGAATGGAATACAGGCGTATTGATTTTAAGGACGGAGGAAGTAAAAAAACAGGGCAATTTGCGGTTGGTGTTGTCCGGCATTTTTCATCCGAGCTTTACATATTTTAATCTTCTATTTTAAGTGTGTTTTAGGGATGATAAAGGAATTTTACTTAATATCATCAGACTTTCTTCAACCGCTCCCTCTTCCTGTCTACAATCACTCTTTTCACTCCCGCCAACATCACTCTATTAAACCTCTTTGTCAGTATTTGCAACATCTCTCTTTTCTCTCTCTCTGAAACTTCTCTTTTTCCCTATCAACACCCACTCATTCACTCTTTCCAACTTCTCTCCCTCTAAACTATTTAATACCCACCCTTCAGCCACTCATTCACTCTTTATAATCGCTTTCACTTTCCCGCTAGCAAAGTTCTCTTTCACTCTGTCATTACTCCTTGTCTCTCTAACTTTCTTCTCTCCAACCATTCCCATTCATTTATCTGACATCGCTATTTCCTTCTCTACTACCATACTCTTTCATTCTTTTGAACCTTTCTCTTCCCACCTCTCTAACATCTTATTCACTCTTTCCAACCTCTATCTGTCATTCATTCCCATCTCTGTCTTTCCCCCTCTCTCACTTATCATTCACGCTCTCCAATCTCTACCACTTCTTTCTATTTATGTACTTCTGTTTACTATTGAATACTTTACTCAGTCGTATTTTTATGAATGGATTCTGGCTTATTTTAGATTCATTTGAAGGTTTCATGAATTTAGATTCAATAATTATAAGCTTCTTTTTTATTTACCTTCTGTTATTTTTTAAACAAATTGAGCATTCTAGTCCATTCTGGTTCCTAGAATCTAACTTAGCAAACACAAATGAGAAATTCGAGTAAAAATGCCCTTCGTATGTAAACGAGGCTAACATTACTTTTTCAACTCCAGATAAAACTAATAACTGTACTTATAATGGGATCAACATTAATAGTTATAATTTTTAAAATATTCAGGTTTTATGATTTCATTTGTTTTAATCACATGTTAAGTTAAATTTTCTTAAGAAATATCCATATTCTTTAGATTAATTTTCAATCGGGTGATTATATTTTTAAAATATTGTAGATGTAAAAAAATGGTTTTTCATTCAGGGGTGGTGTAGGGTCAAATAAATAGATCCCTAAAGCGAGGACAATCGAATATCAGATTTCTAGGTGAGTAGGTTTTCTTTGTTTAAAAAATATCTCTCTAAAATCTTTTTGTTACAAACTTTGTCTTTGTGTCCTCTTAAGTATTTATGTTTACTCGATAGTTTGCTTCTGTGTCTTCAAACTGATAACACAGTTGGAATATTTTTCGTTAAAATCCAAGTGGCAAATAATTATTCCAGTCTTGAAGATTGAAGATACTTTCTAGTATCATATTCCAAGTATTCTTTAGAAATGCTATATTTAAAATAGAAATATGGAACATCTGGAACATATTGCATTCAAATACGCAATCTGAACTTTGCATAATAATAATAATAATAATAATAATAATAATAGTCCCTGCAGATTGTAATGTATCTTTGAAAATCTTTAAAAAAAACTGATGAAATACAAGGATCTTCAAAAGGAAATCTAAAAGATGTGGCATATGCAAACATTAATAATTCCAGTTGTAGTTGGAGCCCTCGAACTGTTTGGAAAGCGGTCCAATATACTCATTGAAAGAATTCCTTGTAGCCTATATCTTAAAGAAATACAAAAGATTCTACTCCCAAGGGCAGCTCATACATTACGAAGAGATTTCTCTATGTAAAATACGTGTAATGTTGTTTTTTATTTTGTTGGTTTCGTTTTTTAATCAGTGGAAAAATTCATGAAACCATTTCTGACCTCAGGTCTCTTCTTCCGTCTTGGAAGTAAATATGTATACAACAGAAATCAAAGAAATAATAATAATGATCGACTACAGAAAGACGTTCGACTGTGTACCACACTCATGGATAGAGAAGAGCCTAAAATATCACAGAGTATGACTCACAACGGTCACCTTCATAACGGAGAGCATGAAAAACTAGAAGACTACACTAAACCCATATCATACAAACGGGTCATTAACATTGAAATCGATCAACATCGAACGCATTATATTTCAGGGAGATTAATTGTCACCCTTCTCTTCTGCCTTGCATTAGCGCCACTCAGCTGACTACTGAAGAAGAGTAGCTACGGACACAAGTCACAGAATGGCAAACTGAATCACCTATTCTATGTTGATGATATTAAAAGATTTGCCAAGGTGACAACCAGCAGAAAAAAAAAACTAATCACCATTGTCAAAACCTTCACTGAAGATATTAGGATCGAGTTCGAAATCAACAAATGCGCTAAAGATTTAGATCTTGATATCAACAAGATTAAGGAACGAGACCAAGACAATACATACAAATACTTACGAATTATTCAAGGAGACGGAATACAACATTCAATTATGAAGAAAAAGATTCTAAAAGAATATTATAGGAGAGTGTGTTTGATACTAGAAAGCGAATTTAATGGAGTCATTAAAATGAAGGCTGTCGACAGCTTATCTATACCCGTGGTAGCATACAGCTTCAACATTATTAAATGGAGGTTAAATGACATTAAATGATTGGACGCCAAGACCAGAAAAATCCTTTCACAAATGAGGATGCATCACTCGAAATCAGATGTTGAAAGACTGTATGTACCAAGAGCTTTAGGAGGCCGAGTCTTAATAAAACTTGAACTAATTCTAAAAACTACAATAATCGTCCTGGAAGCATACTTCACAAGAACCAATGACCCTCCCTTACAAATAGTAAAACACTAAATCCATTCAATCAAAAAGAAACTGTAGTCTTCAAAAAACTACTTAATAACACTACCAACAAAAAACGAAATGAATACCATCTACGCCAAACGAGTAAAACAGAAAGCAAAAAACTCGGCCAAATAAATTTACAATAAAAACTGCGAGGTAAAAGCGTTGCATGGAAAATACATAAACAGAATGGAAGAAGATGTAGGTCAACAGAAAACGCATCAGTGGCTGAGGAGCACCGAGTTGAAAGCCAAGACAGAAGGCCTAATTATTGCAGCTCAGGACCAAAGCCTCGCAACCAGATCCTATCACTGTCACATAATCAAGGATGAAACTAACCCGAAATACAGGATCTGCAGAACATATGATGAAACTTTTGACCATATTATCTCAGGATGTCCCGAAATAGCAAAAAAATGAATAAACCCATAGACATAACAAGGTAGCTACACATGTGCACTGGAAGATATACAAGAAGCACAAAATCGAAAACACTGAGAAATGGTATATGCATCAACCAGACACAGTTATCCTAAATAACGATGTAAATATTTTCTGGAACATGCCAATTAAAACTGACAGGAAGATAAAAGCCAACAGACCTGATGTTATTATAAAAGACAAGAAATTCAGGAAGTGTATGCTTATTTACATAACAGTACCATCTGAGAGAAACACCTCCATGTAAATTATCGAGAAATTATACAAATAAAAAAACCTAGATATCAAGATTAACAGGATGTGGGGAACGAAAACTGAGACTGTACCAATAGTAATCGGAGCTCTGGACCCCGTGAGAAAAGAAATGGACAATTTTATTAAGAGTGTACCACGTAAAATCAGCATAAAAATTACACAGAAGATCGCCCTACTAGGAACATAACATATACGAAGAAATGTGCTATCAATTAAATGAAATTTTCTTATAGGATCTAGTGACCATGGTTTGGACCCGACTCTACAAGATACAAAGCTGGAAACATAACATACACAAATAATAATAATAATAATAATAATAATAATAATAATAATAATATAGCATTATAATAATAATAATAATTATAATAATAACATAGCATTATAATAATAATAATAATTATAATTATAATAATAATAATAATTTAGCATTATAATAATAATAACATAGCATTATAATAATAATAATTATAATAATAATTATAATAATAATATAGCATAATAATAATAATAATAATAATAACATAGCATTATAATAATAATAACATAGCATTATAATAATAATTATTATTAGTAGTAGTAGTATTATAATTATAATAATATAGCATTATAATAATAATAACATAGCATTATAATATTAATAACATAGCATTATAATAATAACAATAATAATAATAATAATTATTATTATTATTATAACTATATTTATGCACCGACTGCAGCTGAAAAATACTTAAAACGAAAGCAAAGGCATATGCAATCGACCAAATACAGAAACAATGACAAGCTAAACCGCTTCACGGTCTATTATTCTAAGCGTATCAAACAAGCTTGCGTAGACACATATCGTGCCTATCAGTGGCTACCTAGCGCAGGGTTAAAAGCTGAAACCAATGCTTGCTAACTAGACATTACCAAGCACATATACGGAAAAGCTATGTTAGCCCAAATTGCAGATTATATGATAAGTATCCAAAAACAATTGACCATCTTGTATCAGCTTTTGCCCGTTATTGGCACGGAATATAAAACCCGGCATGCCAGAGTGGGACAATATCTGCACTGTAAATTATGCAAATTTTACGGAAAGGAAACTGCAAAAAATTGGTATGAATACCATCCAGACCCGGTTACAGACATAGAACCGGTAACGATTTTATGGGATTTTAAATACACACAGAGAGAACATTCAAAGCTATCGCCCACAGATCGTGATCAGAGACCCAAAAAAAAGAAAATGCCTTCTTATCATCAGGGCTGTCCTTGCAAACTGTAATGTATCTTTGATGATCTTCAAAAAGTACAAGGACCTTGAAATCGAAATCTCAGAGATGTAACACGTAAGGAAATCAGCAGTTCTAACTTTAGTTAGAGTTCTGGGATTGATTGGAAAAGATTCCAATAGCCTCATTGAAGAGATACCTCGTAGCACAAGCGCTAAAGAAATACAAAAAATTGTGTCACCAGTACAAGTCGCAACTTACGAAGGTTTTTCTCTATGTAAAATGTCTGTGATCGTAGTAGTTTTTCTTTTTTTTTTTGTTCTTTTTTGTCAATGCTCTGTGGAAATTGTCACAATGCTATTCTTGACCTAAGGTCTCTAGTTGGGACACGGAGAGAAATGAGTATGCAACTTAAATCAAAGCAAATAATAATAATAATAATAATAATAATAATAATAATAATAATTTAGAATTGAGTTCCGGAGAACAGAACTCCACATCATAAAGCGATATGTCATATAGTTAATTCAAGTGAGAGCGAATACAAACATCAGGAGAGAACATTCTCCTAAAATATTTACAAATCAGAGAAAACGACGCAAATGAATATTAATAGCGCAGAGGAGAATTGAAGAAGGAAACAAAATCTTTTATCATTTCCGTCTCGAGCAAATACATGAGAATCAATTGTATGAAAGCTACAATTGCCAAATCTTAAGAAAAATATCAAAGATAGCTTTTGGGGAGTAAAAGAATGAAACTTTAATCCATGTTTGAGTGAATATATCGAAATATCTTAAAGTAAATACAAAAGATGAATGTCACTTGATAGGTAGATGTAATAAGAAGAGTCAAAACAGCATAGCTTCGACTATCTACACAAATGGTATAACACAGACCAAAAGCTGGTTTAAATGAAAAAAGCAAAAAGATACCCTTTTGTTCCTCTTCCGTAGAGAGCATCACGTTTAAGTAAAATAACATCTAGTAATAGTGAAGAAATACATGACATTTCATAGATAGTGCGGCCACCGAGAAAACTAATGCAAAAGAAAAATATTGACCAAAAAATACAATGAACTGGAAAGGTTTGGGGACGTAAAGATTGGGGTGCGTGCCAATAACAACATGTGGAACCATTTCAAAACTACTAGAATTGAGATTGAATGAGTAATGAGTTCTTTAAAAAATGAATTATCTAAACCACAATGTTCCTTGGATCTGTCTGTGATAAGACTCAGGGAGATACTAGAGATTTAAATTAATTATTCGGTGACAAGCAGCAGCTGTCTCCAGTTATCATGTCAAGGCATGAAATATAAACAAAGAACAAGAATAATAATTCTTCGAGAAATTTGCGGATCTTGCCAAGAAATCGCCTGAAATCAAGTCTCTTCTTCGACCGTATCCTTGCTTTCTTCAAGAATTCTATAGCTTAGATAATGTCCATTTTCCAAACCCATTTCATCAAAACCTTTAGAGATATTCCCGGTGATAACAATTGACGCGTGTGTGGTAGGGAATGGATACTGCTATAAATTATTTATAAATGAAATACATAGTGGGAATAAATTCTGATTTTCCTACACATTTTGTACACTGCGATTACAGATGAGCATCTTCATTCTATACAGACATAATGTAATTCTCATTTAGGTCTTTAAGGGTATGGAATCAATAAAAGTTTGAAAAACACAAGATATATAAAAACGGAATATTCATAGCCGAGAAAAAGTAAAGGGAACAGGTGTGCATTACGGGAAAAATAGATATGTTTCTGAGAAACTTCTCAGGAGTGAGATGAAAATAGTTTTGCCGCTTTTAGAAATAGTTTACAGTGAACGCTTAATACTTGAAATGTTTATTTAATTTCACAAATTTAATTCTTAAAATCAGTTTAAAATGCGAAGTTAAAAGATAAAGCCAGTACTTTTATAAAAGAGTTTACAAATTGTTATTTGCCCTTAGAAATATAAAGTTAAGCATTATATGGGCATATAGATGTTTTCTCATACATCTCCTTTGGTTACTTTGTAATGTATTGTTTTTGAGAAAATCTATTTCCCACAGCTTAAATTAAATTTGTGTGAATCCCAAGTAACTATATAACTGTTTCTTTAACAAACATGATGACAAATACTGTCAAACAAAGGCAAGTTCATTATCGTATTTTACTGTATTTTTTGCTTTTGACTTTATTCCATGCTATACAGGTGACGACTTCGTAACAGTTACAATATTATTATTATTATTATTATTATTATTATTATTATTATTATATATATATATATATATATATATATATATATATATATATATATATATATATGTATGTATGTATGTATGTATGTATATATATAACCATATTTTAAATCAATTAATTTATAATATTAATGCTCTGTAAATTTACATTGAGCACTATTGTGTAAAAATAAAAATATCTATAAGAACACCGGATTTTATATCTTACTGTTTTTCTTTTTATATATATATATATATATATATATATATATATATATATATATATTGTCATCAAAAGACAGACTGTTTCGCTGTATCACAGCTCGTCAGTGTGGCTAGACGTCCGGTTGCCTCTGGCTAGAATTGAAAACCGCCTGAATTCGCGTCAGTCAATAATTTTACCCTGAAGCCGTTGGCGCACGGCAGAGAAGAAGGTGAATTTAAGCGTATTTATATTTAGATAAACACACAGTGACTGAGAGAACTCGATTCGATTTACCGAAGAGTCTTGCATTATTAGCCGTAATAGTCACTGTTTACAAACCCACACATCCTCCCCAGAGAGCTCAACCGAAATACATTTTCAGGAGCATATATATTGTCATCCACAAACAGACTGTTTCGCTGTATCACAGCTCATCAGTGTGGCTAGACGTCCGGTGGCCCCTGGCTAGAATCGAAAACCGCCTGAATTTACATATATATGAAGAAATATAGTCTTAAAGTATGCTATATTTATGGGATAAAGTGCTCAATATCAGAGTAAAATAGCCGCCATAATAGACTACCCACAATAAGTTATATAAACAAATTTTTACTACGTTAATAAAAACACCGCTCAAAATAAAAAATAAAATAAATATAAATGATAAAAAATAAAAATAAATTTAAAAAAAACAAGGAAAATAATTTTACACAAATAAACAAATACACGACTTCCGGTAAAATATCTGCCAAAATAGACTACCCAAAATGTACCACTGACCCGTATATATAAATAGCCGATAAAAATAACAGCACTCGTGGCATGACGATTGCATCTAGCATGAAACAGACTGTCGCCTCTAAGTGTTGACTACTATGTTCAGTTTTATATATATATATATATATATATATATATATATATATATATATATATATATATATATATATATATATATATATACTCAGATATTATAAAATTTGACGGTTACTCATATCTTTATTTTTTCTTTAGCAGATTTTTCAGCTTTTTATCGAAAGAAGATCCAAGCTTGATCTCGAGTTATTTCTTTTTTTTAAAATTCAAGTGAATTTAGATTAAAGATGGAAGACTGAGTCAGATAACTGTTCATCTATGCATCGTATCCCTTCAGGACCTAGGATACCATGGTTCTCCACAATTGTCTCTCCTTTGTAGCACTTAACATATTGTCTTTTTTATCTCTCCTAAATCCTGTTCTCCTGTGAATGGATTAGAGAAGATTACTAAGTAGATTGTGCGTTATTTTTCTATCTTTCTTGCCATCAACAATGTGAGTATCAAATTTTCCAAGCTCACTTTCCTCGTTATGTTCCCTAAACATTTGAAAACTTTTCTGAATTTTAATTCTTTGTTTAGCTTTTGGAAGGTAACTTTCGCTAACGTAACGTGCATTCAAATTTCAGTGTCGCAAACTACGTCCTTTATTAAAAAAGAGATATTTAAATTGTGGTACTTGTTTGTCTTTGTCATCTCCAATTTGTAATTTGCATATTGGGCTCTTCCTTTTTCTAACAACGATACATAATGTCTCCTTTCAATAGTTGTTTAGTCCTTTTATCTCGCTTTCCTTCAGATGTAATAAACAATATAAAATTAATTAAATAGGTCAGTCTTCTGCCTAAAGATTACATGTAAAATCTAATATTTAAGACGCTGGTCAACTAACGAATTTAAAATACTTCCTTTCACATCTATGCAACGTTTTATCAAAAGTAATACAAAGGTATAAAACTTTATATAAACAACGTCTTTAAATAGAATGCTATAGCAAAATGGAGGAACGTGGAAAACAAGTCATAGGACAATAAATAAAAGTAATCCAAAAGATTATACTTCTTTTAGTCATTAACGATACACACGCGCGTGCGCGTGCGCGCGCGCAGACACACACACACACATAAAATTTGATTAATTTCACTAATTCACGCTGGCTACCAAACTTTTCCTCACAGCCGATATGGAAAAGCAAGGAGGCAATGCCACTTGTACACGGGGGGGTACAGGGAGTGAAAGTGCAAGAAAATTAGAAGACTGAGATTAGGGTGGATTGACGGAAGGACAATAAAAAGGAGGTAGATTCAAGAATATTAAAGATGGCGGTTGACGTTGCATACAAATTTTTGAATATTGTAGTTATCAGGCGAAGTAGTTGAGAGGAGGAAATTCCACAGGCAAGAAGTGTGTGAAAAGAAACTATTAGAATAAGACTTACGGTTACATCTAGCTAGTTCAATATCAAAACGGTGAGACCTAGTTTACAATGTAGTAATATATTTAAATTTATGCAGTCGAGGCACAGAGGAGGAAAGCTCATCAGAATAGTTGCAATAAAGATTCATATACTGTATATTTACCAATAAGAAATGCAATTTACGCCTGACACAACACGTCGATGCGTACGTTACTACATAAATCGATTAAGGCATCTTGGAACTTTTGCTAATACATTATTCAATATCTAAAAAGAAACACACACAGAGAACATTCATAATGAATAATTAATAAAAATACCAATTAATTACTTACCGACTCGGTGTTTTTCACAGTTCTACACTTCAGTAGTAAGATTTGTGCCTCCAAAAATCAAAATCAGAAAATAAGACACGGAACTTTTATTTATCTATCCACAACATATCAATTACTAACTTCAAAAAATTGATAACACCAACAATCACCATCTTCTGATTTCTTTTCTTATGGTGAAATGATTTTAAAAAACTGGAAATTCTGTGACACACTCTGGCTTTGTATGCACTCTTACGTCAGATTCTATTTCGCTAGATTACCTTTCAGCTGACATTTGTAGTAAGACATTATATGGTTTATTGACAAGAAAGTTTCAACCTATACTGAAATGCCACCAGAATCAGCACCTAATGTTTTAGACAAACGTAAATAACCATGATACATCTCTTTTTTATCAATACGTAGGAAAACAGAAAACGTTTACTGTCTCACAAACCGACGCTCTCCCTAGGTCATTTCAGAAAACTCAAGAAAATATATATCCACTGCAAACACTATTCGGAATTTCACCTACTAAACAAAGTTAATATTATTTCCCGGAAATCGTTTGCCATCAGAGATTTCTAAAAGATGTTCCGTGTTTCTACTTGGCATCTAAAAATTTCTGCAAAAAGCGCACTTCGAGAAATTCAACTTAGATTAATAAAAACCGAACAGAGTTAAACCGCATTGCAAAAAAGAATAATTCCAAAGACTAAGACTAATTGAGGCCAAATTATTTGCTAAACACCTTCGGTGCTCTTGCTACAAGAATGACATATTCCTTAATACCGTGTTTGCGTCTGTCTTCAAAGTCAGAATGCTTGAGTTCCCATTTCCATCAGACAAGAGGCCATGCTACTGGGAAAGTAGAAATAAGGTTAGAATCAACAAATCACCCAAGATTCACATGACATATTTATGACTCACTGAGGCAGGCGCTGATAGAAAAGGAAATTGAGTCATTCAGCATTCGGGAAGATGTCAGAAATTTTATATTAAAATGGATCACATGTACTTATATGAGATTTTCATATGTAACACATTACACAGAATCACAAAATTCTCTCTTGAAATTAGGATGGGTTGTATGACGCCATAGTTACTATGACCTGAAGTACAGCATATGCGGTAGGGTAACTGATATTGACGGTGAATGGGGAATCGACGAGGCAAGTTCAAATATCGCCCTAGTTATTTGCGATCACTTTCGCACAAATGATTTTGGGAAAGGAATTACGCCGTCTTTTTTACAAATATTTGTTCCGTATTAAGACATAAAGCATTAATAGTAAAAATATGCATTTTCAGTCATATTTTTATCTGATACGTGTATCCTCTAAAAATAACGTAGAAATATTAAAATCTGTTGGCATAATAACCATCCAATTATATATATATATACACACACATATATATATATATATATATATATATATATATATATATATATATATATATATACATAGATATATATATATATATATATATATATATATATATATATATAAACATTATTACATACTATATATAAGCATATATATATAACCATTATATATATATATATATATATATATATATAGCAATGGTAATATTTGCCTTTTTGCTTATAAGGAAAATAGCGTCTATTAAATATTTAAGAGTGAGTAGAAAGTAACAATATAAGCAACAAAACACTACATGACGTTTTCAGGATTGACTTATTCGATATATAGTTTCCCCATTTATACAAAGAAAAGGATGGGTTGCCAAAAATCTGTTGCTAGATTTATTATGGTAATGATAATTTTAATATTAGTGGTTGCTTTATAAGGAAACAGTGGACATTCATTGACTGTGCAGTTAGTGGTGTTGTCGATTGAAATTTATAAAATATTTCTCGTCCAACAATTTTTCATTAATATTTTTTTTCGCTTCACTGTTATCGCTCTTTTCAGCATTGGTCAGAGTTTCCATTCTTGCGTTTTGTTTGTGTTCGTGTGGAACTTCAGCATCTTTATTATGCCCTTGTATTCTCTTCGATTTATATAAGCTATCCGTTTTATTTATGGTTGTTTTTGAAAGTACTCAAGTGATATGGTTTCTGTTATCTGATATTCTTTGTTCCTGATTGTGCATCGCCAGTCCACCTGTTTTGTTCAAAGAAGTATTATCCTCGATGTGACCTACACGCTACACATACTCATATTTCACGAAAGTGATTGTATAGAGTCTCGATATTTCTGAACGATTGTGGCGCTAAGCTTGGTATCCATATAAGAGCCTTGGTCTTACGAGACTGTTTAAGAACATGACTATAGCTTTTATTAGGTTGTTACACATGAAATGGCGCATTTTTTGGTTGGTTGTTGATCCTGTCGTATAACGAAGGAACCTCCTTAGTATGTAAAAAATTATTTTGTTATCACTCTTTTTCTTTTCAGATTATTTTTCTTTGAATATATTGTTACTCAGAAGGCCAATAAAAATGATTACAATGAAACAATATCGAATAATCTTACTGTATGAGTCGAACTGGTAAAAAGAACCATTCTTGCATCGAAACATTACATGCGATAAGAAACGAATAGACAACAATAAGAGAGTATGCCAGTGGTTAGATGCAAGTGAATCACCAAAACAATACCCGAAACCTACACTACACCCTAAACCTTTCAAAGGAGTTAATTATTATTAATTTTTGTCTCAAGGGAAAACAATAACAGTAACATAGTATTGTAGAGAAATTGAGCGTATGTACGAAACATTGAAGAAGAAACATGCTAGTTTTGTAAATAGGTATGGCCCAACTTTGCTTCCCGTCAACGCACGGGCTAACGCTTATCAATCAGCTGTTCAAAAGCTGCATATCCTGAATTATGAAATTTTGCATCATTCTCCTTGTTCACTTGATATTTCCCCTACTGGGTAACACTTATATAGCATTTTGAGGTTTACGTACGCAATAAAAACATTCTCCAATAAGGAAGAGGTAAACGAAGCATTTGAACTGTTTATCACATCAAAGGATGACATTTTTTTTAAATAGGATCAAGACTTTCTAGATACACTGAAGAACAGTGATTCGTCAATATGGTGTCTATTGCAACTAAATAAATTAGTTATTTAACAATTCAGAAATGTTTTATTGTATTTCCTATAAAGAGCGTCATTTCATGTGTTACAACCTAATTGATTAATGTCTTCGAACTTTAGAATCGGTCCCATAAATACAGCTGAAAGTTATTCATGTAAAATTTCTGGTTAGTTCTTTGACAAATTCGGTGGTTTATATGACATTTTGGGGTCCTACATTTACACGTCGATAAGTGGTTAGAACGTTCACTTTCTGACCATGAAACCCGAATCTCACCATGGTCGATTTGTGAGGAAGGTGACTTCTTAATGTTATCTGTCTGGAGGAGGCGATCCCATCTTGCAGCGAAGTACCTGAAAACCATACCACGTGTTGATCCATGCCTTGTGAGTGAAATTGGGAAGACGATGGCTTTGCTTTCACGAAATCACAAGTCATCGTGGGTTTGAGCGTATTGGCCTTGTTCAGATTGTTGATTATGCTAGAAAACACGCGTCTGTCCCAGAAGCTTTAACTAAAGTCTGCTCAGTATAGTTTCAGTATAAACCACAGGTGGCTCTGTGGGTGTTGAACAAACACAAAATGTGCCTGAACAAGCAACTGCAATAGGAGTTAGCTAGCCGCCCTAGTAGATGGGTATCCTCGAATACGAGTGACCATTCATCCATCATCACCGTTACAATATTTTTTCTCTTCTGGATGACTATGGTGCAGTCCACATGAAGATTCACTGTCAAACACACACACGCCAACATAATTTCCGGATGAATTATACTTAGTTGGATATCTCTAAAAGGAATCGAATACATTACAAGAATAATGAACCTTACTGGATCGATATATCTAAGTTAGTTCCAATTCGAATCTTGCAGACAAAGAAACACGACAACGAGGTTTGTTTATTTCTAACTCTTGTGAATCAGATCAGTTGGATGATTCCCATCGACTTAGATTCAATGACAATATCTTTGTTTTGGCACGCCAACAAATAAGACATGGATTATGAATTGGCAATGAAACTGGTGATGCTGAGAATACCATCGACAAAACATGTGAGCAAAGACGAAGTTTGAGAGAAAATGGAAATAAAAAGGTAACTTATGCGTAGCATCAGAAAATGTAATATTATTTTAACTCTTACTATGTCTTGACCTGGATAGCATGGAATAAAGTCGAAAGAACGAAATACAGAAAAATACGATAATGAACATGTCTTTTCTTGACAGTAAGTTTTATCATGTGGGTTAAAGATAACATCTAACAAGGACTGGAAATTGTGGGTAGCCATGGTTGCGAACATGCAACTGATCATAGAAGAAGAATCTATATTTGCAACATTCTGCTCAAGTAGAAAGGGTATTGAAGAACAAATGATCATTTTGCGTTTTCTTTTTCTGTCTCTGCGTTTTTAATCACCATTATCATAACAATCGCTGTTTAAATAATCCCTTACATCAAAGGCAGGATTTATTAAATAAATACATAAAATAATTTATTCACTGTTATTATTCCATTTTCTACCTTGTCCATTCAGGATGTGGGTTACCTTGGCTCCCCATAATTTTTTTTAACCTCCATAGCACTTTGGAACGTTTGATAATTTTACTAATTTTACAATCCTTTTTCTGTCATCCATTTACACAGGCTAGCCAGTAGCTTACTCATTGTTTCCCTTTGCTCCTCTAATCTTCACTATCCCATATGAGTAAAAAATTCTCCAAGTCTTCCTCGTCTTGTGTGTCACAAACTTCACCTATTTTCTTTCTAAGTATAAATGTCCCTTTTATTTTCCTGGTTGCTCACATGCTCCATCTAATATTTTTCTTCAATTCTTCTGTGCCTCTGAAGTCTCTTCATCCCTGAGAAACTTGTCTAACGATCTCTTCAGTAGTTTCACCCCATTTCTTTGCTTTTTCTAGCGAAATTTGTCTATTTCTTACAATTTTGCGTCCATTTTGGAAGGCCTCAATGGCTATTACAATGTGCTTTCGGATTTCGTGTCATATTTTCTAGTGTCTATAATCATCCACTTCACAGATATAAGTTATTGTATTTGGTGTCTCCAGTTTGCAACTCGGGGACTCGTCCTGCAGCTGTGACAATCCTGATAGTAGGTTAATAATAAATAAACCAATTTATGATCACCATTCCATTTTAGCACCATTTCTATTGACCCATGTATAGATAAGCAAGGTAATTGTACCACATTTCCAATAATCGACGCTGGGTTTTAAACATTATCGGCAATAACCAGGTAATTATATTTCTATCGAACATAAAACAAAGTTAATGACAAAATAAGGCCATCATATAATTCTTCATCTCTGACAAGTTGTCATCTTGCTTACCTTCTGTCCATATATCAAAACTTTCTTTCTTTGTATAAGCATCGTGTATAGTTAGAGAATTACATATATTATTCATTATCATGAAATTCTTTTCTTGTTTACAAGCATTGTCTCATAAATATATTATTTTGTTAACATAATTTAACCAACTCTCATCCCAGTCGCGTCGGTCTCACTCTGCCTATACATTTGTCTATACTGTGCTCGAATAGCCGAAAATGGATATTGGCAAAATTGGTTAAAATCCCATCCAGCTGCGTTGGTCTATTTACAAAACAAATCACGAAAACATTCCGCAAATTTAAGAATTAATTAGACCCTTGTTTGAGAGTTTACCCAGTGTAAATGATTTAGTAAAACAGACATCTTATAACAATATTTCCCAGGCACCAGCTGTGGTAGATTGAAATTAATATTAGTTCAAGCCCTATGGGAGGGTTATCACTCGAGGAAGTACTTTTCCTCTGGAAAGAGGCTAGGATCATTATCCAGTGACTGAGGCGGGCACAAAAGATGAAGTGGCGACGGGGCTTGAGCAGTTTTTGAACGGTTTCCCACATTATGATGTGAGCGTGTATATAAATACTCATAACTATTGATTTATATTTTATATCTATACGCTTCTATTGTAATTTCAGTTTTTAAATGACATGTCAAGAAATCCGAATCGGCATTTAGTTTGTTGCGTTATCTTTCGTCCATATGCCATTTGGTAACGAATGATTACATCTATTCTCCCTCCATGTATGGATAAAATAATAGGGTAGATTGGGCGCTCTTGCGTTGGATAAAAAGCTGTTTGAATTCATATGATTATGGAAGGAAACACGAAACAATTCCACTATCTTTCCAAAGAAATTATTACAATTCAGATATAATAAAGAAAAGGAATCTGTTGAGAAATATGATCAACCTTCTGAAAATCGTCTAATTTCTCAGTATAAGTGTACTTTCAGAACGTAAATTATCGTAGCACTCGGTAACGTCTTAAGCTTTGTCCCTCCAAGTAGCGAGACTACAATGTACCAAAAATCATAGGTCTGATCAAAATAACATCATGCCTATTGATGCTGGCAATAAAAAAATAACAATCTTATAAAATATTTCCTATGTATTTGTATATAAGAATACTGAAAAATGAACCACTCATCGTTAGTATTAACTGTATTTACGAAATATATATACAACGTATATAAGTTATTACCTAGAGTTTTAAGAAAGTGGAAGGGATTTATCAATATTTCAATCTTCAACTTTACGCAGAGTTTCAAGATTATTTCTAGCAGCCATTGTCTTGAACCAGGGTAGCACTATCTGTTGACCATGTTCGTCGTAGTCTATGAATATAGAATCCAGCGCAGTAAGTAATCTGTTCAATGAAACAATGGCAATACCATTAGCAGCATCTGTTCAGTCTTCGATATCAGAGGTTGGCCGTGAATATTTGGAAAAAAACATATCTGCCTTTATACACGTCGAATTGCATATTTTAAGCTTTCTGATTGGTTAATTCTTCTATTGGTCAACTATAAAATCAGTCAGCTCATTTTGGTTAGCTCACTAGTATATAAAGGTACCCAAAAACTCTAACACTATCTCCTCAAGGCACTTAATGCGGTCCTCAAGGTTGAGTCTAAGCCTCTATGGGAAGATTAATAGAGGCAGTAGACGCATCTAACTCTTTCCGAATCCTCTGTACCCTCCTGAGATTGACACCCAAACACTCTGAAATGTTCGTATTGTAGTTTCTGACGCGAATGACAAACAGTACATTATGCCATTTCCAAATTTCTGGCGCGGTGAATTTTCTTCATGGCGCTCTTTTTCTCACAGACGGTATCCAACTGACCCTCACTGTGCAGTCAACAAAATCAAAAACAAACAACGCGCATGCGCGAAATGAAAAAGACAAAATAACTGCAATTTACACATCGCAATCTCTCTCTCTCTCTCTCTCTCTCTCTCTCTCTCTCTATATATATATATATATATATATATATATATATATATATATATATATATATATAAACTGTAACTAAGTTCTGCTCGGCATAGTTGCAGTATAAACCACAGGTTGGCTCTGGGTGTGTTGAACAAACACAAATGTGCCTGAGCGAGAGTCTGCAATAGGGATTGGCTTGCCGCCCTAGCAGACGGGTATCTTCGAATACGAGTGGGCAACTATTATATATATATATACATATATATATATATATATATATATATATATATATATATATATATATATATATATATGTTTATGAATGGAGGCATATTGTCTCCATCACTAGACCTCACTACAAACACCATGATGTTGACTAGATATATTATCCATCTTTTTCAAAATCCCCTGTACTGTCCACAGATTAACATCTAAATACACAGAAATGTTAGTATTGGGGCTTCCGGCACGAAGGCAAATCAGTGCATCATGCAGTTTCCAAATTTCTGGCATGTGAACAGCACCATTGTGCTCTTTTTCTCACAGATGGTGGTCAAACGACCCTACTATACTCTGCAGTCGTCAAAATCTTTAAAAAAAACGCGCATGCGCAAAAATAAAATATAAAATGACAATTCACCCATGGCACTACTTAAAATAGAAGTCCGAAAAAAGACAAGGAAAGAATATCATCATTAATGCTACCTATATTTACCGAATATATATACAACGGATATAAGGTATTACCTAGAATTTTAAGGACGTAGAACGGATTTACCAGTCTTTCAATCTTTGAAATTACGCAAAGTTTCAAATTTATATATATATATATATATATGTGTGTGTGTGTGTGTGTGTGTGTGTGTGTGTGTGTGTGTGTGTGTGTGTGTGTAGGTGTGTGTGTGTGTGTGTGCAGGTATGCAGAAAAATAGGAAAAAACACGTTAGGTAAGTAATCCGGAGTTCCTTAGTATTTTTACTTTTATTTTTAAAAAGACAGTGCTCCATACAAAAAGCACTCGTCAAGCGAAAATTTGCGTATCCCAAATTCTCGCTTGACGAGGAAGCGAGACCAGACACCTTAATTCAACTTAATTTCAAAAATTATATTGAGGGTCTCGGCTCTCGCTTTTGAAACATGAGAACTCCTATGTAGCGAATGAATCATATTTTTTAAAAAAATATTATAATATATATATATATATATATATATATATATATATATATATATATATATATATATATATATATATATATATATATATATATATATATATATATATATATAATACAAGTCGGAGTAAAAGCAATGAAAGAATATTACGCACTGTAAAGTCGTAAATCGAGAGAAAAAAAGAAATAGAAGCTGACCTTTTATCGTTCACTGTTCTTCAGTGCTCAAGCGAGTAAAAGAAAATAACACATATGAGCACATATAATGATCTACCAACTTAGGCACCCCGAGGTGGCGTAATGGTTAGCTAGCATGTCTCGCTAGAACAATTACGAATGAGTAGTGAGTTCGATTCTCACTCGGTGCCCCTTACTTTCGGCCTTGTGCCACATCAAAGCTACGCTTGGAAAATTGCTATAATGATTTGCCGCTTTACAGTAATATGATTTTCTTCTCTTTGATATACTTCTCTACATACATAAATGTATATATTATATAAATATATACTGTTAATTATGCCCATATTTAAAACCATAATAAACTGTATCCACCATGAATTATTTAATTTCAATGGTAGTAAACGGCTATGGTCGCTTATGATCTGAAAGTATATGCATAAAGATGATTAAAAATAAAAATGTAGTTTCTGTAGAAGAAATGAATTCAGAAATGGTTCATTCCTCTAATATTGTAAGCTTGGTAGATCATTATATGTGCTCATATGTGTTATATTGGAAAGGACTATTCTCATACTTCTCATATACAAATATACAAATTAAATTGCAAGGAGTAGATAGGTTCGCCTAGTCCTGTTCACAGTACTCCCCGATCTTTCGAACAGGAGTAAAGGTGTATCCCTTGTTTTCTGATGAGTATTGGATTTACGGTTCCTTCCGAGACCTGCTTCATCTCTCAATTCCTAACGCTTGTTCTTTTTTATGCTAATCTTACGCAAATCCACTCAGTATCGCTCTGCTTTGAGAGGTTTTCGGGCGTATATGGGGTGATCATTAGTAAAAAAAGAAAACTTCAACATTCTGACCTAAACCTATGCACAAATATTTATACAGATGCATCAAAATTATAAGGAAACTAACGCGTAGTTTATATGCACAACTCGTGATTATTTAAAGAAAAATAATTTTTCATAGAAGATTCGAATAGGAATATTATCGACAAGTAAAGTTAAGGCTTTAGAAACTTTATCAGTTGAGCCACACATCCTTTCCATTAAGGCTTAATCTGCTTTTGTTTCTCATCAACGCGAAACAGAGTTTTCTAAAACAAATAAATCGGACAAGTTACAGCTATGATAACAAACCAGAGTAAAGGTTTTTAAAAAAAAAATGAATAGTTGACGAAAATCCAAATCTTGAAGAATCAATCCCAAAGTTAACCTTCGTTTATAAGAGGGGTTCGTTTTAAATGCGTTTGAATTATGTCTCAAGAAAAAAAAATCTTCAATTTGCGAAACAGCGGCTCAGAAGAAAGAACAAAATACGCCATTACTTGTATACTGCGTCTGCAAATGTCGATTGCTGGTTGTAAATCTTAGTAATTGTGGAATCTCGGATTCTATTTAACACGGTGCTCTCCACCAAACCCCTTACTTTGAGCCAATGGAACCAGGCAACGTAAAATCGTATTCTTTTCTCACATCTAAGTTGGAAATTAGGCCATACATCATCAGTTCTCTTAGTCACTGGAACCTTACAACTCCTGAACGCATATATCACTTCGTGTGGAAGGTGTATAGAACTAGAATGGATTCGACCGAAAATAAGAAATGAAGGGAATTTTTTATTATTTTAAGAACAAGTGAGCTGTAGATACTCACTGCTGTCGTCATTAAACTGTCAGGATGATGCATGGATTGCACTGAATACACACACACACACACACACACACACACACACACACACACACATATATATATATATATATATATATATGCATGTATGGATACACTTTTATAGATAGATAGATAGATACATACATACATACATACATAGACGATGAAAGATATGTAAGCGGCCAATTGAATTAATTTCTCATATATATATATATATATATATATATATATATATATATATATATATATATACGTACAACTTAACCATTCTTAACCTTATTTATTCTGACTTACGTCAAGACCTGAAAAAGAAAATGTACATACCCAAGAGACATTAAGAACATTGTTTCGGTACAGTTTATATAAAAGAAGAAACGGTCCGTAGTCGAAGTCCAAGTTTTTGTTGCTTATACATTCATTGTTTACATATGAATGCACACACACACACACACACACACACACACACACACACACACACACACACACACACACACACACACACACAAGCGATACACCAACACGCAAACTTTTAACTTCTATATTACAATGAAGTAAATTAGATTTCGAAGAATATAATCTATAATATTAACTCTAGTTTCCACTAGCATTTTCGAAAGTCGCCTTTGTCCGTTTTTTGTCTACTAGCACACAAATAATAATAATACCAACAGATAGATAGATTTAATTTCAGTGTTCATATTTTATCAGAGATATAAGTTTATAAATGTATTATCAAGTTATATATATATATATATTAAATGTATAACAGATATAAGTTTACAAATTTATTATCGAGTTATATATATATTGAATTCAAATTAAATTTCAGAGAATATGATCTTTAAAATAACCATAGTTTCCACCATCACTTTCGAAAGATGCTCTTATCTCCTATTTGTACACTGGCTCACAAACAATGCTACTGACAGATAGATAGATAGATAGATAGATAGATAGATAGATAGATAGATAGATAGATAGATAGATATACGTAAATATTTACTGAATAAAATAATTTCGTAGAAAATACAATTTTCTGTTCATATTTCCACTGTTTAATATTTTGTTTTTAGTGTTTTTCTTTGTCGAAGGCATTTTGGCGCCATAAATATAAATGATATTCTTTTTTCGGTGTACTGACTAACGCGTACACCGTCATACACACACACACTCACACAGATTTTTGTGTCCGTTTTTATGTGTTTATCTTTTCTGGAATTTGATTTGATCAGGACACGCTAATGTGGTTTACATCTTAGACAGAAAAACTAGGAAGGAAACAGAAAATAATCGTTCAGAAGAAAAGAACGCGAAGAATGGGTGTGGGGCGGATAATAAGCGACCTGAAAAGACGCGGGGCTCATACACAGATGACTGATCAAGCCAACTACGCATATTCGCTAGAAACTCAACACTTTTATCAATATCCCAGAATCCTTTGCAAGATGGGCTTCCGCCAAATCTCTGCAACTTTCCCGCGACTTGCTTAGTAATTCATATCCCATTTTAAGCTGAACGATTGGATTTTTGTTCGGTCCACTTTCCACTTCGATCACACATTTCCGTCCTTTCTATTTTTATCATTCTACAAATTATTATTATTTTATTTTATTTATTGATTTTTTTATTATTATTATTATTATTATCCTTAAAATCAGTTTCCGTTTTCCATTTTATTTTTAGTTGGCTTTTTCTCACTTTTCAAAATATATTTTACTCTTTCCCTCATTTTTTATTTAATATCTTTCACTTTTCTTAGCTTAACAATAGTTCTCGTTTTATTTATTTATTTTATATTAACCTTTTATTTTGTTATATCATTTGTTTTTTTATTTATCTATCAAAACTGTACATATTATTTTCATTCTATCCATCTTTCTGATTTTTCGTTACCTCTTTATTTTAAGTGTTTCAATCTAAAACTTTCTTTCCTCCCATTGACATTCTGTAAGTCTCCTCAATTTTATCCCAAATCTTCATTATTCTTTCCAAGTATTTTTGCCTTTATCCTGTCATTCATTTCTGATCAAGTTCCTTATAATTACCAATAGATTTTTTTTATTTTCTTCTTATTTCCTTTTATTTATTGCTTCTATTTTAATTGGTTTATTTTCATCAGTATTCCCCCCGCCATTTTTTCATGCCGTCCACTTCCAAATTTTATTTCATTATACGAATTTTGGTTTCATTTCTTTCTAGTTAACCCTTTCTTCATCCTTTCTCCTTTTTACATATATTTTTTTATTTTTAATTTATATTTCTAATAATCTTTTGATATTTTCTCCCTGTATTTTTTCTTTATTTCTCTCTTTCTGTATTTATTTTTTTAATCATTGCATGCTTTCTTGATAGCCTGCTTAACTACGTTCTTTTTTTTTAATTTTCTTTCTTTCTTTTAATTTATTTTTCTTTCTTTCCCCATTTATTTGTCTATTTTTATTTACCCACTATGCTTTGTTGTTTTCTATCTTTCTTGTAATTGCTACTAATCTGTTTCCCCTACGCAGCCATTATCTTCCTTTCTTTCACTATTTATCTGTTTATTTATTTTTATTAATGTTACTGTAATGTAGTAACGATTCTAAGTAGAATATTATGAATCTTTATTTGACTCAATCAGCTTTAGTACTGAAAAACATTTATTTCATTCTGATGGATGGTTGCAAGCGTGAGGGGAGATGGGATATGCTTATTTAATACCTCTGGTATTTTTTCTCACTCGTTTGTTGTATTTTCGACTGATCTTCTCCACAGTAAATACAATTTCTTTCTTGTATTTATTTATTTATTTTGTTTTGTTCTTTCTTTCTTTCTTTCTGTATTTATTTATTTTGCTTTGTTCTTTCTTTCTGTATTTATTTATTTTGTTTTGTTATTTCTTTCTTTCTGTATTTATTTTATTTTGTTCATTCTTTCTTTCTTTCTGTATTTATTTTGTTATTTCTTTCTGTATTTATTTATTTTGTTTTGTTCTTTCTTTCTGTATTCATTTTGTTTTGTTCTTTCTTTCTGTATTTGTTTATTTATTTTATTTTGTTCTTTCTTTCTTTCAGTATTTGTTTATTTATTTTGTTTTGTTCTTTCTTTCTTTCTGTATTTCTTTCTTTATTTTGTTTTGTTATTTCTTTCTTTCTGTATTTATTTATTTATTTTGTTTTGTTCTTTCTTTCTGTATTTATTTATTTATTTTGTTTTGTTATTTCTTTCTGTATTTATTTATTTTGTTTTGTTCTTTCTTTCTTTCTGTATTTATTTTGTTTTGTTCTTTCTTTCTGTATTTCTTTATTTATTTTGTTTTGTTATTTATTTCTGTATTTATTTATTTTGTTTTGTTCTCTCTTTCTGTATTTATTTATTTATTTTGTTTTGTTATTTCTTTCTTTCCCTATTTATTGATTTATTTTGTTTTGTTCTTTCTTTCTTTCTCTATTTATTTAGTTTTGTTCTTTCTTTCTTTTTTCTTTCTGTATTTATTTATTTATTTTGTGTTGTTCTTTCTTTCTTTCATTCTTGTATTTCCTACTGATCTTTTCCACAGTACACACAAATTTTTTGTCTTTGTTTTTGTTTCTTTTTTTTAATTTTTGACCGCCATCTTATGGATTTCGTTTTGTATGTTTTTGTTGGCGGTCACATTGATTTTCATTCCTTATCTTTTATTTCGAAATCGATGCCGCGTTTTTATATCTTTCATTTCCTTCAATGATTATCATTCATTCGTGATTATATCTTTTGCTTTCGCACACAGATACGCGCATATATATGAGGACACACTTGAAAATACCTACAGCACTATGAAAATATATGAGAGTATCAACGCATGACAAATATTCTTTCATATACTGAAAAAAATACATTTAGTTTCAGTGAAGGACTTCAGTCATTGATCATGTTACATAGAATTAAATTATAACGGGGGAATATTTTTACGTCATCCGTTTATCTCTTTCCTTCATTTCTTCCAGCTTTCCACTTTAAACATGACTTCAACTGAAGAAAAAATAGGGATTGTTCATGTAATATCTTCTCCAAGCTGAAAATGTTGAAATTATTTTTACTCTAAGCAAGCAAATAAAGCCACTAAGACGTAAGAAAGATTACTGGGTTTGAAAGTGTATGAGAAAAACAATCACATTGTTACGTAATGACAACAGGAATTACGAAGAAAGAAGATAACGATTGACATTGCGAGATAAAAGATGGATGAAAAGCAAGAGACCGGAAGAATACTCCGTAAGCGAAAAATGCGAGAGAAGAAACGGTTAACATAGAACTTACAGTTACATCTGACCATTTCAACTGTAAAATGATGGGACCTAACCGCCAATCTATTATTGCGCTTAAATTCGTAAAGTCAAATTCCGAAAAGGAAAGCTCACTAGAACTATTCTCCTAAAATACATATACGAAAGACACAGGGAAACTACGTTACGGCGGTGGGAAATAGACGGAAGCCGAGATATCAAGTCGGGACCGATAACATTGCAAATTCAACTCTGGAGCTTATCAACGATCTCTAAATGCGTAGCAGAAAAACAAGAACAGGCGTGACAACGATATTCAATGCATGGACGAATGATAGATTTAAATAGATGAAAAGTAGAATTTGTCGCTAAACCTCTCTAGAACTTAAACCAACTTTCCTATCATCTGAGCTAGCAATTGATTCAGTATAAGGTCATATTATACATAGTATAATGTCATGTTACACACTATATAATGTTCAATTTAACTTCATGTCATTGAAAAATGCTAGAATTCACATTGATTTCTTCTCCTGGAGGTTGACATCAGGGGAGTGACTCATTATCACTTCTTGGAATAGCGGATTAAACAAGCCGATGTCTAAAATAATTGCATTTGAGCTTTGAGTCTTTTTCTAGAATTAGAAAGACCGTTGTCATTTTCAATTTAGATTGAAAGTGACTTCCGCCTTTAATGAATCGCTCTGAGATAACCAAATATAAAATGAGTTTTTATGATATTCTTTAATAACACACTGAAAATTCCTGTCCATGGTGTACTTAGTAACTTTGGTCAACGTTTGATACTGTTGTCTAACGTCATTTAAATTTTATTTCGGATTAGACACTCCTTTGAGATAGAATGCCTAGTATGCAAGAATGAGCATCTTCTCTTTGCTTTTAATCAGTTTCATAAAGCTGCCAAATGTGTCTGAGATATTTGTTCTGTGTACGGAGATGACGGCATTGCCGACAAAATGACACAGAAATTGGTTTCCCTTCTCAAGAAGAGGAAGTTCGAACTCAGACACTTCGCATTTTGGCCGAGCGATTTGATGAGAAACATTCGCACGCATGGATAAAAGAAGAAACGCGTCAGGCCACTGGAAAACCGTCTTGGAAGATGGCAAGTTCTCGTGTTAGTGTCCCTCGTCATCTTCACTCAGTGGTTAAGGTTCTGAATCATGGTGCATGGTTGATACACGTGTTGTCAGAGAGAAACTAACTCCAGCGCTCCTACATTGCCGCCAGTATACTTTTGGAACACCAGGCTACTCGTTTATACAAAGGAAGAACTCGGTTGAAATTTCTGCCACACCCATCACATTCGCCTGATTTGGCCCCTTCGGATCACTATCTGTTCCGATTGCTTTCAATTGCAGGGGTGTTTGGTTCAACAACGATATGGATATATACCTGCCTTTATGGAGTTTTCGAGTCAAAACCGAACAGTCAGTGGATTGTTTGCATGAGGTCGTGAAACATCCAGGGGAAATCATTGATGGACGATTCATCTGAGCTACTCATAAGTAATAAATATTAAAATAAATTATAAAAAGATGAATTTAAGTAACAACCTAATATATCAATATTTGTATTTAATATTACCGTAAATGGCGGTGAACAAGTCGATCTGGCATACAAGAATACTACAAGTTTTAACTCGAAATACTGAGTTAGGTCTATACCTAACGTATAGGTTGGCCGACCAAACATACGGTAGTCTACCAGAGGCCCAATACCTAGGGCTACCGGTAAATGAAGGTAGGCTATTGTATACGATAAGCTGTGCCAAAACTACATAAAGTCACACCACTTACCGGTATATTGAGACGTCGCTTCCGTCACTGTTTACACTCAGTGTATCAGCTTTTGGACGCGATGTGTGCTGTAGCGTTTATAGAATATTGTATTTATGATAATCTTTTGTTATTTTATATTACTTTCTGTGTTAATATGTCTTATATGTTCACCAAACACAAGGTTCATATTTTATGTCCGCCATATAAGTTTGACCCCAAATGTTAGAAAGATTTTTGGAGGTCGAAAGCTCGACTTTTGTACGGCACAATTTTCGATAGTTCAGGAGTAAATTGGAAGTTGGATTTTCGTGCTGAGTTCAAATTCCATCCTCGTCCGGTGCCTTTGCTTTGGAAATAAGAACATAGGGAAGGTATGAATCGATCACCACTCTCCCCAGCTATGGACAAACTGGATTCTCTGGCTTTGTATAGCAATCATTTTAGGAAAGGATGTTTTGGAATTCAAATCCAGTTGGCTGTGGGGCAGGCAACTCCATTCCGTAAAAAAAACACTAGCAACAGAAACCATAAAAGAAAAACCTTAAGGGTTTCTTCGAATGTTTGAATGTAACATCAATCACTATTTTCTATCTTCTTGAAACAAATTCATCTTTTGTCCTTTCATCAATCCCCGCTATTAACTTCACTTATCTCTTTCACTAACCTCCTACTTACAAGTGGCATTGACGCTTTGCTTGGGGTGAAATGATAGATTTCTACTCAAACTAGTATACTCAGAAAATATAAATTGTATCGTAATTGATATATTTTTGTATAATTGTTATGGGAACCTACCCATAATAGTAATGGACTAGTCCTTACCCCATAAATACTGCGCTTCAAGAGGAAGCAGCAGTGACTGAGTCAGTCCTTTTTGGACGTCTCAGCTAGCTGGTCGAACTCTCTGCCTCTGAGGCAGAGGGGAACTCTCTGCCTTTGGGCGGAGAGGAACCCGGACGAGGTTCCGCCGAAGGGCAGAACCTCGTTCGGGGTGGTTGACCGCCCCGATCCCGTTTATACGGGTTCTACGGGCAATTTTTGCCCGAGCCTACGGGCTCGGAAAGCCCACTTTAAACCGGCCTTGTGCCACATTCGACACACGTGGGCGTGTTGTTAAACATCGTGAGTGAGTCAGTCCTTTTTGGACGTCTCAGCTATTCGGTCGAACTCTCTGCCCCTGAGGCAGAGGGGAACTCTCTGCCTTTGGGCGGAGAGGAACCCGGACGAGGTTCCGCCGAAGGGCAGAACCTCGTTAGGGGTGGTTGACCACCCCGATCCCGTTTATACGGGTTCTACGGGCAATTTTTGCTCGAGCCTACGGGCTCGGAAAGCCCACTTTAAACCGGCCTTGTGCCACATTCGACACACGTGGGCGTGTTGTTAAACATCGTGAGTGAGTCAGTCCTTTTTGGACGTCTCAGCTATTCGGTCGAACTCTCTGCCCCTGAGGCAGAGGGGAACTCTCTGCCTTTGGGCGGAGAGGAACCCGGACGAGGTTCCGCCGAAGGGCAGAACCTCGTTCGGGGTGGTTGACCGCCCCGATCCCGTTTATACGGGTTCTACGGGCAATTTTTGCCCGAGCCTACGGGCTCGGAAAGCCCACTTTAAACCGGCCTTGTGCCACATTCGACACACGTGGGCGTGTTGTTAAACATCGTGAGTGAGTCAGTCCTTTTTGGACGTCTCAGCTATTCGGTCGAACTCTCTGCCCCTGAGGCAGAGGGGAACTCTCTGCCTTTGGGCGGAGAGGAACCCGGACGAGGTTCCGCCGAAGGGCAGAACCTCGTTAGGGGTGGTTGACCACCCCGATCCCGTTTATACGGGTTCTACGGGCAATTTTTGCTCGAGCCTACGGGCTCGGAAAGCCCACTTGAAACCGGCCTTGTGCCACATTCGACACACGTGGGCGTGTTGTTAAACATCGTGAGTGAGTCAGTCCTTTTTGGACGTCTCAGCTATTCGGTCGAACTCTCTGCCCCTGAGGCAGAGGGGAACTCTCTGCCTTTGGGCGGAGAGGAACCCGGACGAGGTTCCGCCGAAGGGCAGAACCTCGTTCGGGGTGGTTGACCACCCCGATCCCGTTTATACGGGTTCTACGGGCAATTTTTGCCCGAGCCTACGGGCTCGGAAAGCCCACATTAAACCGGCCTTGTGCCACATTCGACACACGTGGGCGTGTTGTTAAACATCGCGTGAGTGAGTCAGTCCGTTTTGGACGTCTCAGCTATTCGGTCGAACTCTCTGCCTCTGAGGCAGAGGGGAACTCTCTGCCTTTGGGCAGAGAGGGACTCGGACGAGGCTCCGCCGAAGGGCAGAGCCTCGTTCGGGGAGGTTGACCAACCCGATCCCGTTTATACGGGTTCTACAGGCAATTTTTGCCCGAGCCTACGGGCTCGGAAAGCCCACATTAAACCGGCCTTGTGCCACATTTGACACACGTGGGCGTGTTAATGAACATCGTGAGTGAGTGAGTCAGACAGAGACAGAGTCGCGTCAGACGATTACTGTAAGACATTAGAATAGTGATACTTCGAGACAACATAGTTATCTCTAACCTAAGCTGATTGCATTACTAACACTTCTACTCTTTTGTACATATATTCTATTTGTAATATATCTGTGTTATTCCATAACCGTGTTCGTGTTATTCTTCATTGGTTCTACCTTGGACCATCACCGTGGCACAAGGAACCTGGACCATAACAATAATAATGAAAATTCCTGATCAGAGTTATCTTAGGAAAGACAGTACGAAGACTAATTGTGATAATTTTTTTGTTTTTTGTTTTTAGTTTAAAGGAGATTCATATATCTCTATCTGATTAGTGACACATGGTTTCATTTTATATCAGGTTATCCAAAAATAGACAAGTTATCTCGGTCATTACCGGACATATGGATATCTGAGGGACAGATCTCACGCGGCGGGTTTCAGGTTTTAGTTTGCAGCAACCGCAGTCAGTGAATAACAAAATTGCAAGTTGGCATCTCCAACCTCAGGTAGTGTCATAAATTCTAACAAAATGAAAAGAAACAACGAACTAAATGTAATTATATATCCCCATTTATTCGATTGCTCTTTTGTCCTATTCTATCTTCCTGTTTATTTTTACTTCCAATAAGCGTGAAAATGTCTCCTTTACGAACGACTGGATTTAGATATGGCGCCATTAGATTTGAGAGGATGCGGTATTTCTTTTCAGCGAAATTTAATATCGTGTTGCGCAATGTCACAGCGAAATTTCATGAGAATTTTAAGTTATGAAGGCTTAGAAATGTACGATATATAAGAAATAAAATTATCTAAAGAAATAATCGATCACTCATCACAGAATTGATCACTCAAATATTCAATTTAAGACAGGATATTTTAAAGTCTAATCCATAATGTTGTACCAACCTCAGAACATTTATGTAGATGCATCAGTAAATATATGGCCTAATAGTGACAAACAGCATTTGCTTTACAATTTCACACAGGATATGTTTATTTTTTAACATAATCCCATTACTTGTCAATGCATATAACCGGGCATTTTTCCATTAATTGAATAATATACCAAGATTGAATAATATACAGTGAAACATCCCAATGAAAAATTATCACTAATACATCTATCATGGTATGTATTTACTGACCACATTAAAAAGTAATTAACCACATTAACTATAGAAATTCATTTTTATATAAGGACTCTTTTACTGGCTATTGTATCCTCAGACGAGGATACAATAGCTGAAGATGTATTTACAAGTGTCAAGACAACAAAATATGACGCTCAGCAACGGTCAAACTCACTCTAAGTTGCAATGATCTCTTCTGAGACACGGTTACAATGCTCGTCGAAAATTCCTAATAACCTGTAATACTAATGGTAATATTAGCCGTTTCCCTCCAAGGAAACATTTCGTATTCATTAACTAAGCAGCCAGTACTGCTTTCGGTTGAAGGGTATAAGACCTTTCTCTTAAAACATATTTCCAGGAAAACAGGTTTCTCGCCTCCACTAGCTGTTACCGCTCTTTCCAGTATTGATGGGGAGTTCCTTCCTAACCTTTTATTCGAAGTAGTGTGGAATTACAAGTTCCTCATTATTTCTCTCTCTAGTTACAGTTTAGATATTTCTGAATGGGTCTGGTGCCATGTATGACATCCATATAATTTTTTCAACTTGACAAAGCTATTTAAGAACATGGCTCGAGTTTTAAGGTTGATGCTGTAGTTTTGTAACAATTTGCTGTTGGCTGCCTCTCCTATATTCAATTTCCTTTTTTCTTTTACTTAATTTGTTATAACTGATCCATACGTCGGCATATTTGAAGTGTTTTGTATTCAATAATTTTATATCTTGAAATTTTATGATGAACTTAGGGTTGGTGCCATCACTGGTTCTATTGCAATTCCTGATCATAGTTTCTGTGTTGGAAAGGTTTATCTTGAGTTCTATTTATTGGAACACTTGATGGAAGATGTTGATATTGTCTGTGCAAGGTCATTATTATCCCAACTAGGAACACGTATGCATATCCACCTACTCATCATATCGGTCTCAGAGGGAAAGCAGAATCGTTGTCTTTTGTTGGTATACTCGTTTGGTATATGGTATGGAATGCTTATGTCGTGAGTGCATATCTCATCAAATAAGTGCATATAAATGCGTAGAGCATAGCCCATGAAAAGAATAAATAGACTGAAAAGTTCATTTCTTCCTTGCCGTACTCCTAATGAGGTTTGAAATGATTCTTTAATGGGGTCCTTACCAGACATGTAAATATTCCGTAGATCGATACAGTTCCTCTATTATATCGATGCATTCAGTGGATTCGGAGGTTGTAAAGCAGTTTCTAATGGGTGAGAAGTCTCTATAGATTTGGTCATATAAGTCTTTGAGGTTGACAAAACAAATATACAACTTCCTGTTAGAGATGTAAGTCATTACTTGAAGCTGTTTCATGATATATATATATATATATATATATATATATATATATATATATATATATATATATATATATATATATATATATATATATACACATACATACACACACTAATCAAATCATATGTGCTTGTGTCTGGCTGTCGGTTCCTAGGAACTGAGCTGCTTAAACCTCATTCGTCGAATACGACGGGAGAGTTCACCATGTATACATATATATATATATATATATATATATATATATATATATATGATTAAAATATAGTTTTAAGATATGCTATTTCTATAGGTAAATGGGTCAATAACAGATAGAGAATATATAAATATAAAAGTGAACACTGAAGCCTACACCTAATGGCGATTTTAAGCGAGAGATATGGAGAGAGATGTGTAGACGTATTAGTGCGTGTGACCATATAATCTATATGTTTGAGAAAATAAATGTATGTGTGTATACAAATACAATGTTTGGTAATGTCATCTTTGACATAATGATACGGGCAGAGTTTTTCAAACTTTATTCAACACTCTAATGCTCGAAACGTCATTCATATTTAATGAATCCTTTACAAAACATTGAGAGTATGCAGGTTCTGGGAGAAATACTGCTACCAAATAAACTCATCGAACAATACCAAAATATTATATTATTCAAGAATACAAGAAATTAAATGACATTGTCCGACAATATGCTCACTGATATTCGTAAATGAATTCATTATGAGAATAGAAAACAAAGAAAACCTCAATATTTTAAACAATCTTATTGTTGTGGGGCAGACCCCTTTTACACAAGATGAACTCGTCCAAAGTATACTTATACTGACAGAGAGAATACCTGCAGGTTGAGATACGTTGAGTCAGGGTAAGAGATACGGAGACAGTACACAGTGTGTTCACAGATTGTTATACGAGAGTCCAGCGAGATAATTACGGCTTCACTTACAGAGACTTGTACATATACTTTCTACTAAGCCGCATTCCTGCACCACTAATCTTCCCTTCAAGTCTGTATTCTTACGTTTAATACACTTACCTTTCTATCTCAATTACTGGCGTTGTTTATTTATTTGTGCAGGATTCCATTCCCGGCATCCACAACACTTATAGAAATATATGATAGTATAATCTCTGTAATTGTTGTAATTGGAGGCCATTATTACGAATTATTAAAATCTGGATTATCTGTTAATGCACCTAAATTAGAGTAGACAATGCTCGTGTATACTGATTTACTAAGCAAAGCTTAGATGCCGTACAATGCCGAAAGTATGGAGCACCTAGTGAGGATCGAACGCACTACTCAGTAATAACTGATGCAGCGAGACAGGCTTGCTAGCAATTACAACACACCGAAGTGCTCAAAATGATTAACTAAGCGTAGCTTAGAATTGGTACAAGGCCGAATGTATGAAGCACTCAGTGATGATCGAACTAGCTACTCAGTTGTAATTGATCTGTCGAGACAAGGTTGTTAACCATTACACCACGTCGAATTTTCCGTTAGGATTTATTAAGCTTAGTTTAGATGTAACACTAGACTGTAAGAAGCACCCATGGAGGATCGAACTCACTACACAATCATAATCAATGTAGCGAAATAAGCTTGTCGAAGAACCAAAGGCTGATTTTCTATAAGCGTAGAATTTTTTCTCAGATTAACACATTTTAACACAAAATTATATAAGATAAATAAGAGTTAAGAAGACTGAGCTGTGCCAGATTTTCAAGGACGACAATGTCGAAAATCAATACACGAAAGTCAGGAATATATCTTAGCTCAGAACTATGGCATTGCTGAGAAAATATCCAATTTCTGTCATATAGATACTGACATTATATAAATTGCTTTCCACTGATAGGAAATGGGACGATTATATTGAATCAATTGCTAGTTCTGCTATTAGGTTGGTGCAAAAATAATGTCGTTTTCTCACATGAAGTTGAACGTCAAAAAACGACATTATTTTTGCACCAACCTAATACTAAGAATGTTGGTTCATTGTGTCGTGCTAGAAATCTTCACGTCTTATGTGCTTATAAGTATACTATTTTTCCGTGCATCGAATATTGCTGTCACATTTTGTTTGCAATTCTGCTATGTATCCTACGATTCTTACCAGAATCCGAAAGAAGATTCTGCAATGCTACCGGTCCTGACTTGGCATACCATCTACAACCACATTTCCATCGCCGTAATGTAGCTTCCCTGTACGTTCTATATAAACATTTTCATGGATAATTGTTCTGATGAACTGTCCTCGTTGGTACCTCAACGTCACGAATTTAAACCCATTACAAGATTGGCATCAAGGTCCCATAATTTCCCTGTTGAAATTGCTAGATGTAACCGTAAGTTCTATACTAATAGTTTCTTCTTTCACACTTCCTCTTTTGGAACTCTCTTTCGGCTTATTTCTCTGCTGTCAATAGGATCATCAAAAATGTAAATGCATCATCAATCACCATCATCTTTCTCCTTGAATACTTCACTTCTTCATCTCAAAGATCCCTTAGTTGATTTCACTCTCAGTAACCAAATGTGGTTTAGTGGCTTTATCGTCTTGCTTTAAAATATTTTGGAACTACAATGTAGTTGGCGAGAATATACCTTGACGTAATGGGAATGCCAGAACAATATCAGTTTTTCTCTGATATTTAGTGAGTCAGTGTGAACATCCTTTCGACTGGATGCAACCTGGATTATTAGAATTCGAACCGGGCATGCTAGTAGAATCAGATGGATAGGACATCACCATTCTGAAATTAGAGGATTTTTGACATCCCTCTAACTATAGTTTACCACGCGTAACTGATGTTTAAATTTCTGTGAATAAAAAATGGGATCAAAATATGCCAGAAAGTTTTTTTTTCGTGGACATAATGAAGAAAAAGTGGATAGAACCTTTGTGAATATCTTTAATACAAAATGAACCAAATGCTAAAAAAAATTAAACTTTAATTTTAAAGAGAAAATGTTACTTTTTTATACTAATTTCGTTATTCTATCTGGTTTAAATCTTCTATCTTAAAGTATTGTATAACGTTCTTATCAATCTACAGTCGGCATTTTAAAGAGAAATAAATTTACTTCATTTTGATATGAGTTTCGTTACTCTAGCTGATATAAATCATGTTTTATAGAATTGGATATCTTATTTGTCAATCAACTCTCCTCTTCACAACATTTTAAGCTAAATTTGGTTTCGTTCTGGGTCATGATGTAATTAACTCGCCTTACTATGATTGCAAAGCGTAGCAAGCAAACAAACGTCTTTTACAATGACGTTAGAAGTAAGCTTTTTTTTCGCACTATGCCATGAACATGGGACACAGTGAAAATTGAATTCATTACAAAATACTAATTTTCTTATAGATAATCATTATCTCTTTATAAAGAGCTCTTAACGTTCTAAAACAGTCGCTTTTCTATCTTTTATATAGGTAGACCGAGTTGTCGCAAAAGCTTACACGAAACCTATATAACGCTTATTTTTTTAAATAACGAAATAAAGCATAGCATAACTGCCAACGGTCAGTGACGATGTCGTTTCTCGTTTATTATGTTGATGATCTAAGTTCTGTTAATAGCGCGAAAATAGCTGTTCTCTTTGACGGGGCAAAGTTCAACTTTTCTTACATGAGTATGTATGCAATACTTCCAAACTTAACAGTGCACTGAACGCTACACCTTTTCTGGTAACCGTTTCAAAGGGAAATACGTAGTTGAAAAAACTCGTTTATCATTCCTTTTATCTCTCGATGACATATACCTACATGTCTGTCTTTTCTATCTATTTATATACTGTCTGTTCGAATTGAATTTCTCTTGACCCCCTATATAAAAATCGAATTACGCATATGTCTACTTGTATCATAAACTTAGACATCTATTGAGAAACTCATATGCACGCAGAGGCATATATAATAATCTTTTTAATACCTCCGTCACAATCTAACCAACTAACTTATTATTCTCTCATGAAATCGAAGTACGTATTTACTCTTTCCCCAGCTCCGTCTCTACCTCTTTTAAACTCCATCTCTCACTTCTTTACTTTCCTCGTGTATCTATCAAGTTTTCTCATCTTTATTTGTCCTACATATGACTTTCGGAAGCGTAGCAACCCTCTCATGCTTCAGAATGATTGAAGAGTCCTGAATTTATTACAATACACACACCACATAGTAATTAATCATGTGTCTGGATTGCAGCGAAAAAGACAAAGTCGAATGTAAGACGATCGTTTCATCAACTCCTGTTTGTCAGCAAAACAAAATGATAGAGAGGGAATCAACAAAGGGCAGACTAAGTGGGAAAATGCAGAGAGGTTGATATTGAACATGTTCACGGTCACACCGCGGCACTGGGGGCAACTATAAATAACTAAGGGCGTAGAGATCGTTGAAAAAGCAAGGAAATGTAGAAGGGTGCCAATAAAATCTGTTTACAATTTGCGTCACTTTGTCTTCAGAAATAGCCATACACATTGATTTTTTATGGCGTGCTTGTTTTTATTTGATTCTTTGTCCTTATCTCTTTATTTAATTTTTTTTTCTCCTCCCTCTTATTTTTTTATTTATTTTCTTTTAATTTCTTCACTCCAGTTCAAATTACTTCTTTCATTCGTTCATCTTTTAATTGATTATGTTTAGTTTTACATATAATTTTCTTTCCACTGAATAAATTCTTTTTTGTTTTTCCTCCATTGATTTTTATATGTTTTCTTAGCTATTCTTTCCGTTGATGTTTTATATTTTTTTTATATTTTGGGGGTTATATTTATTACTTCTTTTTTTGTTTTACTTTTCGTCTATTCTCTTTCATTAATCATTATTTATCATTCTTTTTTTTTTAAACAAATTTGATTTAACATTTAAAAATCTTTTACAGTGAGAACCGTTCCTTAATTTCCATCTTTCTTTGTTGCGTTTCCTTTAGAAAAATAAAACATATTTCGATTTATCATTTATTTTATGTTTTCCTTGATCTTTTTATTTCAGTCTGTCTTGCCTCCCATTCCATTATTTCTTTCACCAAACCTTCTGTATCACTTCCCTTGTTTAATTCTTCTTCTTTTTTTTAATCACTTTTCTTTCAGACGCTTCCTAATGTCTTTTCTAAACGCTACATTTTTTCTTTCTATCAATCTTCTTTCACAATGACAGGCTTTTTTTTCCATTCATTCCTACTTCTTATCGCTTTCTTTTTTTAAAACCTTGTCGGATCTTTTTCATATTCTTGCGCGGTTGGTTTCGTATTCAGACAAATATTCTTTATTTATGCATGTAGCCCAAAACGTTTCAGTGTCAATGCTGATATCCATATTCCAGCGTTCGTAGGCCACTCTTGACTCCTAAAGACTACACAACTTTATAATGGACATGGTTATGTGTATTCATATCTGAGGATAAAATATGTGCACACGCCATGAATGTAGTAGTATTCTCATATAAAACAACAAACACAGTGAAACAGTGGTAACTTATCTAACAAAAAAAAATGAATGGAAGACAAACATTAATAATAGCCACAAAGAATAGGAAGTTGTGCAGAGCCTTGATTACCCCGTCCTGAAGGCACTTATTCTACTTGACGTGTCCATTCAGTACATGGGGGGGGGGCCATGACTCTCTACAAGTTCCTATTATTTGTTGCTTTTAGTATGTTTATATTTTGGTATTCCCTCCCAATTCCCGTTCTGCCATTAATTTAAATCAGCTCTTTGAGTAGATTACTCTCTGCGTTCCTCTGTCTCTCTAACTTTCAATATGTCCTGTGAGTGTCAGATTCTCACTGAACTCTTTCCACGTGATGTGTCTCAGAAATGTCAATGCCTCTTTTAGATTCCAATTTTTAGTACCATTTTGCTTTCCATACGGCACATTAAAGAACAACTTCGTATGAGATTACGAATTTGATATCTACTCTTTTTTATTCCCATTCCAATCTGCATCCGTAACTATTGAGAAATATGAAGAGGAAAAAAGGAGTATTTGCTACTATTTCAGGCAAAGAAACTGAATAGATTCGAGATGTGAGAGTTAAAAAATGGGCGCATTATGTTAAACGTTCTCGGCCAATCAGAAGACGGAAAAGTTTGGCGTACTGTTTTATTTCAAAGTTTGCAAGCATCAAATATGAAATATTACTGGAATTGATTTGAATAAGGCTATCGTTCAAAGGTTCAAATGTTTTTCTCGTTTATAATTTTATGCATTCACGTGAGTATCTATATGTGGAGTTGTATCGTTTGTGTGTGTGTGTGTGTGTGTGTGTGTGTGTGTGTGTGTGTGTGTATTCAAGAGTATGTTTATGCGTGTAGAGGCCTCAACGTGGCGGTGTGCTAGTTGCAAATGTGATAAAATATGAAAATATTGTTTGATTAATTTTATTACCAGTGGACATATCCATAGGCAGACACCCCCATGCATACAACCCCAACACATGACTGTATATATATATATATAGAGAGAGAGAGAGAGAGAAAGAGAGAGAGGGGGAGAGAGAGAGGGCGAGATAAAGAGCCAAGAAAAGAGATAGTAGTTATATAAATATATATATGTTTAAAATGAGTGTATTTAGACAGCAATCCTTCTTTCATGCACGTTTCATTAAATACGATAGACAAGGTGCTTTGATTTAGTTTTTTATACAATTTCTCATGTGATCTTATAATAATTTTCTTCTCGAAGGATAAATTATATAAAAACTGTCCAATTGTTCTTACTTTTCAAGCGCTTTCGGCTAAATATTTAGCCATTTTCAAGGTTGAAATATATTAACTGTTAACAAGTACAAAATTAAATAGAACAAATATTATTTACGAATTTAAATGTCCATTAAGGAATTGTATTTATTATCAATTAAAATTCTTAAACAATTATATAGGCAATACTACAACATGTTTGACACGAAGATTCACACTACACCTTTCTGACAATAGCTCAATTAGGTCTCATTTAAATACCCATGGAGACTTACTGGACCCTATTCGTAACATACTTGTTGATAACACAAATATAATAGTATCATCCAGATTTAAAACATAACTAAAAATAAGTGAAGACTTTTTAATAAAAATAAAATCGAACACTCAATAATATCAACTACGAACATGGACACAATATCTTAACCGTTTTTTTTAAATGAAAACATTATACAAATACATATATACAACAATCTATTTCTTGTTAACAGTTATTACATTTCATCCTTGAAAATGGCTAAATGTATAGCCGAAAGCGCTCAGATAAAAAGAACAACTGAACTGTTTTTATATAATTTATCACCCGAAACAAAAAGATCACATGAGAAATTGTATAAAATACTAAATCACAGCACCTTGTCTGTCGTATGTATATATATATATATATATATATATAAATATATATATATATATGTGTGTGTGTGTGTGTGTGTGTGTGTGTGTGTGTGTTCTGAAAATAATTAAATTTATATATGAGGGTGATCCTAAGGAGTTATCGGCTTTAATTACTTTCAAAATTCTGAAGCTTAATTCATTGTTGTTCGATTGAGAATTTTTCAGCATTCTATCTTATTTATAATTCCCATGATGAATTGTACACACAAACATATAAACTATATATATATATATATATATATATATATATATATATATATATATATATATATATATATATATATTTACTTCTTAGAAGGAGAGAATCTTGTTAGAATTTCATTATATTTTACTTTAAAAGGATATATACCTATATTTTATCGATTGCTAATGGATGACACAAAGAACTGTTGAAACTGCAAGAACCTTGACATATTTGTAAAGGATATTAGAGAAATGCAGTATCTATACTGGCAGCATACCGCCTGCATAAAAATAGACAATGAATTTTAGTAAAAATACAATTATAAATAACGGTGTATGACAAGGATGTGTCCTCTCGACGTACTTATTTAATCTATACATTTAACCGATTCTGAGGGAATAAGAAGTCCTACCAGAATTCAGATTCCTAACAGCATAACACATGACGCAGAAAGGACGCTACAAGAACTCCTGCAGTAGGTAGTGAAAGAAAGCGAGAAGAAAGGACTCAACATCAAGTGCAAGTAGACAGAATCTATGGTTGTCAGCAAGATGAACGGCCCAACATACAAATTGCAAATTGAAAAAAAAATATATAGAAAGTAAAACCATTTATATATCTGAGAATTGTTTAAAAGAGGGCAAAGATTTCACCACCGAAATCAGAAGGCGCATTGGGATAGCGAAAGATGCTTTCCAAAAGCTAAGCAAAGTATTAAGAAAAAGAAAAAGAAAAATATACTTAGAAATGATGATTATTGAAATGTTATATAATATTGTTTCTCCTATGGCAGTGAATACTGGACAATCTCTTCACAGGTGAATAAAAGTTTTGAAGTAAAGGAAATATGGTTGTACAGAAGGATGGTGAGAATACCATGTAGTGAATATGTGAGTAACGCCGAAGCTTGGGATAAAATGGAAACAAAAATATCAGATAGAGACTGTTGACATTTCTATGGCACGTAATAAAGAAAAGGGGGTTTGGAAAATTTTACACTCACAAGACTTATTGAATGCAAGGGAAACAGAGGAAATCACCGCATAACATACATAAAGAGCTTTAATAAATGGATGGCAGATCAGAGTTTAGGAGAAATAGAAACAAGACAAAATTTACAAAGAACTACACAGGGAAGCAAGATGTGGAGAGACGTGTTAGACAAAATCATGGCAACATCATGAAGGGCCATGGCACAGAGAAGATATTTACCTCCGATTTACAATTGCTTTTGCAGATAAGTCCTGTTTTGTGAAAAAATAGTTTATCTATAATAATCATTACTGGATTCATATGTGGAAAAAGTGACATATCAATACATTTCTTTAAATGTAAATACGAGGGTGGGCTGAAAAGTACGTAAACTTTTAAACTATGAAGGAATGATGCTAGATCTTTAAAATCTTTCAACTTTTCTTATTAATATTTTAATTTTAATTTTAATTATTAATTTAAACTCCTCTTATTAATAATTGTATTCTTATTAATAACAGCATTCTTATTAATAATTGCCGTTCTTTCAAGATAAACTGACATCTGACTATTCAAAGAAGATTGTTCAGCCTACTCACCAAACAAGTCATCAACAATAAGTTTGGCGTTATCATAACTACGATATTGGTTAACAGTCGAGATTTATATTCATGTTGGGGAAAAGAAGATAGTCAAATGAGGAGAAGAGAGAATAGAAACGTTGTCATAATAGTTATTTGTATCAAAAAAGTAAACTATAAGTAATTGTTTTATCTACATATCCCCAAAACAACAGGTAGTTTGTTGACATATATAATGTCTGTTTGGGTCAGTATAAGCGAATTTTACTTCTCAGTGAATTCAGACGAACATACGCTTGGATGGTTATTCGTGCTGGACGTCATAAACTACACTCTATTTTTCCTAAAATGGCTGCTTAGTTGCTTTTGGCATCAACAACAAATCCAAATTATTTGTATTGATATAAGACGTTCATTAGCTGAATACATAAGATTTGGCAGTATAACGTTTATTGATGCCTGCTTGGGTGAGCTCATTAACACAAATCAGTGGTTAAAATAACAAAATTTCTGTAGCTGATATTTATTGAAACCCTAAAAACGCACGTGGATAGCAACATGTCAAATTGTTCTTTTCCTCATATTGTCTAGTGATTTGGTATTATTAATATATATTAATATATATTATGTCCATTATTTATATTTTTAAATCTTAATGCACACACACACACACACACATACACACACACACACACACACACACACACATATATATATATATATATATATATATATATACATATATATATAGTGAGAGAGAGAAAAGGATATGATTCAGGCATAACTATGGGATCTCCAAGTTATAACTTTGTCAGAAGACTTAATATAATTGTATAACTGACTGTCACCTCGCATTATTATTTCCACACTGTCTATATCAATAAACGCTCTCACTGATATTGAGAAATCTCTCACTATGGATTTTCACAATATTTATATAAGTATAATTTAATATTCCTTTTTTTTACAAATATATTAGGTTGGTGCAAAAATAATGTCGTTTTTGACGTTCAACTTCATGTGAGAAAACGACATTATTTTTGCACCAACCTAATAGAAATACGTTATTTTTAATTATTTTAGGATAGCATTATAACACACATGAAAAGGAATGTAATGCAATTGTAATGTATGGATATACATATATGAAATGCAGCACAAACTCACAAGCACACACAGACATTGACAGACACTCATACACACACACACAAACACACACACACACACTTATATATATATATATATATATATATATATATATTCGGGTTTACAGAGCTGTTTCCTTGTACGACTCTAATCCCACAATCCCCACTCTTGCTCAATATGCAGCCTCTTTGCAAATCACTTGTGGCTCTTAAATGACACTTAAGTCAATCGCACAAAATTCAACAATTGGTTAACTTGTCAAATCCTCATACGTCGAAACCGAGGTCAACACTAAGCGCTTACTGTATGATTCGTGCAACAATGTAAACTTCAAGCAGGCCATCAGTTCAACAACAAATAATTATTTAATCAATAATTATGAGAAAAAATGAATATATTATAAATGTATTTATTTATTTATTATTTCTACTCCATAGCATCTACAATAATTTTATTCATAACCGTTACTGCCCACCAAATCAAATAACCGCCAGGCTAATACAATAAACTTCACTACCCATAACGCACAACTGACCAGTATAGATAATTATCCGGGCCAAAACACAGCACACATGAAGTATGAAACAAACTGTTGCTGGTTGGTGCTGATATCGGTGTCCAATCTTAAATTTACATGCGATCTATCTTTGATATACAACCCTTTTACCCATACATATAGCATATTTTAAAACTATCTCTTTATCATATATACATATATGTACCCGCGTGTGAGGGGGCGTGTGTTTGGTGTATATATATATATATATATATATATATATAGAGAGAGAGAGAGAGAGAGAGAGAGAGAGACAGACAGACAGACAGACAGACAGACAGATACATACATACATAGAATTGACGTAATTATAACAATTATTTGTTTTTAAGCAATTATCCTTATATCTGTCTATATAAGAACATGAATGTCTTTCAAATTTGCTAATCTCTATAGCGTCTATTCCGGGTAAGTCAGCTTGACTATATTCAGTACGCGTTGTGTCATTGATATCCTAGTTCTCAGAATCAAGAAAATAAATGGTAGGGTTAGAATTAGGTTTAAATTTATTTTCCGATTTGTCTAAGCTGAAACGTCTTATGATGAAAAATCTGCATATAATATTTAAATCGTTGCTTTAACAGTTGAGCCTAGTCCGATTTAAATTCTACTCCATTATGCATCACAGGTAAACCAGTAAAAAAGTATCACATTAAATTGTGTAATAAAAATATTTCCTCTAAGATGGAATTGACAAATACTGCTAGAATATCATATGATTTTCTTATTTGTTTTCATTGAAGACCAGATTTCAATGATCAAACGTGTGAATGGTTTGATGCCTGAGCTGTCTTCAGATCTCAGATCAAGTAATTTTCAATAAATTGTTCTCACGTCATATATTCACTTTTGTAGTTTTAATTACCATGTATCGGTCAGTGTGTTCACTGACCTTCGTCGAGTATTTGCTGCATCCCTTTCTCTTCCAAGAACTTTGAACAGAAATCTTTGATTCGTTCATACTTCTTTGCATTCATTTCATCCTCCAAAATTACGGTGATCCCGGCAATAAAATTTCAATCAGAATCTGTATTTTTCCCTTGTAAAACTTATATTTTGATAGTGTCAAAATTATTATTATTATTATTATTATTATTATTATTATTATTATTATTATTATTATTATTATTGTCCAACATTGTTCATTCATCGAACCGAATCCTTCTCTTAGACATGGGATTACTAGCAGAGTTCGATGTATTTATTCGCAGAACAGAGCTCTCCTTTTTACGTGTGCTTTTGAGAAGATAACGCTCTCCGGGATATCTTGTATGTTGACAGGGATAGTAGTTTATTTTTTGCATCAACTTTCCCAAGAATAACCATTGTAATGTATACATATTAAATAAAAGGAATCTGTGGATTGCTATAATTATCTACGTGGTGAAATGACATAGCATTTAAAAGTAGATAATAAATTTTGGTAAGACATGGTACATTGATGCACGGGGTAGTTTTATACACAGCGCATATTTCGGAAAAAGTAACTAGCTCAAATACATACGTATTTAAGCCTTCCTGCTTCACTCCTGTTTACAAGTCATATCTCTGCGAATGGAAGAAGTTTGAACCAAATCTTTGAAAATACAGCAGTTTTGACACGGTAAGTAAAAAATATATTTTGTTTTAAATTAATTTGCAAATATGTTTATGTTCTTGTAATATGATAAACTACTATCATTTTCCTTTAACCAAGTCCTCTTGCCAAAGCTCTGAGAACAATGTGGATACCTTAATGAGCTGCCTGCCCTGAGGAGTAAAATGCTTTGCTGGTCTTCGCTTAACCAGAGATCAGGTTCGAACACGATTATCACTAATGATTTTTTGCATTGTTCTTGAATGTTTTTGTATACATATCTGTGATGTCTTTCTTTTAATTACCCGATTAATTCCATTGTTCATGTGTCCCTCTCCTCCTCTATTTCACTCTCCAATTCCGCGTCCTGGGTATGACGACAAACTACATCCGCGTCCAGGGTAAGACTATAAACTACATCCAGCAGCAAGGCCTCTGATCAGGAGGCTTTGAGGAGCGTGAAACCACCTCTTAATTGCTGATGTTCCCAAGTCCCACCTTTACCCGGTTTGGTAGCACCTCTTAGGGTCCCAGCTATGGGAAAATAGTTAACCACCAAACTAGGGTCAAAACACTATGAAATGGTAAAAATAGGTTTTAATACCAGAAATACTTTGTAAAAAAAATATTATTACCAGCAATACATTTTAAAAAAAAAATATTACCAGCAATATATTTTTTGAAGGAAATACTAAGAGCGAAGGAAAATTCTTAGCTGAAATAGATATTTGAAGGAAAAATATTACCAGAAATAGATTTCTAGAAAAACAAACAGCAATGAAAATTTGGTCGCCATTAAATAATCCATTTAGTTTGATATGCCGTAAAACAAAACAAACCAAACCAACTCGCCCATTTTTCACTGTCTTTTTCTCTATCGGCCTGTCCTCTTACTCATTATCTCTTTCATATGCCTAAAGGTTTTGTTGGTACATTTCTTTGTTACAATCACCTATAATAAGAAGACATCAAGAGATCAACGAAGATGTCTTAAAGCAAGCACAGGCTGATGTCGGCACTTATGGCCTTTGTATATGTGACTTGATAATTGCACTCTAGGCCGCTTCATTAAAAAGTGGAAAATGGACAGTAGAACGCATCACTCGACCGAGGTGCAAATCACCAACTATCGGATACAGCGCCTTCAATATAGTGTACAATGAGGAACAGGGTTAAGCTCTTTTTCATATCTACAGAAAAGTGTACGACGACATTTTCGCCTTAATGCCTATGAATGCAGAAAGTTGGCCTTTCAATGCGTTGTCATGTTCCCGATTGAATGTCCTGAATCGTCGCATACCAACAAATGATGGTAAGTAATGTATGTTGTCACTTCGGGAACGGCACAATCTTTCCCTGAGGTTAGCTGAGAATATCAGCCTTTCTAGGGCAATAGGTTTCAGTCGTCACTGTGTGGACAAATTCTAATAGAATTTGTTGCAGATCAGGCATCGCAATAACTCTGGATCTGAATCCATTTATGATGTACATGAGACTGTCCTTGACTCAGTAAGATTCATCACCAAAATAAGTACACGTTCTTCTGGCAAGGCAGTGTCAGCAGGAAAAACAGTGTCGTGACCATTGTCTTTGCAATCAATACCATCGGGAACTCAATCCCATTTATGTTCCTGTTCTCCCACAAAAGTTACTGTTATGGCTCCTTACCTATAACTACAGAATTAACTCTTCCTAACACTATGTATACTACGCCTCTCAAGAGAGAGAGAGAGACGAATCGAGTCGAGTTGATAGTAGTTCACTCCAAACCAGAGTGACAGTCATACTAACATTTTCTAAATCTAGTATTATTATTCCGTGTAATATATCTTCGTTATTTCTACTCCTGTGTTCATATTGTTCTTCCTTGGTCCTAACCTAGATCATAACAGTTACAAATCTCATTCCATAGATCTACCCCTGATTCAAAATACATCGCAAACAGATCTGGCTGGATCAATGAAAAGGCTTTTCCTGAGTACATAGCACATTTGTCAAGTCTGCAAACCCAACTGTTCAACATCCACTGACCCTGATCCTAGACAAACACATTTCTGTCGTAGCAAATAATTTGTTCAAAGCAAATCATATTACCCTGCTCTCCATTCCATCTCAATCATATCACAAACTACAGTGTGATCTACGAACCTGTTAAAATATATATGAAGAATAGTTCACATGCTTGAATGAGAGAAAATCCAGGAAGATCAATGACAATATATAAGGTCCCGTCAATTGGTCGACTGACTTTTCACTGAGCGATGACTCAAGGAATTATCATTGTCCTACAGATGCACAGGTACCTGGCGCGTCGGTAAGGACATTTTTACTAATACTGATTCCAGTGCATCGGTCTTAACCAAAACATAATTATTATAATGCCCAAAACTTTGATAGCATGTCTGAAATTCGCGGTATCAACACAATGTCTGCCACACCCAGTACCAGCACAATACATGCAGATTTCAGCTCTAGGATAATACCTTCAACTCCGAGCACCAAGGCTAATTCTCTAGCATCTAGCACTAGTGCTATGGACATAGTTCCTGCAACTAGTTTTACATCTGTAAGTCTCAGCACAAAATGCATGCACCAGCACCGCATCTCCAGCCCCAAGGAGCAGAACAGATTTTTTTAAACATTTGTTTTGTCCCCAGGATATTCTTCCCATCTCTCAGGTGGAACGTTTGCTGTCAGCACGTCCAGACAGAAAAAAGAGGACAAGCGAAATACTCAGAGATACAACATGTGAAAATCTTCAGTCAACAAAAAGAACGAAGTATTAAGAAAATCTCAGGTGTGGAGGAAACGGACCAAAGAATGGAAAGAGCAAAGGGCTAATGGATGGGGAAGGAGAGAAAGCACCTGTCAGCAAAGGAAGGAAATGATCAAAGGAATTAAAACCAGTGGTTGTATCATCATATTGTGAACCATACGTAGATTAGTGAGACTGCATATATTGCCGTCACGCGTATAAAAACTCTTGGGTGGGGAGGAGTGTATCTAATGTTTAGATTGTCAAGACTAGGCTCACGAGGATCAGTAGATGAATAGATATATATTTACTCCTTAGTATACGTTGGTAGGTTTAACATATATATATATATATATATATATATGTGTGTGTGTGTGTGTGTGTGTATGTGTGTGTATGTGTGTGTGTGTGTGTGTAATTTGACAGCAACTTTTCTTTTAAACATGTTGTGTTGAATGTCAACACATGTTTAATATATATATATATATATATATATATATATATATATATATATATATATATATATATATATATATGAATAGACGAGAAAAATAACAGCACTCGTGGCCTGACGATTGCATCTAGCATGAAACAGACTGTCGCCTCTAGGTATTGACTTCTATGTTCACTTTTATATTTACACACGCTCTATCTCTGATATTGAGCTCTTTATCCCATAAATATAGCACATTTTAAGACTATATTTCTTCATATATATATATATATATATATATATATATATATATATATATATATAAGAAGCCGTAGATATTTTTTATATATAGTACCTCAATATTAAAATATTAAAATAATATTAAAAATAGACCGTTAATAATATTATATGAAACGTTTACTTAACTTTTAAATATCAATTTTATCCCGACTTCGAAGTTTCTTGTTAAAATGTCCAGTCTTCAGTTTTTTTGTTCAATTTTTTACAGCTGAAAAACATGCGCATGTAAAAGAACGTTAAATTCATGAATACGCATGTGTAAAAAACGGAGTAAAACAGCGGATTGAAAATGAAGCAGAATAAATTGGAAAAAATGGGAAAAAAAATGGAAATACTGTTTAAAAACACAACCTCTGAAGACTGGAAATTTTACCAAGAAACATGAAAGTCGGAATATATATATATATCTTTCTGTTGATTCAAATATTCTCTTGGTTACATTAAAAATAGCATTTAAGCCCACTTTTGTGTTGTAAATTCTTTGTATCAATTTGTTTTGTCCTGCATCAACATATCCGACCTAGTACATCAATGTGTCCACAGAGCTGATGCATTTTATTTGCTGTTATAAAAGCATAATATTATGAAAGTTCTGCATTCTATGCATTTCAAATATATTCAATAATTGTCCAACATAATGGTGTATGTCTGTGTCTTTCATACAAACATTTTCATGGTAACTGCTTAGACGAGTTTTTTTTTTTTTTTACCTAGTGCCCGACTACGTGAATTTAAGTGTCCTAAAAGACTGGTATCCTTTTACTGTTGAAGTACCGTAATGCGACCGCCACTTCTACTCAAAGAGTTTCTTTTTTTCGCACTTCCCACCTGTGGAACTGCCTTCAGTTTACTTGATTCCGTGATGACTACAATCTTCAAAATGTAAATGCAATATTAATAGCCATCTTCTGTCTTCTGGATCCCGTTCATCATTTGCCTTTTCTCTATCCTCCCTATATTCAGTCTTCGCTTTCATTTTCACCACCTGTAACCCCAACGTACTAGTGGCATTTCCATCTTTCTTTGCGTGAAATCATTACAAAATGTGTTTGCCAGACAACTTAAATAGCGATCTTGTAATTGTTGTTGTTTAGCACAATCAGGAAAACATTGAACGTGCCCCGCCATACTCTATATTATAAATTTGTATCATATCTTTAATGAACGTCAATGTTTTAATATCTGTAACAGAGGTTGTCCGATGTTGCCAAAATGTACAGTGCCTTATTTTAAAGGTTTATATTCAATGAACTCTCTTAGTTCATTTTATGCACTCGTTAAAACACAAGACTATTTAGCATTTGAAATAGTAATATATTGGTTATTTGAACCAACCATAATTCGAGGGCAAGTATTTGGTTTAATCATGTTTCTGGATAGATTCTTTTAAATACAGTGTCAAAATCGTGGTAGTAAAATCCATATTACCAAAAAGAGGAAATAACTGCACTTCTAGTTGTAAACTGCGATAGAAACGAGGCTGTATGTAACTAAACACAAACACATTTACACTGAAATATACATTTCTTCATTTCTTCATAAACGTTAATCATAATCGAAAATCGATGAGCCATCGAAATATATTTTGCCATTTAAAATCTTTCTATAATTGATTGTTATTAGAACAAGCTAAAGCTAATCTGAAAAGCGTTCTAATCTCTTGTCAACTTTTCGTTGGATAATTGTTCCTATTTTCAGATTCTGTTTTCTGTGGTTTTCTTATTTTTAATTTAAAGTTGAAAGGATACAGCATTGGCAAACATTATAATTGCATCAAAAGACAACAATTTTTATTTTTATTCTGTCCGGCAAACATTTAAATCTTTAATACATTTGTATTTTATACCTTTCAACAACGAAAACAAATATAAACTCTCTTGAAACTTGCAACCATTAAATGTACTACTATTAATCGTAAACCCTGTTTGTTTACTACAGCTTATTTCTAAAGATGCAACTAAAGTTAAAATATTTTCGGCAATATTCAGCAATGCTGAGGACTGTTTTAATGCGAAGAATTCTACCACAGTTAAGTGTTCAACAATAATCTGGAGCTTTGCCCAGTAATTAAAATCGATTTTTACTTATGGCGCAGATAAAGAGCTCTTTAAATGAAGACGAAAATTCAGACTTTTCATATTTTATTTCAATTTTTGGACGGCCGGTTTTAAATCCTCGAGATAAACAAGTATTTCCACATAATCTTCATCAGTGTAAATAAAAAAGATAAAAAGACATAAGCAAACTTAATGATATCTTGAGATGCTACCATATTTTTGACGATTTTCTCAAAACAATACTTTAAATTTAATGAAATTCTCTATTCTTTGAGTACCCATTTCTTATTAATCGACTCTCATATAGCAATATAAACTCCAGTTATAAAACCTGCTAAAATTGTATGAAAAATATAATTACAATAAGAATAACAATCTTAGAATTGAGATATTACGCATACGTTGAGTTTTGTTCGGATTTGAGACGAGGCTTTAGATTTATTTAAATCAAAATAAAACACTGTGAAAAACAACTTTCAAGCAAACAATATTTTTATTTACTTTTTCCTAGCAAACTGGTCATTATCAGCATAATTATAAGTATGGTAGGGATCTAGAAGTCGATTTTCTTTTTATTGACAGAAAAAAAAAACTTACAGATGCATTAAAAGGCCCTCGAGTATCATGTGATAGTCCGTTGGTGAGAATATTTTCTGTTTAAGTCACAACATAGTCTGATGCGGCATCCAGTTTCAGTTCGGTTGATCACGACGCACAACACAATTCTCATACGTCTAAAATATAAACCTACGATAAAACACCAGCCATGTACATTGTCCTTCATGGGTAGTTACAATTAAGAACTCTTTATCTTTGTCACCTTTGCTTAGCTTGTCATTTTAATACTTTTGTTTTAATTTCTGTGGTGTATATATTAATGTCTTGTATCTTAGTATGAATTAAATTTTTGTACGTAAGTGTTGCATAGAAAATATTTTCGTGTATAAATTTGAATTTTGGAATTCACTTAATATTTCTTTGGCTGTTCTTATATTTCCTCTCGTCATATTAACGTTTTAGTATATTAGCAATATCCGAATTCTTGTAGTGAAACATACAAAGTGGAGAAGTCAATATATTTTATCTCTTTTTCCAAGCGCCTAATTAGTATTTCGGCTTTGAAACATTGCAGGGGATCTTTCATATTTTTCCTCATACTAAGGCAAAATATACCAATCAATATATTTTATGTAATGTAATTTTATTTTCTTAAATATGTTTATAAGGAAAATGGAAAAAATGATAACCCGAAGTCTTTCACACGCATGCACATAGACATGTAGACAGTGACAACCCTATTTGAGCTCCCTTTCTCTCCCACACAAATGCACATACAAATACACACGCACAAACACACACACACACAGACACACACAAACACACACACCTCTTTAAATCTTCTCTCTGGTAAATTTTAATGCAACCTCCATCTTTGGACCTCCCTGCCCCTCTCTCGTCTGTTACCCCTCTACATAGATCTCATGTCCTCCCGCACTCTCACACATATACTCTTACTAATTTTTTCCCGGAGTTGTTTTTTCTGTTTTCTTTTTGAATTTGTAGGTCTGATGAATTGTATCGTTTTTACGATTCCAATGGAATAAATTATGACCATGGAATATTAGTGTTCAAATCTTTTTATTATATCCTTACTCTGTCCTGGACATTGAGTTCTACCTGGATCATATCCTCTTGGAATTATTTTTATACATATATGTATGTGTATATATGATTGCATATGTATGTGTATATTTACCACTAATATTATCTATCTATCTATCTATCTATCTATCTATCTATCTATCTATCTATATATATATATATATATATATATATATATATATATATATATATATATATATACCTACGTTTGTAGTACAACGTACCGCTTCATAGTTTTCCAAATTGTCGGGCACCAACTGGTGAATGAAGGCTTATTACGGTTTTTTTTAATACTGGGTCTCATAGAAGGAAAGCTAAATTCAACGCAGATTCAAAGATTCAATTTTAATATAATCTTAAAATATTATTAGGGTGTAAACTCACAATATATATATATTGTTAGCCACAGATAGACTGTTTCGAAGCTAATCAGTGTGCCTAGACATCTGATTGTCTCAAGCTGAGATCGAAACCCAACTAATTTGGTATCAATGGCGCACAGCTGCGATAAAGGTGAATTTAGACGAATTTATTTTTAGAAAAACACGCCAGTGACCGGAAACCTGAATTGCCCCAGCAGTAGTAATAGTTACTCTATACAAATTCACTTTTCTACCCGAAGGGCACAACAAAAAGTAATTTCTTCAGGAGCACGTTTATATATTGTTATCCACAGACAGATTGTTTCGAGGTTTCACAGCTCATCAGTGTGGCTAGACATCAGACTGCCTCAAACCTGGATCGAAACCCGACTAATTTTTAATCAGTCGGAGATTTTACCCGTAAATTGTCGCACGACAGGGATGAAGGTGAATTTAGACAAACAACCAAACACACACACACACACACACACACACACACACACACACACACACACACATATATATATATATATATATATATATATATATATATATATATATATATATGAAAAACTACATATATCATACCTATTGCATATATAAAGCAAGAGGTACATTTTCAAATATTATTATTTTCTCTATATCGGTGATTTAACATTTTCATTTGTCCATACATATACATATATATATATATATATATATATATATATATATATATATATATATAGATATATATATATATATATATATATGTATATATATATATATATATGTATATATATATATATATATATATATATATATATATATATATATACAAATTCTTGTAAAATATATAACATTGTCCAAATCTTTTTAACACTTTCATTTTTCCATATATATATATATATATATATATATATATATATATATATATATATATATACAAATTCTTGTAAAATATATAACATTTGTAATAGCTTGTAAAGACATGCATATATACATTTGAACAAATGGGACATAATTACTGATTGATTCGTTTGTTAATGAATCTGCTTGTGTCTTGATACAGCTTTAAACATACATTTTCGATTTCTAAATACTTCAAACGTTCAGAAGACATACGGATGTTTAAGCTTTTATACGATTTATGCTGTTTTGTTTATTTAGTTTTATAATTAAGTAAATATTTTATTTCTCACTCTTTTTTATTGTGTACAGAGAGTATAAAAAATTCAGCCCAGTCCTTTGTAGAGGAATATGGCTTGAACCTTTATTTTAGATTTTAATTCAATTTATGTAAGGAGACCCGTTTTTTATCGTGGGAAAGGAATTTATTTTCTGCTGATTCCTGTTGTGAACTTGAGTTCAGCGTCAAAACCGAACGATGTGTTTTTTTTCTTTCTTCGTTTGCAAAGTTTAATCAAAAGGTCAAAAAAATAAATTAAAATACAAAAAATAATAGATTCCTTATTTTTAAAAATCAGTAAAAAAACAGGAAAGTTAAACGAGTGAACTTACATTTTTTTTACTTTTTTCAGTTTGTACAATTTAGGTTTCTGAAGTTATTAAATATCCGAACGACACTGACACATTGGGGACGCCGTCAGTGACGTCTAAAAGGCTGGGTTATCTGATCCTCCAGAGGATTTAAGGAAAGCCTATCAATCAGTGTTTTTCCATTGATTATAACTCAAGAAAAATGTTCCAATGCTAATGCGTAGAAAAATTCGTTTAATTTTCTTGTTTCTTACAAACAAACACAAGCTCTATATCATATCACACTCTTTTATATATATATATATATATATATATATATATATGTGTGTGTGTGTGTGTGTGTGTGTGTGTGTGTGTGTGTGTGTGTTTATAAGTATGTATGTGTTCTGTGTGAGAGAGAGAGAAAGAGAAATGTTTTTTATTAAATGTAAAATACAGCATGTACGTTAAAAACTCAATGAAAAATGCAGAAACATACGAATACTGAACATAAAATATAAAAAAATACTGCCTGAAAAGTATGGCCTACAGTGTAGGCCATACTTTTCAGGTAGTATTTTTGATTTGATTGGATTTGCAATGCGTTCCTAGAATTATTAGTCATCAACCTTTTCAATTTTGAGTTCTGTGAAGAGGAAGAATTAGCAAGCCTTTCCAGTGATCGTGGTCTCAAATTGAAGTACGCACAACTGGCATTGAACGCCTTTTGGATTTCTGTTATGGAAGAGTATCCAACTCTAAGTAAAAAAGCCATCAAAATTTTACTGCAATTCTCAACTTCGTACCTATGTGAACTGAGATTTTCTTACCTAAACAACATTAAAAATAAAAAACGTGAAAGACTTAAAAATATTGAAGAAGAGTTAAGAGTGTGTCTCTCTCACATTCGCCCAAATATTGCAGCAGTAGTCAAGAAGCACCAGGCACAACTGTCCCATTGACATTCACCATTATTATTTTATACCCGATATTGAATACAGGATATGTTGATTTATGGGAATGAAAATTCTTCTTATATAATATTCTTTGTTTTTTATTATTTTATTGCAAAAAGGTTTTATGAGTGGAAAACATTTATTTTTTGTGATAGGTGTACCGAGAAAATTTAAAGAACACAATAGTTTGCCACCATGTAAAAAAGGTTGGGAGCCACTGCCCTACACGAAACTCTTAGTAACGAGATAAACTGGTATTAGTACATCCAGGAATGCCATTTTGTTGTCGTTTATTCGCTCCATTGTGAACTGTATCGATGATCTTTTTGGTCCACATCGTCCAATAGTAGTTGAACCTCAACTTGAGGTGGCCAGTGTATGAAGGTGTCATATATGTATCTCAGTCATAGGATTGGCTTTAGTGATGTGGATTCTAATGCTATTTCTTCGAAGTATTCTATGTATATGTTTGTCATTGCTGGTGATAATGAAGAGCCCATTGCTAAGCCTTCATCCTGTCGATATATCTGATCCCATTTCGAAATGAGTTGTTTGTGTAGAGAAAGTCAGCATCTCCATCAGGTTATCTATTCGTATAGTGGTCTGTTCTAGAGATGAGTCATAGGCCAGTCTGTCCCAGATTACCGATAGTGCCTCTTGGTGAACAAACCCGCCACGTAAAGGATCACCATCATCTTTCCACAGGTTCTCTGACTCAACACGGAGGCCTACATTAAGTACCTTGAGGAGGTAGTGCTGACATGGATGAAGAAGGTGGCTGCTGAAAGACCTACATCTGGCAACAGAACTCTACACCATGCCACACAAACCAAGAGAACCCTGCCATAGCTGTCAGACAATTTCTACGAGCACATCAGACCTTACATCTGTTCACCTACCTCCCCAAGCTGCAACCTCCCAAATTGATTACTTTCACGAAGTTGGAGGGTCTTTCAGACATATAAATCTGACTTTCGTATTAATGGGTCAATTATATCTACAAGTAAGCGACTCGGAGGGTGACATACACAGCCTTGGCAGCTAACAAACGGCCTAATCGGAATACCGTCTTTGTGAAATTTGTGGAAACCGTATATGTGAGGTAGCTTGGTGTAACTTTGCAAAAACTGCCTGTATGTCTTACGAGGGAAGTGGTCCTTGTTCTTGATTAGTATCTGTGACAGTTTTCATCTGTCTTCATTGTTGGATCATTCTTTACTTTAATTTAGCTACCATTTCTAATGAGGTCTCCTAGATTTATGTATATTCCGATCTGTCCATGACTACAGTCGCATTGCCTTTTTAGCTGGTAGTATAAAGATGTTTTCATACCTCTGTATGGTTCTGATTGTCAGCCTCACCAGTTTCGTGATATCTGATTTCGGCGGCTTGGCTTTCTCCATTATCTGTCTCACTTTCCATCTTAGTTGATTCGCAGGAGCCTGAGGGACGTTCAAGGCTATTTTCTCGATTCGGGCATTAATATCCAAGTATAGTATCCGCCTGATGGTTGTGGCGAAGTTGAGACCGTTGTTTAGTACTGACTCCTCAGAGGCACTCAGCTGGTGTTGATTACTGCTTTCACTGGATGTGGAGAGTGATAGACCTTGTGCGTCATCTTCTGATCTTTTAATCTGTTTAACTTTTTGTACTTGACGAACCTTGACTGCATAGAATTCGTGTCTGAAGTTTTTCTTCATCGGTAATTCTGTTGAAGAATGCTTTGAGCCTCTGGTAGATATCAGATTGCAGTTTCTGTTTTGTCCAACGCTTGTAATAGATTCCTTCTCAGAAAAAGGCGTATCCCGCTTTTTCTGTAACAAGACTGGATCTCCTTGAATTGACAAGAGGTCTTTGTGCCAAGCCTGGAGGGATGTGTCATAAGTTTCGGCATCGGTTTAGGAATGTTAAATGGTTCGATATTCGGGCCAGACACTGGTGGAACTTTTGTAATTGTCTCCCTATTTTCGGGATATTGCAGAGGATGTTGGATGTGTCTAATGGTGATTACGAAGGTGTTTGAAGTGATAACTATTCCTGGCAACGTTATGCCTCCATTCATCTTTCCACAGGGTCTCTGACTCAACACGGAGGCCTACATTAAGTACCTTGAGGAGGTAGTGCTGACATGGATGAAGAAGGTGGCTGCTGAAAGACCTACGTCTGGCAACAGAACTCTACGCCATGCCACACAAACCAAGAGAACCCAGCCATAGCTGTCAGACAATTTCTACGAGCACATCACCCCATACATCTGGCCACCTAACCCCCCAGGCTGCAACCCCCTAAATTGTTATGTGTGGGGCGCAGTTGAGCAAGAGACCAAGAAAACTCCTTGTAACACCAAAAGAAAAACTGAAGGTAAGGATTACGACAGAATTCACGAACTTAAACAAGGAGTTTATCCAGAAGAGATTCCGAAGTCGTCTGGAGGCCATGGCTGAAATTAATGTCGATTTTATTGAATAAATTTATTCTTTAGTATTTCAAGATATTTTGTGTAATTTTGTGTAATTTTGGTAAATATAGCTGTTAAAATGGGATGTTAGTGTTGTTTTGAATTTTGCGTAATTTAGACGACAATTTATCCATCGCACCCTATAAAAGAACGAGTCATTTTCTCGTCGGGTTATGATTTTCATATGGATGCCCTGTATAACCCCAAAACCCATTCAAAAATATCTATACAGTCAACAGAATACACCTACTTTCTCAGATTGATGTTTCAAAATGGCTTTGAACAAGAGAAACATGTACGTCTCAGCGGGGATCATTCTCTTTCTCACCTCGTGGACTGACACTCCATGATTACAAACAAATAAATACACCGGATAACAGAAAACTGCAACTATTGAAGACTCTCGACAACAGCAACAACTAAAACGGATACCACATGTAACACGCAAGAAAATAATGACATTAGATGTTGAACTTTCACTTCAATCAAAAGGTTAGGAAGCAAGTCCCCATCAATACTGGAAAGATCTATAAAATTTATTGGACTTGAGAAACCTGTTTTTCGGAAAAATTATTTCATAGGAATAATTTTATAAATGTCAACCGACAGCAGCACTGACTAATTGGTCATTGAATTCTAAATGTTTCCTTGTAAGGAAACGGCTCATATTATCATTTACAAGGTGATGAACGACCGTCGAGTTGCATAATCAAAATGTGACACCACCAAGTAAGTTATTGTAAATATTTATAATAAAATTAGATGCCATGAACTAAAATTCATATGGTGTATTTGTCATATGTATATAAGTTTATCATGAGAATTTCACCACCAGTGTTTGGTTAATATTAATTTAATTAATATTAACGTTTGTCACTACCAAGTTAGTTACTGCAAATATTTACAATAAAAATTAGATGTCATAAATATGAAATGTACATGGTATATTAATCATACAAATATCAGTATATCCTGAAAATTTCATCAACTCGTCCTGTCAGTTGGGGATTCAAAATACGCCGACTGCACTTCTGCAGAGGGGTAAACCACCCGGTCCCATCAAATAAAATCAGGCGTCCAGGGTAAGACGATAATCTAAATTCAACAGCAAGTACTCTGATCAGGGGGTTTTGATGACCGTGAAACCACCTCTGAATTTTTGGTGTTTGGTAGCGCCTGTTGGGTTCCAGCTATGGGCAAATAGTCCCCCCCCAACAAAAAAAAAACTAGGGACAAAACACTATGGGAGTGTGGGGATGGATTTTAATAGCATCAATACATTTTAAATTAAAAAATTATTAGCAGTAAGGAATTTTTGAAATGACAATTATCAGCAATACATTATTATAATGAAAGTGACATCTTAGTTGATCCACAGGAGCCTGAGGGACGTTCAAGGCTATTAGTGTAATAGATTCGATATTGATTTTTAAGAAAAAATATTACCAGCTGTACATTTTTGAAGGAAGAAAATATTAGCAACAATACATTTCTGAAAGAAAAGAAATATTACCAGCAGTACATTTCTGAAAGAAAAAAATATTACCAGCTGTACATTTTTGAAGGAAGAAAATATTACCAGCAATACATTTCTGAAAGAAAAAAATATTACCAGCAGTACATTTCTGAAAGAAAACAAATATTACCAGCTGTACATTTTTGAAGGAAGAAAATATTACCAGCAATACATTTCTGAAAGAAAAAAAATATTACCAGCAATACATTTCTGAAAGAGAACAAATATTACCAGCTGTACATTTTTGAAGGAAGAAAATATTACCAGCAATACATTTCTGAAAGAAAAAAAATATTACCACCAGTACATTTCTGAAAGAAAAAAATATTACCAGCTGTACATTTTTGAAGTAAGAAAATATTACCAGCAATACATTTCTGAAAGAAAAAAATTTTACCAGCAGTACATTTCTGAAATAAAAAAAATATTACCAGCTGTACATTTCTGAAAGAAAACAAATATTACCAGCAGTACATTTCTGAAATAAAAAAATATTACCAGCAGTACATTTCTGAAATAAAAAAATATTACCAGCAGTACATTTCTGAAAGAAAACAAATATTACCAGCAGTACATTTCTGAAAAACAAAAAGATATTACCAGAAATACATTTGTGAAGGAAAAAAATTTACCAGCACTACATTTCTGAAAGAAAACAAATATTACCAGCAGTACATTTCTGAAAAACAAAAAGATATTACCAGTAATACATTTTTTAAGAAAAATATATTATCAGCAATATATATTTGTATTAAATAACCGACTGAGTTTGATATGACGTAAAACAAAACAAATTTCATCAACAGCGATTGTTCAAATTTAATTTTATTGACAGTACTTAGCAAAATATCAATTTTATATTTGCTATAAATTTTACAGCTATGTTAAACTGGTTTCCTTCGGATACACATTTTATTGTATCAAATTTTGATGAGATTATATTTGTAATATATGAACATTTTAATTTTGTAAATGGTGCTTTTATAGACAAATGTTTAGATACACTAGTGGGTTATGCAAATCGTCAAGTACAGTAAGGATGCTTTCTGATGAATTTGTTTCAAAACGACACTCCACTTGATATCCTACAGAAGATAAATTGATCCGTACACTTAAGAAAACGGGATCAATAATCAATATATACAAATGATACTTGACATATTGATTGAGGGAATCAACGCATGAACAACTACACTGATCAGAACAGACATATATGTGTATGGTGTGGGTGGTGTTTTAAGTGGGCAAGTTTACATTTAATTAATATATATATATATATATATATATATATATATATATATATATATATATATATTATTATTATTATTATTATTATTATTATTATCATTAAAGACGGCAGTCGAGGTACTGCGATTAAGATTTTCATTTTATTTTTCTTGTGTCCGAACAAGTGTTTTCTTTTCTGGACACAGAGTGTGTAGAAACTGCCCAAATGGTCTGTAAATCCGAGCGATTTCGGATATAATATACTTTTAGCCATTATCAAGGATTATTTTATTATTGCTTTTTAACTCCAGAAACATACACACAACCCATACACCTAGTTAAAAAGCAAAAATAAAATTATCCTTGGTGATGGCTAAAAGTATAGCCGAAAGCGCTCGGAATTACAGAATATTTGGACAGTTTCTACACACTCTGTGTCTAGAAAAAAAAACACTTTTTGAAACACAAGAAAAAATAAATAAAAAGCTTAATGGCAGTACCTTATTTGTTGTCTTTAATGAAACATGTATAAATGAAGGGCTGTTGCCTAAATACACAACATATATATATATATTTATATATATATAATACTTTGGAACTCGTATTCGAGTATACCCGTCTCTTAGGGCGGCTAACCCGTAAATATTGAAGACGCTCGCTCAGGCGCATTTGTGTTCGTTCAACACCAACAGAGCTAACCTGTGGTCTATACTGCAACTATGCAGTTTAAACCTCTCCAGACCGATAACATCAAGAAGTCTACTTTCTGGCTAATCAACCGTATGAGATTCGAACCCGGGTCTCATGTCAGAAAGCGAATTCTAGCCACGCGACCAATATATATATATATATATATATATATATATATATATATATATATATATATATATATATATATATATATATATATATATATATATATATATATATATATATTAGTAGTAGTAGTAATCTTATAAGTATATATATATATATATATATATATATATATATATATTAGTAGTAGTAGTAATCTTATAAGTATATATATATATATATATATATATATATATATATATATATATATATATATATATATATATATATATATATATATATATATACATATATAAATATATATATATATATGTATGTATTAGTAGTAGTAATCTTATAAGTATAAGAAACTATACTCGTTCGGAAAACCTTCGGTGTCTTGATTTGCAAATAAAAGCCAGACTTCCCTGACGATCGGCTTAGGTGAAATATTGGTAGGTTTGTCTGGCTCTCTAGGTTTAACTATATATACATATATATATATATATATATATATATATATATATATATATATATATATATATATATATATATATATATATATATAAACAGATATACAAACATATGAATAAAATGCAATTGAGTTTTTTAAATAAATACAAAAGTTAACCCTTTTGATACTCATGGCTTGCTGCTCAAAGAAATGTATTCTAAACAAGTGATTTGGGAAGGATAATGTATATTTAATATTTGTAGAGTTAATTAAGGCCCATGAATGATTTGGCATAAATGTGTAAAAGATTTTCCAAATTCGTCTTCTTTTATGTGACATTTCAATTCAGGACATGTGTTGTAACGGTTCTCCACAACTTCCTATCTTTTTCTTCCTTTACTCTCCCTCTCTGTCCCTACTCTACCATCCATTTACACACGCTAGTTAGGTTTCTTGTTCGATGTTTCCCTCAGCACCTCTTGTCAGTGATTTGATTCGTCAGCGTACAATTCTCAAGCCTACTTTCCTCATTTCGTTTCCAATAAACGTCAACTATTTCTTTTCTAATTCTAAGTACAAATGTCTTTTTTGATTGCATTACCGTCCTCATTTCTCGCATCTTCCATTCATCGCATTCTCAATATCTTTCTTTTGAAACAAATGTTTCTTGTATCACATTCAGTGCTCTATAGTAAGATATAAAACATATTGCTATTCAGCAGTGTTTCTCTTTTTTCTAATGACATTTTCTGGTCGCTTAATACTTTCTTTAATTTTTGAAAAGTCACTCTCGCTATTTCAATTCGCCGTTTTCTGTGTCACATTTTCTGTTATCATATATAACATTTTCAAGTTATATTTTTATATTTGTTTAACTCTGAAATCTCCAATCGGTGACTTGCATCTTGACCTGTTCCTCTTGAAAATTACCATACATACTGCCTTGTTAAAATTACATTTTCGTTCATTTTTTATTTATTTCAATTTGTCTTTGGAAAATATCTTTAATAAAATTTATTAAAATATTTAGACGCCGATGTGTGAATACATGCATGTATAAGTATTTAATGAACTTACTTTAAAAAGATAGAAGGCCGGGTACATATTAAGTAATAATATTATAGAAATTTATAGAGGTAATTTATGAAAGATTTTTGTGTATAGAACTCCTAACTTGAATATAATCACGGAATACTTGTAACTAAACTGACAACGGCAACCATAAATGCAGCCTGCTTTAGCTTACATAAACCATAAGCCCTTAAAATGAAAATATTAAAGAGTAAGATCAGAATTCTGTAATAAATTAGGTTCCAAATTGATGTCCATAAATCTTGACCAAAGCAATATCAAGGAATCAAATTACGTTATTATATCTTCAGTAGCCGAAACACAAAAGACCATTCCAAGAATACCTAAATGGAAAAAGATACTCCTGTGGGACAACAATCTTAAGTTGAAAAGATTGATACAAAAAAGAAACAAGCAGGAGAGGAAGAAAAATACATGAGAGAATACTAAACAATTACCAAAAAAATAATAAAGAATACAGTTAATTTTCTGAGAAACCAATATATTTCGGAAAATTGGAAACAAAATTAAGGAAGCCAAGCAACAAAGACAATTTGTTGTATTGCTGTGCAAATCAAAAAATCACAATAGCATCATACAACTGAAACGAACAAAGAGGAAATGTTCTGATCTTAAAAAAGATTCTGAGTCACGTTTCAACCATGGCTAAACTAAAGATACCCGCGAAAAAATAGAACATATACAAAATTTGTCTACAAACATAAACAACGAATCTAGAGATAGGGAATTTAAGAAATCTCTAAGATTATTAAGGAATAATAAAACGCCCCTTGTCATTGAGACTGAACATTTGGAAATAACGTACCTTCTTCCCGTATTCAATAAAGGTTTCTCCATTTTATGAAGTCAGTCGGGAGTAAGAAACTCATTCCGAAAGAAACGGCGCTTATCGAACATTAATGTACGATGGAAGCAAAGATCTAGTCTACAAGACCAACACACACATAGAGAGGGACCTCGGTTTGTTCCATTATAGTGAAATTACTAATGAATATTGTCTTAACACGACTCTCATCGTTTGATGAACGTCAACCCCGCACAACCGAATTTAATTTTCTTTCTACCAAAGGTTGTAATGGTGGCATATGTGTCATCGGAAAACTTCAGGAACTTTAATACCGTTCAATTGAATATTGCAAGGCTACTATGCCGACCTCAAAGCAGCGTATGACTCCAGTAATAGATACTTCTTTTTATCCTTAGGAAACCCTTTTCCAGACACTGGCTCAAATCAATGTCTCGATCTGATAGAGACACTTCATCGATTCACAAACACATATATTCCGATGAAGACCTCAATACAGAAATATTTCAAATCATAACAAAGAGAAAATGAGTCTCTGTATATCTAAAACTTTCTTGGACTATACCCTGCGCATATACAAGCACAGATGTGATGAGATAAGCACTGCTTATCTAAGCATTCCATTCCCCATCCTAAATGACTCTATTAACAGAAATCTGCTTCTCTTCCCGAGGCCAATTTAGTAATCATGTAGGTGCAGGGAGTCCTTATGCAGATTACATTATAATTGAGATAAGTATGACCTTGAACAAAAAATCAACATTCTCTACCAAGTATTCAAAGAAATAGGACTCAGTTTATATTTTTAAACAGGAACATTCATCTGGAATTAGAATGAGAGCGGAGATGCCACCTAGCTTAAATCCATATTAAAAATTCAGGATGTGGAAATAGGTAAATATCAAACACTTCAAAGACCTAATATTATTATACAGCCACTTCATACTTAACAACGATCAGGTCACTAAAGTATCTGGACGCTAAGAGAGAAGTTTTTCCTGGCTGCTATTCCAGACATATTACGCATTTAGTGGGTTTGTCTCAACAATCTCAGATAGCCTAAATATTTTGGGCTCATTTGTAACACTTTCTAATTTATACCAAATGTGTATACTGAATATTGTACAATACGACGTTAAGTGTGGAGTTGCTGTAATTGAAAAACACTGTTTTGTGGATTGGAGTAAACAATGGTCATTACTCGTTTCTTTTGAAATACCCATCTCAGTAATTATCGTTTTGCAAAAAGGCTGTGTATCAGGAGGATGGCAAAGAAACGCGCGAGGTAGATAACTTATTCGTCTCTTGACTGCTTATGATAGGCATTTTGAAGTTAATTCCATCTGAGAATGTGTTGCCTTGTCAGGTATTAAAGTGAGAGATTATGCCATCCTTATTCCAGGAATGCATAGGTTTGAATGAATTAAACATGGTGGGCAATATGAACATATTACAAAAGAAAGATAAATAAGATGAATAAAAAAAGAAAGAGATATGAAGCAAAAGAAAGGTAAATAATGCAAACAGTAGAAAGAAAGAAAGATAAGGCGATAGAAAGGGATAAAAGTGAAGAAACAGAGACAAGTACACCTTAAATAATACTGAAGAAAAATTAAAGAGGTACGTTCTGTTCAACGCCCAATGCAGATAACACATTATCAACATTGGAAAATCGCTTTTCCAAGCACACTTTAATTTGTTATCGTTGTTAGCACACTTTTATTTGTTATCAATTGACAAACTATTGTATTTTTTTCTTATTTTCATCTGTATTTCTTTTCATTTAATTATATGATATATATATATATATGTGTGTGTGTGTGTGTGTGTGTGTGTATATGCATATATATGTGTGTATACATATATATATATATATATATATATATATATATATATATATATATATATATATATATATATTCTGTTTATGCGTTATCTCAATAGATACAATTTATTTAGGTAAATGCCGTTTTTTAATAAACAGTATTAATTACATTTACCAGCTTGAATGTTCAAGAGATTTCTCAGAAAATATGCGTTCTCTTACAGTTTACACTTTGTTAACTCGATGCGTCTCTGTAGCAGAGTGGTATAGCAGGTCAGATCAGTTGATGGTTCCGTATAGAATCCTGCCGGAAACGCATATTTCCTACGAAAATTCAGGTCGGTAAATATGATTAATATTGTCTATCTATTTGAGTTATTTAAATAACAGAGCATTTTCTTAAATAAATCGTGCCTATTAAAATAACGCTTAAGCAGTATATATATATATATATATATATATATATATATATACATATATATATATATATATATATATATATATATATATATATATATATATATATATATATATATATTTATATATATATATATGTATGTATGTATGGATAGTTATATATAAACAGAAAAGATACTAAATAATTGCCGGATTTAATCCATTATATACATATACATATATATATATATATATATATATATATATATATATATATATATATATATGTGTGTGTGTGTGTGTGTGTGTGTGTGTGTGTGTGTGTGTGTGTGGTATGATGGATAAATTAGCATCTAAAATACGAAAAATGCAAATTACATTGACATCTTATTTTAACAGATATATTCACAAAAATGTCTTGAAATACTATAAAGTAATTTTATTCAATAAAATCGCCATTGACTTCAACCACAGCCATCAGATGACTTCAGAATCTCCTCAAATTCTTCTGGACGGTGTCCTTTTATAAGTTGGGGTATGCTGCCACAATCCTTGACATCAATTCATCCTTTGTGTTACAAGGAGTTTTGTTGGTCTCTCGTACAACTCTGCCCCACATATAATAATCAAGTAGTTGCAATCGGGAAAATTAAATGCCAAGATGTAAAGAGTGATGTAGTTGCAGAAATTGCCTGACAGACATGACTGGTCCCCTTGCATGTGTGGTATGGTGCAGAGTTCTATTGTCAGACATAGGTTTTTCCAGCAGCCAATCTCTGGAACCAGGGCAGCACTACCTCCTCAAGGATTTAGGCCCTACGGAAAGATGAATGATGGCATAACGTCGCTATCACTAGTAACTCCAAACACCTTCGTTAGACTAATCCAACTCTTTCTGAATTCTCTGCACTGTCAACGGAAACTCTGAAATGTTAGTGTTGGAGCTTCCGGTGCGAATGCTAAGCAGTACAGCATGCTGTTTCGAAATTTCTGTCGAAGTGAATTGCCTCAAGGTACTCTTTTTTATTACAGACAGTGTCCAACTCTCCTTAATAGGCAGTTTAGAAAATCAAAAACAAATCCTCCTGGGTGAAATAAAAAATATAAAATGGCGACAATTTACCCATTGCAGCCTGTATATATATATATATATATATATATATATATGTGTGTGTGTGTGTGTGTGTGTGTGTATGTGTATGTGTGTGTGTGTGTGTGTGTGTGTGTGTGCTTCAGGAATGACTTTCTTTTCTTTTCTTTCAGATTCTCTTTCATTTTTACTGAACTTTTATGTTGGATTCTGGGTATTTGGCATCACTGCTTTCATTTAAATTCCAGATCATAATTTCCGTTTTGCAATTGTAAGGTTATTTATAAATTGAAATTATTTGGTTATTTATTCCAAAAAAACTTACTCGGTTATTAAGGTCTAACATTATAAAGAGAGAATGTATGCTTGTCAGCAAAAGAGACATGCCAAATGTGTATTATGTATTGGGGATGTTAACATGAAGCATATAAAGTAACATATTTGTGTAGTTAAAAATGATAGAAATATAAAAAATGTGCCTTACAGAAACTAAAGAAAGTATTAAGAGATAGGTAAGTATCATTAGAAATAACGGAAACAGTGCCAAACTGTTGCGTATATGTAATTTTCCACATGACAGAGAACGCTAGAGAATTTCTTCATAGACGATGATTCAACCTGAAGTGACCGAGATGTAGTTCACGCGACCAGGACTGAAAATCCTATCAACAGGACATGTGAGAGACGAGGAAGATTTAAGGAAAATAGGATATACAAGAGAACATTATAACTATGATCAGAACGTGAAAGGAGCTCGCAATCAGAAAGAAACAATTGGGGCATATAATGAGGAATGCAAACATGGAGAATTTAACACATGCCAAACATATAGCTGGAGAAACATTGGATGAATAGCTGAGCATGGACAAACAGAAAAAAGTAATGTGTAAAAAGATATTTATATCAACAGGCATTTGGGAAGGCTTGGATAATTTATCAACTACATGACAAGAGAATTCATGAGAGACATCGTGTAACTTAACGAGTCTGTACGGATGGGTGTCAGAAAAAAGACGAAACGTCATGGTAAAGAAACCCGGTTATGTTCGAAATAAATGTTTATTTTATTGAATGATTGGTTTTTTTTATGGCTTATAAACCAGTTGCATGTTATTTAAAGCGATCAAATACTTTTACATTTTAATTTGCTTTAGAAAATAATGATTTATATATAAAAGTTTTACATAGCTGTTGTAGAGAAGAGGTGAATTCATCAATTTCCCATGAGTATTTTGGTAAGTGAATATAACGAACCCAACGGGAATTGGAACTCGTCTCTCTAATTAACAATTCCGAGCCATTATCCATTAAACCACACATACATCCAAGCTTACAGCAGCTTGTATTTCCAAGGGGTCACACATCTAGATACTGACCAAGTTCGACTTAAATTCGGTGATCGTACGGGGTGTTTCGACGTGATGTCGCCTTAATTGGAGTAAATGATCAGACGTTGCTGTTAGAGCAACAATAGAGAGGAAGTTGTGGGTAGCCAAGATCACCTACGTCCTAATATGTCATGGTAGATAAAAGAAGCGGAAGAAGTAGCCAGAATCGAATTTACGCCATTCGTGATTTGGTCTATGCAACACGTTCGCTCCGACTGGTGCAATTTATTAAATTTGGTACAGCACAAAGCCGCGAATGCACGGCACACGGCACGAAACGCACTCAGTCTAGGGGACTGGCTTTTTAAAGAAGTAATGCACTAGCGAGAATAAAAAGTTAGATTAGCGTGAAAGTGAACAAGAAATCCTCAAAGTGAATGACAGCAGTGATAATAAGAAATATTGACACTAGAAATAGAAAAGGATAATAGGTTTTTACTGAAGCTAATACAGATAATCCTTGTTATTCGCCATACTGATATCCCTCAATTATGCTGAGACTTAGAGATAAATAGGTAGATTTCCGAAATCTGATGGGGCAATACGAGATACTTGAAAACAATTTCCCAATAATTACATTTTAAACAGTTCTTACAACAACGCGAAAAGTAAATATGAAAACGATGAGAACTTGGGTTCGGAAAAGAGCAAATTAAAAATTAAGAAAATGAAACAGAAAAAAAATCTGGAGTCAAGACATCTGAAAAAATGCGAAACATGGAAATGGATGCTAAATTGTTTTTTTTTGCTTTTTAAATTTTAACAATTTATTTGTATGTTCGGAATATAATGTACCATTTTCAAATAAACCTTTAAATTGTGTTGTAATATATTATTATAATAGTTGCACAAAAATATATATATCTTTCGAAATTTAAATTAAAACATTATATGCCCGTCATCTTGAACATGACAAAAGAAGAGATGCGTTTGCTATTTTTGCATGTAATATTAATATATAAGCAGCAAATTTTGTCTGTTCGCCCATGTGTCTGAAACCCCTCTAAAACTCGGTCCACACTAGCTTTATATATTGTCAAACCTTTTTGGAAACAGAATGATCACTGGATTGAATATTTGCCCGCTCTTCATCCGGTGCTTGAACATCTAGCACTGGGATTTGTGCCCGGACCGGAAGGGAACAGTTAAAAATTAAAATTTTAAAATAACTGAAAAAAATTAGTGATTTTAAAAGAATTTAATTTATATTAAGTTTAAAGGTAACACAAAAAGTTCAAATGTTCTGTTTAAAATATTTTCGAAACTTTGTGAACTGAGAAAATCAATTTTATTTCTACAAAATGCCAAAGAATCAGACTTAAAGTAACGTGAGGTTTCGTAACGTGAGGTTTGGAAGTTCCGCGGAGTTTGTGATTTGAAGAACTCAGTTTTCGGTCTGAATCTGTCTTTTGGTCAGAATTGAAATTATAACCCGAATGTTGAAGTTCCATAGAGTAAATTGTAAAATTCAGAGTTATTTCTTCAATTTATAATTGCTGTTTTCTAACTGGACCAGAGGTCCCTTTACTTTTGAACCGGAGTCCCAACTAGCCCTCGGCAGGAATTAGCTTAAAATTCCGCACGCAGTGCGGGATTTAAGCTAGTAAAATATAACAGAAAATCTGCATTTGATCTGAGTTTAAATTCACCTACAACATTTTTCTTCTCTATACGGAAACACACCGACAAGCCCGCAACATTATACAAATAATGAAAATTATATGTTTAACAAAGATAAATGTTTATGTTCCGACATACGAGTTCCCTAGATCTCCACAGCTATATTTATTTCAATTTGTCTTAACCGCCGTAACGTTTTCTGGAAAAAATAATGGGGTATGTTTTCCTGTCTCATACTTGCTTAGTTTAAAAGTATTGACTTTGTCTAAAGTATGTTACATTATCTGCGTTGTATACCGTACATTTATCTTCATTTTTCATTGTCATATTTTACAAGGAATTCCTTTTTAGTTTTCGATTTTTACGTAACGTAGTGAAACTTTGTTTCCGTGTCTACATTTTCAGATTATATTTATTTATAAATTTCGTTTATTTAGTAATTTGTGTTAGTCTGGAAAGGTGATTATAGATGTTTTCTCTTCAAGACAAATTTTACAGTTTTTTTTTATTTATTTATTGTAGGCTGATATTGTTTCCCTTATTTCCCATGATATCTTGATAACAAATATCTTACAAAATACCACCATGAAAATTCAAATACATGCACTCTATACAATGTAGATAATGTTACTCGCTTTATATAAATCCAATACTTTAAATTAAACAAATAAGATGAGAAATCTACGAAAAAATAAAATAAACAATAAATAAATAAATTAACAAACTACAAATATACACACAAACATAAGTAAATGCAATAATCAATATATACTTAAGTAATCAATAATAAATAATTTGTCAGACAAGATAAGATAGCTACAAATAAGAACATCCGGATCCACAATTATATCTACTCAATAGCCTCTAGAATAATTTAAACCATAACTATTATCGTCCACCCAATAACTGTTAGGATAATGTAATAGACGTTACTACACATAATGCACCATTGACCAGCATATATAAAAAGTCGTGACATGATCTGGAGATTGCGTTAAATTATGAAAAACTATCGCCTCTTGTTGTTGGTATCAGTGTACGCTTTTATATTTACATACGCTCTATCCCTGATATTGAGCAGTTTTACCAATAAATATAGTATAACATAAAACTATATTTTATTATATACATATATATATATATATATATATATATATATATATATATATATATATAGGGTGGGATGTGTAAGTTGCCGATATTTTATATTTTTAGTTTCGCGCATGTCCGTTGATTGTTTTTGATTTTGTCGATTACACAGCCTATTAGGGTCAGTTAGTGTTAAGGGGTCTCTTTTCACACAAATGGACTCACCCAAGGTATACATATACTACTACAAGTAATAACCGAGGAGAGTAGTGGTACGTTGAGTCAAGGAGTCGAGACGGGACGACAGAAGAGTAGTAGAGTTCAGTAGTAGTAGAGTAAGTCACACACAGAGACGGCGGCAAGCGTCACAGTTAGCGAGCACGTAGACTCAGTAAGGAGTCATACCGCGATACTTCAATACCAAGACTGTATATATATTAATGCTACTAACCAGCATTCCTGGATCTACTAAACCCGTATTACCAGTTTGTAGTATTACATTAATACATTTATTTTCCTTATCCATTCCTTGCATTTGTTATTCATTGATATCGGATTCAACCCGGAATCCACAACAGTTAGGTACAGTCTGTGCGAAAAAAAGAGCATCATGACGCAATTCACTCTGCCAGAAATTTGGAAACAGAATTCTGTATTGCTTGGCATTCGAGCCAGAAGCTTCAAATGAACATTTTAGAGTGTTTGGTTATCACTCTGATGGCAGTATAGAGGATTTGGAAACAGTTGAAAGAGTTTAATGGGGATTACGAAGGTACAGCAGCTCTTAAAATTCTCTCTGATTGTTCGGATAGAAGAACTCCTGAATTTGTTGGTGACGACTTCTTAATCAACACGGAGGATTACATCAAGTATCGCAAGGAAGTAGCGCTGCCCTGGTTCAAGATGGTGGCCGCTGGATGAGCCTAAGTCTGGCAACAAGGAAAAGAGAGTCATGGCTTTCAGACAATTTCTGTGACTACATCACCCCTTACATCTGGGCACCTAAATCCCCAGACTGCAACCCCGTGATTATTATGTGTGTGGTGTATGGCGGAATTGGGCGAGAACCAACTAAACTCCTTGTAACATGATGAACTGAAGGCAAAGATTATTGGCAGCATTCACCAACTTCAATAAGCAGACCGTCCAGAAGAATTTCAGGAGATTCCGAGGTCGTCTGGAGGCCGTGGTTGAAAGCAATGGATATTTTATTGAATAAATTGACACATTTGTACTACAAGATATTTTTGTGTAGTTTTGGTAAATATATCTGTTAAAATTAGATGTCAGTGTAATTTCCATCCTTGCGTAATGTAGACGACAATTCACCCATCGCACCGTGTATGATAAAAATATAGTTTAACGCATGCTATATTTATGTATAAAAGTGCTCAATTTCATTGAGTGAGCGTAGTAAGGCCTGAAGATTGCGTTCAACATGAAACAGACTGTCGCCGCGTGAAATAGACTTTTGGTGTGTGTGTGTGTGTGTGTGTGTGTGTGTGTGTGTGTGTGTGTGTGTGTGTGTGAAATTCCTGTCTTCTTTTACAAAGAAATTTCATATTATTATTAGAGAATTGTCAGGTTGTGTGCTTATCCTTTTGAATACTAAGTGGAATACGGGCACACAGCAATGAGATCACACTAGGAACCAATGATGATGGCTATCCTTCTTGGAAATAATAAGAGGAAATAGCAAATATCGTATAGTTTACGAGTGAGCATGATAGTAAAAGAACTTTAACAGATAGAAGTTTCTATAGGAAATAGTATCTCCTTGGAAGATAGTGAAAGAGGAAGCAGTCTCAATTCAAATACATTGAATAGAGCCTGTAATTAAAAAAAAGTCCAAGAGTAAGAATTTCTCAGAAATATTATGAAGATTACAATGATGTTTTCCAGTAAATTTGAGGAAGGCTACAATATTATGAAAGCCTTATGCTGTCTCATGTTGGGGGTGAACCTTGTAATCGTAAGTGTCTGAAAGTAATTCGCTGACATGGTTATATGGGAATTACATCGGAATCAGAAAATTAAGTCTTAAGGGACGCAAAGAATAGAAAATTAATAAAACCAAAGCAAAACAAATTAAAAAAAGCAACAGAAAAAAGGATATCAGAAAAGATGACAATTGCCATTCGGTAAGCAAAAGAATTGTTTATGTTGAGAAGACCATGGTCCGAATATTTATGCAAGTTTTAGAGAAAACGGAAACAAAAATGAAACTTATACTTAACTTAATAAGAAGAGACAGTTGACGTTTCTAGGCCACATAATGTGAAAATAATGTCTGATACAGGACAAACTGAAGACAACGGAAACAACGTACTTAATCTTGAGGAAATAGATGACGGGCCATGGTTCGAGAGTCATAACAAAAAGACTTAATTCATTAACAGCTACAAAGGACAAAACATTTGTGTAGAGCCCATATGACCTACCTCCTGAAGGGACACGGCAGGTAAAAGACGGTGAAAGAATAACGTCGAAAATGCTTGCTTGTAGCTGACGAACAAAAATGGGGGAAAATTCAGCTATTATTCAGCGTAGCCTTATGTCGAACTTGATTTATGTCAGCGAATGGGTTTGCCATAAAAAATGATTATTCAGCCTAAAACGAATCTCAAAGAGGACAAAGTTATTACAAAATTAGACGATTAATAAAGAAAAATAATGAAAGATAAAAGAAGATATATTTAATAAAATAAATAAAGATGTGTGTAACATTTGAAAATAGAAAAGAAAAAAGTTTCTTTGGTTTTAATTGAAATATTTAATCAAGATAAAATTCCATCTTATTATTGATAAGATAATCCTACGTATTTGACAAATTGTTGATACCGCGGGCGTAAATTTCTTCGGGTTTCGATGCAACGAAACACTCAATGTCAGTTTGAAACTCTTCAAAATTAACTGACATTTTCCCCATAAACAATGTTTAGTTAAATGAAGCAAAATCAAGAGAGTAAGACTGATAAATCAAAATATATTTCTTTAGTCCATAATGTTTTCCTCGGTTACTCTAGCAATATGAGGTTTTGCAGGATCGTGTAAGAGCAACACGCCTTCACGTTTGAACAGATAATGAAACCTTTTTCTGCAAATTATTTAACTATAGTTTTTTTTTTTCACTTAAAAACTCTACTGCGCATGCCTGACGTTGACGTACGCGTCCACCAACCAATTCTAAGCATGGGAAAGGGGTCAGAACGGCAGGTGGAAGATGACACTGGAAGTCGCAGTCCCGATCCCGCATGCAGGTACTCAGGATCTTGGTCGTCTGATGTTGACCTGGGGAAAACATCGTTCGGCAGCACCCTGATTGACCAAAGAGCTTTCTCTCGGATAGCACAGTTTTCTCCATATCGAGAGTGGCCTAGGAAAAGTGAACTAAACAAAGTTCATCTATATTACCCAGCTGACTAACCGCTGTGAACGGGCCTCTTCTCACGAGATCGAACGTCAGTAAAGAACCATCTCTAAGGTATAACAGGACTGCATATAGCATGCTGGAACATCAGAACCATGCTGGTCTCAGTGAAGTCCGTTTCCCAGAGGAAGATAGCCTACAAGAACACGACAATTCAGTAGCAGAGACTCGTCTTTCGGGCGTAGGTTTCATGATCAGGGATTCCATTGTCTCCATGCTTGGAAACCTGCCAACAGGTAATTTTATGTTCATCTCACTTAGTAATCTTCAATATGCCACACTAATTAGTGTATATTCCCCAAATTTACAATCCGATCCTGTGGGAAAAGGTATATTTTACTCATATCTGTGCAGCCTTCTACGAGACGCCCCTGTAGATGATCAGGTTATAATCCTTGGCGATTTCAACACCAGAGTAGTCTAAGATATTGCCGCCTGGAAGGGAGAGTTTGGGAGATATGGTGTTGGTAACTGTAACGACAACTGGCTTTTGCTTCTAGAGTCCTGTGCAGAGTATCAGCTTATCATCACGAACACCATCTTTCAACAGAAAAACCGATGGAAAACAACCTGGATACATGGACAACTATGTCATAATGCGCCAGTATGACCTAAAAGGCATCATGCTTACATGAAAACTCACATTTCACTTTAAACTCAAGCCAAGAAAAGCTTGGCAGTTTTAAATCAGATGAAGTGAAAGTTAACTTCCAAGTAGCACTTGAGTCAAGGCTTGAAGATTCGGGCATCCCCGCAGATTCCTCTCCTGAAACACTTTGGGAAAACTCAAAACTGACATTCTGTAGACATCTGTAGAAGGTTTTTGTTCTCCTCGAGGAAGAACAAAGACTGGTTTGATTAGAGCAACGTGGAAATCTAAGAACTGCTTATGAGGAAGAGATCAACTCATCAAGCCCACTTAGCTCAGCCAGCTTGTCCTCTAAAGTAAGCTGAGTTCTGTTTCGTATGCCGTAACCTCCTGCGCAGGCTTCGAGAGATTAAGAATAAGTGGTGGACAAATACATACAGCTGTATGGAGACACTGGAGACATCAGGGGCTTCTATGAAGCTTTAAAGTCAGTATTCGACCCTATGTATCAGGTACGGAGTCCTATGCGCAGTTCAGACGGTCTAATGCTCCTTACAAACAAGGGTTCATCCTAAACCTTTGGTCGGAGCATTTCCATGCCATCTTCAGTGCTAATTGCTTGGTCCAGGAATCAGCAATTCCTCACATTGCTCAACAACCAGGAAAAATGGAATTAGATGAATTTCACACCATTGAAGATACTATCAAAGCCATGAATTGTGGCAAAGCAGCAGTAGTCGATGGAATCCCACCTGAAATCTGGAAACATGAAAGTCCGATGTTGCATATGAATCTCCAAGCGCTCTTTTGCTGTTGGTAAGAGCAGGGGAAAATAAGCGATGCACTCATCATTGCCCTCTACAAGAACAAAGGGAAAATTCTGACTATTCCAATTACCTAGGGATTTCTCTGCTCTCCATCGGAGGAAAGATCCTGGCAAAGGTTCTGCTGAACAGGTTGGTACCCGCCGCCGCGGAACAGCACCTTACAGCGGCTTCAGAACAAACAGGAACACAACAGACATGTTGTTTGTTCTCCGGAAGCTGTAGGAGAAGTGTCGGGAGCAATACAAGGGGATGTATGTGGCGTTCATTGATCTGACAAAAGCATTTGACAGTGAATAGAAGACTTCAAACTTCCTGAACATGATCATCCAGCTGAATGAGGGTGAGCGTGCCCAAGTTAGACACAATGAAGGACGGAGTCTACATCAGATACCGACTCGATGGTGGCCTGTTTAATCTACGATTATTAAAAGCCCTGACGAAGACCGTAGAGGAAGTTATACTGAGACCTCTATTTCGTGATGATGCTGCTCTTGTTGCCCACACAGGTGGAACTTTGCAGTACGCCACTTCCTGCTTCACAGAGGCTGCCAAACTATTTGGGCTTGAAGTCAATTTATAGACAACAGAGGTACTCTACCAGCCTTCGTCTCGAGATGAGTATCGCCCTTCCCACATTACCATCATTGTCGTGACAGAGCTAAAGGCAGTTCATCGATTTACCTGCCTTGGATGAAGCATCGCATCAGATGCTGGGATCGTCAAAGAGGTCGACAACATACTGTATAAACGCGTGTGGTACAACAGACATCTGAAGAAGGGCACTAAGATCAGAATGTATAGCGTGTTCGTCCTCGCCACTCTCATAGGTCACTTACCGACAGCACCGGCGACTCCTCGAACGGTTCCATCAGCGCTGGCTCTGCAGGATCATTAATATACATTGGAGTGACTTCCTCTCCAATACTGAAGTCCTTGATGCCATGCTGCTGAAGTCCGAGCTACGCTGGGCTGGACGTGTTTCCAGGATGGAGAATCATCGCCTGCCTAAAATTTTACTGTACGGTGAGCTCTCCACTGGCTATCGCCGCAGAGAGGCACCAAAGAAGTGATTCAAAGATTGCCTGAAAAAATCCTTTGTTACCTGAAAAAATCCTTTGTTGCCTGTCACATCAACTATTATCAATGGTCAACTCTAGCTGAGAACAGTGACACCTGGTGTCTCACCACCAACCATACTGTCTCCTTTGAAAATACCTGGAGGGACGCTCTCGGGGACAAAAGACAGAGGAAGAAGTACTGCAATGCTATGACATCGAGCTCAGGTCGGACTTTCAGCTGCGACTACTGCTACTGTTTATGCCTATCCCGCATTGGACTTATCAGTCACAAACGTGCCTGCAAGCGACGTGTCCAGACTCCCTCTTGATCTTCGTTTTGCGAAAACAAGCCATGCTGATATGTCTTAGTATTAGCTGTGTCGTTTTGTTTGAACATTTCATGATAGAGTATAGCCTTGATATTCCACAAAACAAAGAGTATGTTTCTAGTCGAGTGTACTCCTTGTTTAAGGATAGAGTATTCTTTTTCACTAGGTGCTAATCCCTGATATTCGCATTGGCTATATTATAGAAACACCAATTTCCATCACATGGAATGGGTCGACCAAGGGGGTCTCGATATAAATCTACATCTCTATGACGAGCGCAGGGCATTTTTTGATTAAGCTTAGAAGTAGTCAGATGATGAGTGCCGCAGTGACTGTTTAGACACTGTTTTGAGTTCATGAAAATGTTTTATGATCGATGTGTATGTTGAATTAAAATCGTTCTTACTAATTATCGTGTAGTCTGTTTAAGGTGTTCCTCAACTAAAAATGTTCATATATTCAATATTGATAAAATGTGGCAGTTTTGATCGAAGGTGATTTTTTAAGCATAATTTCCCAAGCAAAACACCTTATTATAGTGTTAGCATTTCCAAACATTTAAAGCTTCATTTCTATAGACATATTTTAATTTTTCTTGATGTTTCCGGTGCTAAAGAGCTCCTTTTGAACTCATAGAATATACAGTGTCTGATTTTAACTCATTTTACATGGGGTAAAGTCGCTGAAAAATGACTTCAATATTAAGTAATGTACAAAAATGAAAAAAACAAACATTAGTATGTATGAACTAATGGTTATTTTACTGTAAATAGTGAAACGTACCCATAAAGTGAGCATATCAATAATGCGGCAGGAAGTTATTTCAAACCTGAACTTTAAGACAAAATGGGTTTAGATAAACCCATTCTGAGAGATAAAAGGAGTAGATAGTTTCGCCAACTCCCGGTTCACACAACCCCCTTGTCTTTTGAACAGGAGTAGAGGTTTAACCCTTGTTTTACCTTCTATGATTGAGTTTCTGGTATATTCTAAAATATTTAGTAATTTACTTCCTACCAGTAACCTCTTGCGTCTTAGTGACATCATCGCCTTGCTTGAGGACAATCGATTTAAGAAAAGGAAGGAATACGAAGGAAACACTAAGAACAACTAAGTAAAATGGTCAAAAAAGAATGCTTCTTTCACATTTCATTAGAATAGTAATCAGACTATGTTATTCTTAGTAAATACCGTATAGAAGATACCATCATTGATCATTGTAACAGTAGAAATATTTGATATTGACTGTAAAACTATCAACTTTCACTGCTGCATTCTTATAGCGTTGTTGTCTGGCTGTGCTGGCTTATTTGGCAGAAAAAATAGGAAATTGGTATACACTGGAAATACATGATTATAAAGACGCTGACAGCAATTTCTCACTGGCACTGTAAGATTTGTCCCAATCAGCTATTCTATAATACTAAGATAATTGATACTTCAACACACAAAATAATTTTTAAAATACTTTAAAAACAAGTCATAACTAATGCTATTTTATAACTAAGCTAGTTTGGAAACAGCACTGCGCGAACATTAGTTTACAACACAAATACTAGGTATAGACATATCACACGGAACACCGATGTATATCGACAACGGACAATGTCAGTATCGGATAAACTTTTAACTACGTCCACAGCAGCGGAAATGTTAAATAATGCTAGCGAGTTAGTATAACCGAGCAATACTACTGTACTGAGTTCGATCCACACTGGAGGCTCTATACTTGTGTTATTGTGCTAAGCTAAGGTTAGATATAAATACATCAAGTGACAGCAAGAAACACTCCTCCACGGTCTTTTGAAAAGGAGGTGTTTATCCCCTGTTTCCTGTTTAGGATTGGGTTTCCGTTTTCATCTAAGGTTTTCTTATTCTCTTTCACTCCCAGTAACCCCTTACGTCTTAGTAGCCTTAGCACCTTGATTGAGGCGAATGGATTAAAACAAAACCGCCTGTAAGAAACAAGGTATCGAAATAAGTTTGGACGAAAACTTCTCTGGCATTTTATAGAACAAGAAGCGACGAATTTAACAGATAAAGTAAAACAAGCTGTAAAGTTTTATTGAAAAGTGAGAGAAGGAAGAGAAAAAGATAGAAGTAATGAAATGAAAAAAAAAGAATGGTATGACGAGGGTGAAAGATTTGAATGTATGAATAGAGAAGAAAACGTGATAAAGAACCGTGAACAACTGAAACGGGGAAAAAGGGGGAAAATGATGAGATTAAAGAAGAAAAATGTGTAGCAAAGTTTCTAACTGCTATGACACCGGAAGTTGCTAAAAACGGATTACTGATCCCCACTATAATTAGGATTCGTATTTTTTTTTCTTGTCGCATAAATGATTAGTTTCCAGGAAACCGGTCTTTTCTCATTTAATCTGGGGAATTGAACCTTTCGCCGCTAGGACAAACCGATAAGGTTTCATTCCAATTTCAATTTTGTCCTTAATCTTCGGGTGCCATGCGTGTGTGATCGGCTCAAACATACGGACCAGAATTTGCAATTTCTATGACACGGCAAAGAAGACTTTATAACACTTTGCCTTTATCTATTCGTCTGTCTATCTATGTTTTCGAACTGTCAAAGAATTAAAGCGAACTGTCATCGAGATGATTCCGTTGTGCTTAATCTTTTTTTTTCTTTTTAGTTTTCCGATATTTTCAGAGACTACACTTACTTGTCTTTGTGTTTACTTATATCAAATTATTTACCTATTCTTAGATATATCTATATCTATCTATCTATCTATCTATCTATATATATATATATATATATATATATATATATATATATATATATATATATATAAAGTACTCACAAACAGACACACACACACATACATGTGTGTGAGTAGGTGCGTGCGTCAATATACTTTGTCAATATGTCACTATTGTTTAAATGTTTCCTTTCTCTTAGAAAATCCCAAAGCAAGCAATAGCTGGGAAATTAAGTAACACACACACACACACACACACACACACACATATATATATATAGAGAGAGAGAGAGAGAGAGAGAAAGAGAGAGAGAGAGAGAAAGAGAGAAAGAAAGAGAGAGAAAGACATACATACATAAATACATATATGCATAGATGAAAAGTCTCAGATAGATAATGAAAACGCATAGTTATAGAAATGCATAGATAGATATCCAGATACAAATGAAAACGCATAGATAGATAGATAGATAGATAGATAGATAGATATGAAAAAAATGAGATAGAGAGATTGATATGAACATAATGGGGAAAATAGATAGAGAGACATAGAAAGAAAGAAAGAAAGAAAGAAAGACTCTTCATTTATTACCCAATATATTTATTTGTTTTCATCTACCGGCCTGAGTATTCGAAAAAAAATTATTTAAGAAACATATGCGCTCTCTTGTAGGATTCGAACCTGCGTACCCTTGAATAGAGAAACCCCTCGTTAGAGGAGGATAAATAAACTGAGCCTCTACTCAAATACGTGTATCCACTAAATTTGATGTTTAAGCAATAATATACGTCGGATTATTAAATAAAAATCCACCACTTCTTTAGAAATAGATAGATAGATAGATAGATAGATTTGTTTATCTGTTATATTTTTTCATATTGTAGTTGATCGTTGGATTATTAACACATGCATATAATATAAAGTGGCGTACATGAGAATTGATTTCACTAATTTCTCCCTATTTTACTTAACTCGGTCATCTTATTTCTTAAACGTTATTTCTTTAGGGAGCACCCATATTTGAGAAGACGCTCTGTTCGCTTTTATTAAACTGTATATTTATTTATTTTCGTCTACCGGCCTGAATGTTTGAGAGAACTTATTAAAGAAAAATATTTCTCAGATACTCGAAACATACATATCTTCTTAGTTTCGTATTCTAATGTAAAGCAATTTCTAAAAAATATATCGGATTAATAAATAAAAATCCATCAGTTCTTTAGAAATTAACTGGGCGAAAAGAATGCGTATATTATCCTTTGATAAATGAACAGAATGTCCTATGACATTTATTGCATGGAGTATATTCTCTGTTCAGATGAAAAAAAACAACCTCAACTTCTCTTCAATCGGCCAGTCGTTTCTCCCTATAGTCTCTAACTTTATATGAAGTTGTTTAATGATTAAGGCAGCGAAGATTACGCTCGGTCCCACAAATTAAAATTCAGATAGAGCCACGTCTTTAGGTTACACGACACATAAAAAGATATATGAATATGAAAATTTACTTATATTGGCATGAAGATTTACATATTAAGAAATATGCTCTCTCCTATAGAGTGATTAGCTATTTATTTAAAACAGCAGTTCTTGAATGATACCTTTAACAGGTGAAATATTTCTCATTCATATACTGCTACTCTTTTCTCTAAATATTTCCTTCAGCCTCTGCATTTTATCACGAAGTAAATTATTATAGATAAACATAGAAGTGTAAAGCGAATCCCATTCTCCTTCGACAAAGAGAAAATTTGACACTACTGCACACAATAAAAACCCGAATCAGAACGAAGGATCGTCTTTGTCTCCTGTCTCTTCGGGACTTTGGTGATCATGGCCCTCCACAATTTTCTATCCTTTGTAGCTCTTAATATATATTTTTGTTTTATTTCTCTTAAACCTTGTTCAACAATCCATTCACTCACGTTGGCTAGGTAGGTTGTGCATTGTTTACCCCTGTCCTTCTTACCTTCAATCTGTCCTGAGATTATCAAATTTTCCAAACAATCCTTCCTTATCAAATGGCCTAGAAATTTCAACTGTCTCTTCCTGATGTTAAGTATGAGTTTGTTTTTTTGTTTCTATTTTCGTTGTTGCTCACATGTTCGGTCCATAGTATTCTCAGCATACTTCTGTAGAACCACTTTTCTAGATTGGTCTTCATCCAATTCAAATAAAATTTCTAGCGGTTTTCTTTACCTAATTGTTTAATGAGTTATAAAGTCATAAGAATAACAGTCACCGCCATGTTGCAATTAAAAGCACGAAAAGTAAAATCGACGAGCTTTTTAATATAGGCCTAGTCTCCTCCTGCATTTACTTCCGCACTCATAATCTTGGAAGAAAATCATGGAAACTTCTCTTCTACGCCATCGCCACGTGGGCTTAATAGCAGTCTAGCCTTCGATGGCAGCCAGTCTAAAAGAGAAAATACTCTTAATTCAAAACAGTGGAGATGGACAAAACACTTCGCTATCTATCCAAAGATATCCTGGCAATTAACAGATAATAAAAAAACTAGGTGTGCACTGCGATTCCCGAAGGCATATCGATACAGGCATAAGGTCGATAGTTTATTTAAAAACATTTTCCTAAGAGCATGGATAAAACCTTTTGTAGAAGAAAACTTAGTTAATGCAAAATATATTATGGAAATCACTGTCAATGTTACAAAACTTAACATTAAAAAATATTATTTAATATCTAATGTTCTTTCAGTTTTTCTTTTTACTATTTTAGTAAAATGAACTCCTATTTTGTGGAACAAACTCCGTCACTGATGCTTCCCTGATCACTAAAACCTCAACCTCTCAATGCCAATGGCCAATCGCTATCTATCCTTCTTATCCCCATAAGCTTTACTTACGTAATCTTACATTTATAGTACATGCATTATTCAGTAAATATCTACCTTGAGTGGCTCTTGAGAATTTTATTGTGTAAACTTCAGCAAAAAATAAAAATAAATGAAAAAAACTAGAGCATGTCCTTGATTCAAACACATATTTCTACATTCCACAATAAAATCCAACCAGAAGATTAACGTGTATTTTAATGATATCCCAAGACTAATATAATGTGATTCGAGTCAAAGTTTTGTCATTCCAATTCTATCTGGCAGGTTTGAAGTTCAGTGAGTTTCCAAGTAAAGAATCTGTTATTGTCTAAATTGATAGCTGAGCCGGTGGTCA
>OZ038475.1:50416979-50456979 GCA_964036315.1 Acanthosepion esculentum
TGTTTAATTCTAGCCATATTGTAAAATGAAGCATTTTGTAAATGCTGTCCCAGCAAACAATCGTCTCTCATATATACACGCACACAAACGCAAGCACACACGCGCGAGTGCGAGCAATGATCTATATTTGATTTTTGTAAACAGCGTTTATTACAAACCAAAAGGGGGACGTCCACTCAATCACGAGTATCCACGAAAATAACCTTGAATACATATATATAGAGAGAGAGACAGACAGACAGACAGACAGATAGATAGATAGATAGATAGATAGATAGATAGATAGATAGATAGATAGATAGATAGATTAATATTTAATATATGTGCATACAAAAAGTAACACGGCTAAATGCCTAAATTTCAAACGACGATCAGACCATATATTTCTCTTCTAGTAAAAAAATGTTCAAGATTACTTCTGGAGTGAAATTGACTGTCATTTTACCGTATTGATTCCAGTGCCCACACAGTCTCTATCGATATCAACGTATGTACATAAATACACACGCATACATATATATATATATATATATATATATATATATATATATATATGAAGAAATATAGTCTTAAAGTGTGCTATATTTATGGGATAAAGTGCTCAATATCAGAGATAGAGCGTGTGTAAATATAAGAGTGGACATGGAAGTCAGCACTTAGAGGCGACAGTGTGTTTCATGCTAGTCGCCTGACGATTGCACTAGCATGAAACAGATTGTCGCCTGTAAGTGCTGACTTCCATGTCCACTTATATATATATATATATATATATATATATATATATATATATATATAAAGAAATGGAATGTTCTTTTAAATTAAATATTTTTCTATTGAATTTTTAAGTTCCTTTTTATAAATCTATATATATATATATATATGTATGTATATATGTAAAGGGAGAAAAAGAGTTAATTGTGTTTTTGATCGACTATTTCTCAATACTTGTCTGTGATGCATTGTGTGTGGGCATTGTAGTGTTCTAACGGTTGCTTTGGTAGACGTTAAAGGTCATGTTTAAAAATATTCTAGGTGCTATTGCGTGGAAATAACTGTGCATCTATCATAGTGATACAATAGTTTACCCACAATGCATCACTGACCAGTGTATATAAAAAGTCAAGCAAACCACAATACATAGAGGTAGAGGATCACGATTGCGTACAACCATGAAATAGAATGCCGCCGCTGGGTATATACTTAAATGTGCACTTTTATATTTATATAAACTCTATCCCTGGTATTCAGCACTTTAACCAATAAATATAGTATTCCTTTAAAGTATATTTTAATATATCTTATATATATATATATACATATATATATATATATATATATATATATATATATATATATATATATATATATATATATATATATATATATATATATATATATATATATATATGTAGATATAATATAAAAGGCTCAAATACTAATATTCCATGGTTATAATTTATTACATCAGAATCGTAATCACGATCCAATTCATCAGACCTAAAAATTCAAAAAGAAATCGAAAAATATAACTCCGCGTATAAAAAAGAAAATTTTAGTGAGAATGTATGTGTGTGATTGGGAAATAAGTGTGAGAGAAAAATGTATGAAAGCTCCAGAGTGAGGTGTATATATATATATATATATATATATATATATATATATATATATATATATATATATGTTCAAATTAGGATATAGGTTAGGATCCCAACAACGTTAAGAAATTTGACAAATGAAAAACGTTTCATTGAAATTATATTTGATTACGCGTTTCGCTTTACTAGGCTTCATCATATTTCAAAATACCTAATTTATATATATATATATATATATATATATATATATATATATATATATATATATATATATATATATATACATATATATATATATTCATCAGTGGTTTTGAAAAAAATTTCGTGAATGGTCACATTTTTCTCACCAAATCAAATGAAAATAAGCTAAATTGAGAATTCAGGTTACTTTCCAATTTGCCAATTCTTGGAACAGATTTGGCTTCGTTTCTTTGAATTCCACTTTGAAGTATATTACCCTTTTTACTTGTATAAGACAAAACAATCTCCCATTAGTAAGTGACCAGACATAAGACCACATCGCTGCAATGCCGATGCCAAAAACTGGCTCGCAGCATACTTAATTTGTAAATTTGACATATACTGGCAAATTAACACGCACCCCTTTACATATACTGGCAAATTAACACGCACCCCTTTACACAGAATTCCATATACATCTTAGAAGTTATTTCTTTGTTATAGTTACATCACAAATTTCTGTATATATGTATATTTATAAATGTCATGCCATCTTTTGCAACATCTTGTTTAAATTATGTCTAGATGGACTTTTTGTTGAATAGATAAAATATCTTGCAAACATTTTCAATAGATGCATCAACTTTATTTTTATAGTTACCATTGTTTTCTCTCTTTGATCACGTTTCTTTATTTCTAACTTCTTGACACTTCATTGGCAACCGGAATCTCCTCATCTAGCCTCATGATCATTGTATAGTTTAAAGCAACATATTTCTGATGTTAGGAGAACTTTATACGTAAGACTGAACGTTTAGATTAAACGTACTGACAAACAGAGAAGTTAGAAAACATTGTTATCTTAGGAGCGTTGTAATTAGTTTCAACGCATAAATTAATTCCTTTATTCATGGAAGCACCCTAGTTAATATCCTCCAGTGTTTTTGTTTTTTATCAATATTTGGACATTCTCTTAATTAATGTTCCACAGGTATATGTGGTATTCAGTCATTTTTCAGCCTCTTGAAACTTCGATTATCACGATTACGATAATCGACATCGCTCCAATCAGTCAAAATTAGGACTAGCTAAAAGAAAACAAAAATGATGGTGATCCCTCAAATGATTTAAGACATTTGAAAAATATTTCTTAGAGTCGGAAAAATGGAAATTAAGTTTTACATTAATTTTTGCAATTGACATCTGGACAGTCTCCCACCAACTAAATTTAATTTCTTACACTCATGAAAATATCTGATTAAAACGTTGCTGCTGGAGGGACACCTTCGAAATTTCATGGTCTTGTGTATAACTATAAACTACATCCGGGAGTAAAGACTTTGATCGGGAGGTTGGATGCTTTGAAAGAATGGAAACACCTCTTAATCGATGTTGGTCCCAGATATGGACAAATAGTGAACTTGCAAACAAAAACAAATACTATGACAGCATAAAAATACGTTTTTATATAAAGAAATTACATATTTATATAAAATAAATACATATTGGTATATGAAATTACCAACAATACATAATTATAGTAAAAATGACCAACAACCGAATTTTGAAGCAAAATAACCAGCAATATATTTTATAGTAGAATTAAAAACAATATATTTTAGTTGTTGAAGGCATACACTTTCTTTCAAAATATATTTAGTTGAAGGCATAAGCATTTTGTCCCAAATGTTTAGATTTCGGCATTAAATAGCACATACAGCTTGATATGACCCTGAAAAAGTCAACCAACCAACCAACATGACAAAAGTCTTTTGATATGAACCTATATAATATCCTACAATTTCTTGAAGTAATATAACTGTATTCCGAAATATAACTTCAACAAAACTACAACATAAAACAAATATTACCGTTGTTATTAAATATGTCCACATCAACTTGTATAAGCACAGCAGCTGAATATCATCTACAATGTATTCAGTTGTGAAAGTGGAATAAGATATATCGTATTTTTATTACCTTAATGTGCCAAAGAAAATTAATTTCTGCCATTAAATGACCCATAAGGTGTTGATATGGCTTTAAACAAATCAAATATAAATGTGAAAGCTGGAAATGAAGAAGTATCTTTTCAGACAAAAAATAAGCCGCATGGCTCCATCTGTTCACAGGTTGTTTTTTCTACATCAAATACTAAAATGGATTTGCGATTGGAAGTACATCCTCACACACTATATGTGCAGTCTTTTGCAATATCGGATTATAATTTGTTTCCATTATTGCAGAATCAAAGATTTAAAGGTGTATTCTGTATATCATTGACGCTAATACATCGTGGAAGCAAGAGTTGTATCGTCAAATTTTGAACTAATCTGAAACGTAAAAAACAGTCGTAAACATTTTGCAGGTTGACATGATGTTTATTAGTTGTTGTTGGTTTCTTTTTGCATTGGCTAATTAATTTAAAGAAAAGTAAAAAGATTTACGTACACCTAAAATAATTATTTATGAACAAATAAAAGAATACTGAACTGTTGCGTGATGCCTGTCCTTCTGTGTGGCATTGGATGCTGGACAATCTCCTCAAAGATGAAGAAGAGTCTTGAAACTACAGATATTTGGTCATAGAGAAGGATGTGGAGGATACCATGGACTGAACAGGTAAGCAACGACGAGCTTTTACAGAAAATAGAAACGAAATGGAAACATACATAACATCAGGAAGAAGCAGTTGAAATTTCTTGGGCACATAATGAGGAAGGAGGTTTTGGAAAATCTGATATTCACAGGGCAGATAGAGGGCACGAGAGAGAGAGGAAAACAATGCATACCATACTTAGTGAGCTTGAATAAATGGATGGCGGAACAGGGATTAGGAGAAATAACAAAAAGACAAAATTTATTAAGAGGTACAAAGCCCGAGAATAGCGGAAGCCATTATAATCTACTCCCTGAGGAGACATAACATATAAAAACAAATACAAACGCTTGATAGCTGATATGAAATTGGATCATCAATGGAATAAAAAAAAGAACAATGAGGTTTTAACTTAATATTCCCTTTATGTTTGTCCATAAACAGTTCGAGGAATAGAATAATATTTTTTTATGTTACCAATTGTATCAAACAAATAAAACTGTTCGACTAATTCGTTTGTTCTCCCTGTGTACCTGCAAGTTCTAATCGTATATTAAAAGTACATCCCGGGAGTTCTTTTATCGGGTTTGACGCGGAGTGTAACTAGATACCTGACAGAATAGAAAGACGCATTTTCAAAGGGCGCGGGAATTCCCTTGATACAGGAGCTATCCTTTACATACGTGAAATGCCAGAAAAGTTTGGTTAGGTCATTCACAAAAAGGTTCTTCCATGATCCTAACCCCTAACTTTCCATTGATTCAAGGAGTGGACACAGAGCGGGAAAATATATACACGTGAAAAACATTACTCAGTAAAATCTCACCGCACTTCTTTTCATTCTGAGGAATCCTAATTATACATTTGGATGAATGGCAAAAACTTTTCAAGCCAAATAAAAATTTCTCATTAAGGGATAAACTAAGTCTTTTTGTGTTGTGTTCCATCATGACGTGGTGCACTCATTGCTCTCGCTATATCCTGTCTTCTTACAATGTACGTTTAGTCCTTTCTACTTGTAACAAGGTAAATTGTTACATTTCTGGTTTTTGGTGGTAGTGAGTGGAACAAAATATCATGTTTGAATCTTTTGGTGAAATCAAATTTTCCCTAGAAAATATCTGTTGTTCAAAGGACTGCAGTTTTTGACAGGTTACAACATTTTTTCTTATCTATGTTCGCCTAAAAGCTTATCAGATGAATATATAATGTTGTTATTTTCAATGCAGATGGTCTTGAAGGTTGGCGATATTTAAAGTCTGGATAAGTTCAAAACAAACCAGAGGAAATGACTCTTTTTGGCTGCTCTTGTGATCAATGGATGGTGAGAAAAGTCTTGGATGGATGGGTACTTATATATACAGCATTTTGGTGAAAGTAGGAGGAGACAACCGGGAGAATCGAGAGGAGAGAGACATCGAAAATTGGCTGATCAACATACGTAGAATTCACACCAACCTGACCTTAACTGGATGTTCAATTCTTTGATAAAAGTTTGAAAATATACGCTTTGGTTCAACGTCGCTACCGCATCCAGAGGGGTTAAGCTATATCAAAATTTTTAAATATTCTATCTTTATTTACTATTATTAAAACTATCATTTTCAAACAAGATCAGGCCTTCTCCCTATTTCGACAAGAACACGACTTTCTTTTCTTCAGCCCAGTCGCCAAGGAAATACCACGCTTTACTGAATCAAAGAAACGGACCAAACCCCATTTTATTTTCAGTAAGAAACAACATTTACCAGCAATTCTAGGCTATGGATGAATTAACTGGCACCAACTCCTTGATCAATTTAAAACTTTATGTAACGAACCTGTCCCCACAGCCATCTCAAAGTGAAAATATCTACGAGAGATAGAGTCCAAATTGTATGGTTGCACGTCCTTGGGGAAAGGGGGTTACGTTGTATACTCGCTTTCCTGTAGCTATTAAAGTTTTATTTGCGTGTCTAACGTTGTTAAAATAATATCCTGGTAAAACTTACCGTTTTCTTATTATCACCTCAGTTTAAATGCTGAATAAATGTCGTGGTTCAAATTTGTTATGTCGTCGTCGAGATAGTTGCATTTTTCTTATCTGCAATCCATGTAAAATGCCAGAATTAAAAACGTTGAATTTCTGCTCGGACACGTCAAAACCACTTGGATTTGGCGCAGCACAATTATGACACGTCCACTGATGACTGAATTCGCCAAATTAAACACCGCGCTGCGATAGACATTCTTAAAATGTAAAATAAATATTGTTTTAAATTCATAGTGCAATCCATGAATTAATCTTATTAATATCCTCGTTTTTATAACCCTATTCATTATAGTTCGACCGGCCTACTCTCCTCTATATATTTACTATTGTCCTTCTTTGGTCCATTCAGAGTAAGTATCTTTCAGATGTGATCTAACGAAATATTACTGGATTCTCGCCACGAGTATTAACTGCGAGAATGTGTAATTCAACGAAGTCATCTGTCTGGTACTAGTAGTCTTTGAATGAAGCTGAAAGTCAGCTAAAAACTGTTATTGGAGCCAGTCTGATTTGACAGCCGAACCGAGAAAAGAATTAGAAGATTTTCGTGCCGTCGTCTCTAAAGGCTCGTAAATAGCGTGAACGATGAATGAGCATTAAACCGTTCTTATTCCAAGGTTATTATATACCGAACACCGTTTCTAGTTCATAATATAGGCTTCCGATTATTCAGGCATATACAGAGTTCGTTAAACGCACACATCGATTCACAGAAATGCGTACATACATATTCTTATGCACATATATTTTATGTTAGCCAAAATGGTTGACTTGTGAAGATACCAACTATCTGACGGTTGTATGAATATTTTTGCAAAATATAAAAATAACGGAAAATACAAAATCTTATTCGAAATGCAGAGATTTGAAGAAAATATCAAGAAAGATATCATTCTGTAAGTAATATGATTTTCCCTTTTATTGAAACAGGAATAATTCAACATCAGTTATATTGTATGTAATAACTGAACTGACCAACACAGATCATATGAAACAAGGAAAGAAATTGCGATAGGAAAGGCCATTTACTCAGTTTATAAAAAAACTGAAAAATGATTTACTTTTCTTAATCATTTCATCCTATGCAAGGAGATAGTGCTACTAAGACGCAATAGTAAAAGAAAATGAGAAAGACGCCAGTAAGGTGAAGGGACAAGAAGTACAGTATTTACGAAGACAGAAGATGTTGATTGGGGTTACACTTAAATCATTGAAGATCGTAGGTGGCAGGGCAGCAAGAAACCGGTACAGAGTCTCACAGCCGATAAGTGCGTGAAAGGAAACACTATCAGAATAAAAGTTACGCTTTCATTTAACTACTTCAACTGTTAAACGATGATTTCTATTTGCGAATCTAGTACAACGCTTAAATTAATGCGTCCAAGATACCAATGTGAAAAGCTCCATCAGAACAATTGCATGAAAATATTTATAGATAAGACAGAATGAAACCTTATTAAGGCGGCAGGAAAGTGATGGAAGTCGAGATGCTATGTCAGGACCTATAATATTACTTATTTTGTCAAGAATACCGAGATACATAGCATGAGGATCAGAGCATTTGTGACAGGAATATTTAATGGACTCTGTCGAGAAGAATTGTCTGGCACGACGCAGTGACTCAACTTTCCTAGTCACAGATTTAGTAATTTATTTAGAATCATTTCAGATCATGTCAGTGGATGTGAGACAGATTATGCGTAACGATTTGTTCCCCAACAGGTTAGTATGAAATATAACTATGCTTGTGGAAGGTACAACATCATTCGCCAAGATTACTAAAAGACAGCAGTTTTGTTTTGGATACATGTTATAATTTAGAAGCCCTGTCTTATCCCAGGTGCCAACTGTTTGAAGATCATAATCGAGACCAGCTGCCAGTTTTACGCAATCGAACCGATGGGATTTACTATGAATACAGGACTAAATGCAGTCTATTTACATTATTCGGACTATTGTCCTCTTGTTTGTTGCCAAATTTATTACAACGTTTCAGCCGTTGTACGCTCCGGCCTTCTTCAGGTGGTTGCAATGTTGAACTGAACCCTTTATTTCGCTCGCTGGGGTAGACTTTTCTAGTTCCACGTGCCATGTCTAATGGGTGTCAGTTATCAGTTATCTCCTGTTAATTCCCCTCTCCAAGTTCTCCACTGCCTTAGCCAGGTATTGAAATCACAACTCTTTGGGTCCAGTCACTGAATCAAACCAACGCATTTGTCCACTGTGGCACATACACAGATGTCCTTAAGGTAACACATGGCACAAACGTCGTGATAAATATGGCAACAAAGATGAAGACGATCGTCCGAATAATGTAAATAGTGTACATAATACCTCATCTCAGAAATATAGACAGATAGTAAATGCAGAGTTGGGAATGGATGGCATCTGGAAAGAATATTGTTGATCAAGTTAAGAAACAAAATATATCCAAGGATAGAGCTGTGACTGACACACGCATAAGCCCGACTTACATTACACGATTTGCTAAGAAAAATGGGATCAATCAAAAATTCGACCGGAGACAGTATAGTCCTTGAACGTGTGAAGAAAACCAGAATGCCAAATCCTATCAAATGATTTTGAAATAGCTAAAGCCACAACTCGAGCTTTGCTCTTCTTGTCTAAGGATTGACTGACACTTTCAATGATAACCGTTAACACATATTACGAATTAAAGGAAAAAGAAAAGATGTAGAAAGACAAGAGCTCTTTAAAATTGCAAGAAGGATTCAGTGCTCCTTGGAGATTCGGCTGATATTTTTAAAATATATATCAAGTTTGTATACATTTTTCTTTATGCGGGGTTTAGTAAGCAACAAGAATATGATGAACTGTTTACCAAACATTTCTGTCGTTTAACAAAATAAATATCTGCTCCTTTCTAAATGTCTTTAAAAGAGCTGCTATCGAAAACGCTGCATTTGTGAATCAACAACCTTAAGAATCACAGTCGCCGTATGGAAGAAACGTTGTTTAACATAACTATTCCTGAATATGTTTGACCTATTGTGGCTCCGATGCGTCTTGTGCTCACACCGCTGTTGAAAGCCTTCTCAAGTCAAAATTTATAGAAAAACGTGGGGTCTCCAATATATTCGCACGATTCCATCCGGAAGATGTATTTTTTGGCACGTGAATAATATATCCACCAATCAGGCTGAGTTTTACAAAGTTGAGTTTTTAAGATTGTCAGATTGCGGCCTCGTTTTGAGTTTCCTTTTGTGCAGATTTTGTCCAAAAAGAAATTGTGATCACATATGTTTTTTATCGTTGGTTTTTGGGCACATATTTCGTGTCTATTTCCTTAAAATTTTCTGTCAATCTACTTTTATCAGTATATATAACAAGGAAAGCATTTGAATGTTTTGTATACAAAAATACCTTCCAAATGAAATAATTTATTTGAATATTTCAAACATACTTTTGACAAATTCTTATATTGTATTGATAAGAATAAAGACTTTAGTATGAGTATTTTAATTTTTCAAAAACATTTTTTCTTGATGACTTCTTGTACTGGACATGTCATTAGTCATGAGAAAACTCTATGTCAAATACCAATCTCACACTTTCTTCTCATTGTGACTTGTGATTTTTAACACGAGGGGACATAATTCAGAGTAAATTGGGTTCATTAATCCAATGGGAAAATAGACCATCTCAAGAGAAATACCTATTGTGTTTGATCATTACGTTTTGGTAAACATTAAACCAGCTTAGACAATCAATGTGTTTCGTACTCAGGAATCAAACTTTCTATAGAAAGGAGGATTAACACAAGTTTGCTAAACACTTTCTTTGTACTAACATAGTTGTCTATATAAAACAAAGGCAAGTTCAAGAGCTGTTAATTGTTGTGAGACCGATACTTTCCTTCATCATGGACTCTCTCAGTACTATATTATTATGTGAATGGTAGTATCATGGGAGTAGCACCAGTAATGGTGCTCTGCTGTCGAACTCTCTGTTTGGCAGAGAGGAATTCGGACGAGGCTTTGCCGCAGTGCAAGTTTCGTCCGGGGAGGTAGACAATCCTTAAACTCGTGTATACGGGTTGAAAATGGGCATATTTTCGGCCGAGCCTACGGGCTCGGTAAGCCCACGTTAAACCGGCCTTGTGCCACATTCGACCCGTGTGTGGGGGGGTTAAATATCGTTGCACCAGTAATGCGCAGCCGCGTATGATACCAATATCGGATACCACTGGATAGTAAGCTTTGCTTACTCTTACACTGTTCTTTGTAACTTTTCTGTTTAATATATCTTTCTTACCTCTAACCCGTGTTCCGTGTTTTCCTTCCGTGGCCCCTACTTCGGGTCGATATCATTAATAAAAAACGAACTTTTATATGAGTAAAAGTTCTGCCAAGAAAACATGCCAAAAATGGTATCTACGGTATGCACCTTAAAGATATTTTTCAACTTCCAGCTGTGTACTTATATAATATATAGAATACATGCAGAAATTGCATTGACTATGCCTATAAAAGATGTATTCATATACTATACAAAAATTATTCAACACCTTAATCTATTTGAAATACATACGTAGAACAATTGCGACATAGCTCCATCGTTTGTATATTTACGTTCTCTTTAATCCCGTTCACAGCGTTCTAAAGGCGATCTTTCGTAATAGAAAAGACAGAAGTCGCAAATGACCAAACCTGGACAGTAGGAAAAGCTGACAAACTGAGATGATGCGATGCATTTCCCTTAAAAAAGATTAAACGCGAAATGAATTATCTATACTCTCTGTCATTTTGAATATACCAGCACAGCCAGGGGCATCATGGTGACGACCGAACAAACTGACGGAGCACTGTCTGCTTGTGCCTGCGTAGTATGACCCCCCCCACTTCGATTAATTCTCGAAATATTCAAAATGGTTGGACACTGTCTGGAAAGAACTTTTACACATACACGCAAATATATATATATATATATATATATATATATATATATATATATATATATATATATATATATATATATATATATTTAATTTACGAAAAACCAGTTAATCCGTATGGGTAGACACAAGGAGGATAAAATCCAGAGAGCTCAATGTAAATCAGATCTAATAATTTAAATTAAAAATAAAAAAAGACCACTTTAAGGCTCCAAATAATAAATTATTTCACCACAGTCCTTTTAAAGGACCGCGGATCATCAGCCTTTACTTCCAAAGGTTGAAACGAAAAATTAAAGAAATTTACACATTTACACAAAAATGTGTAAATTTCTTTTCATTTTTCCTTTCAACCTTTGGGAGTAAAGTCTGATGATTTATTATTTGGAGCCTTAAAGTGGTCTGTTTTTATTAATATATATATATATATATATATATATATATATATATATATATATATATATATATATATATATATATATATATATTAGATTTGCATATATGCTTATGCAAGGTTTATGGTTATACATATATAACTACAGATCTTCGATTAAATGTACTGTACCATTGCTTACAATGTCATTTGGATAACCACTAACTGGAGCAAACTCAAGACCCATGGCCATTCACTGCGAAATCTGGGAAATTGACCTAATTTTACTAATTTTATATGTGCGATTTATATACTGGCAAATACACTAAACATATATAGATCTATCGCGAAATATTTTAATATATATCGGGATAGAGCCATTTAGTATACTTGTTGCAATATCCGTTACAGAAGATGCACATGACAACAGTGTCAAAGTAAAAATCAACTGTTCACATGCTTAATGTTCTCACTAATGTACACTTGTTGTATAATAAAAATAGTTTTCTCTGATGATACGACTTTATTGGCGAAACACGATCATCAACATGTATCAAACATCTGGTCCTAATGAGCGTTTGGATCAAAAATCTTGAGCTGTCTAACCAAATAAATCAGTTTAAATTTTCTTGATTTATTGAATATATACTACGATGACTACTTCAGTGCGACACTGAGTTCCGAAACCCATTGGTATGACGAACGACGCATTCCAAAAGCTAGATACATATAAACTTCGTTAGAAACAGAAAAAATGTGTCCTGTACTGATACATAATGCCTGCACTTTTATATAGCAATCAATGCTGGACATTCACCTCAAAGATGAAGAAGTGAGTTGAAGCAACAGAAATGTAGTTATACAGAAAGATGCTGAGAATATGGAAGAAACATTTAAGCAACGACAAGGTTTTACAGAAAATGGAAAAAAAAGGAAGAGGCATTTGAATTTCTGGGGCACATAAAGAGGAAGGAGAATTTTTGAAAATCTGATAAAGTTTTAAATTGATCAAGGAGTTGGTGCCATTTAATTCATCCATAGCCTAGAGTTGCTGGTATAACGGCGGGCAGCCTGCGGGAAATCAAAGTTCGGTTCCGGTGGGGAGTATGGTTGCAAAGCTGAAACTTTAAAGAATAAAAGCGAAGAACGCTGATTGGTTGGTCGACCGCGATGTTGGCCTGATAAAAGAGGTCTAAAGCAGCGAGAAGGGGAGAGGGTTTTTACGAATCGAGTCGGTTCAGGACAGACAGAGACAGAGGAGACAGGAAAGCTGGACGTCACATGGGCTTGAGTAAACGAGTGGTGGAACAGGATAGCAAAAAGAAAAACGTAAGAGCTAAAAGGGACAGAAAAATGTAGAGGGCTATGACCATTATCACATAGATTCTGAAAGGACACGACGCATAAAAAGATGTGTGTATTGAAAAAAGTGACCTAAATGTCTATTAAAGGAAATCCTTATTCTTAAATATCTACATTACCTTTAATCCGTACTTAGTAATTTGGTATTCTTTTAACCACAACAAACTTTAGTTTGATTAGAAACTCTTACAAGCGTTGCTTTGAATTTCTGATAATTAAAATAAAACGCTGTTGTATTACATGAGTTTTAAAGTATTACTGTTAACCTGATCTAATGTCTAACATGACTTATAAGATGGAGAAATTTACGTCTTCCGATTCAATACATTGTCATTCTATTAAAACGATTCTTGTCATTAGCAAAACCATTTAATAAATGTTTTCTCTCTATTGGTTAATGGTTTTCTGAAGATGAAAAAAAGAAGTTGAATATCTTTAGTTTTACTTAGTTCTAGGTATTTTTCTTAATCATTTCTTCCCAAGGAAGGCGGGCATGTCGCTGGTACTCAGGAGTGACAGGGAGTGAAAGTGAGAAAAAAGACTGAGTATAGGGAGGATTGAGGAAAGAATAAGAGATGAGCTGGATTCAAGAAGATAGAAGATGGCGATTGACGTTGCATTTAAATTATAGAATATGGTAGTTATCGAGAAAAGTTGGAATAGATGACTCACTCAATTTATTAATATTCATTGTGCGTAAGCGAATGTAAAGAACTCGAATGAAATTCAAATTCGGCTCTCTGCTTTCTCACTCCAAACAGATTTCCAATACATCAACCGAACATCCTCCTCTATACAAAATACGTCACATACAAATTTTATTAATTTAATCTCTGTTTAAACGTTATTTTTATCGATACAATTATTTAAGTAAATGTTCTGTTTATAATAGACAGTAGCAATTGCAATTACCGGTCTGAATGTCCGAGAAATTTCATAGAAAAATATATGTCCTCCGACAGATATCGAACCTGTATCCTACACGGCACCGTAATTTGGCCAAAGATGCTATACCATATACCTAGATAGGAAGCGTTTGGTTAGCAAATCAAATTACTGTTAATAAACAAAAAAAATTTCAATGATTTTTCTCGAACGATCGTATCTGCTCGAAGCGTACTCTTTACATAAACAAATGAAGCATACATTTTGAAATGAACTAAGTCCGACAATTATTTTAATGTATTTTCTGTTTATAAGTTATTTTTATAGATACAATTATTTAAGTAAACGCTCTGTTTATAATAAACGGTATTAATTGTCTTTACCGACATGAATGTCCGAGCAATTTCGTATATACATACATACATATATATATATATATATACATATATATATATATATATATATATATATATATATATATATATATATATATATATATATATATATATATATATATATATTATAATATTTTTTGATTTAAAAATATGATTCCTTCGCTACATAAGAGTTCTCATGTTTCAAAAGCGAGAGCCGAGACCCCTAATATAATTTCTGAAATTATGTTGAGACTGGTCTGGTCTGTAGATAAAAATTAATTCTTAGCTCTTTGACCACCTACCAAAATGGCCGACACTAGCCGATTCCATAGCAACTAATGTTCCAAGAGACCGCACTTATAAACACGCGCTAACCAAAAGATAGCTTATTCCCAAATTCTCGCTTGAAAATAAAAGCAAAAATACTAAGGAACACCGGATTATTTACCTAACGTGTTCTTTAGTATTTTTCTGCATACCTGCATATATATATATATATATATATATATATATATATATATATATATATATATATATATATATATATATATATATATGTATGTATAGATAGATAGATAGATAGATAGATAGATAGAGAGAGAGAGAGAGATTAATAAATACACATAAAGTGACTTAAGTTTCGTTAGTTACGCAATTCGTTGGGCACAAGATATATATATATATATATATATATATATATATATATATATATATATATGTATATATATATATGTATATATATATATATATATATATTGTTATCCGAAGTTTTATTACTTCATATGGTACTATAGTAGGTTTTTCTTATTTGAAATATACTTTATTTAATAAATTTAAACAGGACGTCTATCTCGAATACGAAGTATATGTAATAAATATATAAGTAAATATATATATATATAATATATATATATATATATATATGTATAGATATATAGATATATATATACTTGTGTGTGTGTGTTTTTGTGTGTCTGTATGAGTATGTGAAAATGCAATCAAATATATATTTATGATCAAAATAATAGGCGCATTGAGATGTCCTCGGAACGGTCGAGAGACAATATTTTGTACTTGATCGAAATGTCGTCTGTAAATGTCACGCGAAGATGTTATTAAGAACGGTGTACAAGATCTAGCTGTATACAATAACTCGCGCTGTTTATCCCCAGAAATCGATAAGGAATAAAAAAAAATAAAAAAATTAAAATCAGGCTGGCATCTATTGTCTTTAATGAACCGTTACAGTCGAAGGAGATGTTGATTTAGATAGGATGACAAATGAGGCTCGAATGCTTTGGGATATGTGCTAACGAAAGACGAAGGAAATTCACGCTCGAACAAGACGCAGAGGAAAGCGCTTGGTAAAATCGAACGTGACACAGACACATAAGAAACCTTCCGTATCTACTAATGTGAACTGTTATAGTGTGTAGCACAAATATGTATATAACCAAGCATAAATCTAAAACTATGCACGGTTACACACTCGATTTATTGAGTTGTTCTATGTGTTTGAGATATATATATATATATATATATATATATATATATATATATATATATATATATATATATTACGGCTTGACAACTGTTTGACGATTAGAGCCGAAAAATATATTTTGGAGTAGAAGGATTTTTGTTTTTGCCACTTTTTTTGCAATAACAATGATTTTTCCAGTTCGGCTATTTAACCTATAGCTGGAGGTGGCGATGGATTTATACATTTCTCAAGTGTATTTTCGTGGATGTGAATGTAATGAAGCCGATTATGTATCTGATTTCTCATTCTGTGCCGCTATCCAATACACCGGCCATACATCCACGGTAACGCCCATCAACGCGAATAAACTCACGAAGACGATCATATTAAAATAAAAAAATATACGTAAGGAAATTAGATTATATTATAAACTTTAAAAAGAATAAACAATGTGTATATATTTAAATGTATCATCCGGTATCCATTTATATATCATTACATGTTTCTATCCTAAGATCATAGATAGTTTCGGGCTCCTGTGATATGAGATTTTCTCTCCCATGAGCCCAACATTTCTCGAGTAGCATTCTGATATAGCTTCCACATGATTGCAAAGAATGTAAACAAATTTTTTATTCAATTCTACATAGTAATTCTGACCAGTCAGGATTCGTTTAATTTTTCTTTTGATTATTTATATATATATATATATATATATATATATATATATATATATATATATATATATATACACACACACACATATATATGTATGTATATATATATATATATATTCATATATATATATATGAATGTATATATGTATATGTATATATATATATATACATATATATGTATGTATGTATATATATATATATATATATATATATATTCATATATATATGAATGTATGTATGTATGTGTCTATATATACATACATACATATATATATATGTGTGTGTGTGTGTGTGTGTGTGTGTGTGTGTGTGTGTGTCTGTACATTTGTTCAGTCCTTTGAGGACATTTGCATGAATTTGGTCAAAGAAGCATAAGTCATCAAAGTAAAAGCTTATTAGAGAAAAAATTAGCACGAATAATCATGAGACTCGTCTTGTCACATCCTTAATGAATCCGTCGTTAGGCTCGATGACTACTTCAGTGCGAGGTTTGAAACTTTGATGTGCCCTGATCAGAGGGTCTTTATTTTGGTCGTTGTGCTAGTTATGGTGGACTTCAGAGATTTTATAGTTTTAATGTGGGCGTCGACTGCATTCCATATGTAATAATCAAACGGATTTACGTCTGGAGAGCAAGGAGACAATATGTTTGAAGTGATGTGACGTTATCATAGAGATTGTAACTTATGGATTCTTGGATCGTTTTGGCCCTATGCGAGGTCTCTGTGTAATTTTGTTAGATATACAGTATTCCTTTGTTCACGATATCAATCCAAGGCCTCACAACCCTCTCCATCCCATCCTCATAGTCAGTATTACTGAATATTAATCTCTGAGAAAAGAAGTGAAAGGCATGACATCTCTCTAGCACAGAACTTTCAGAACCATCACAGTTGCCGGAAACATTGCGTGCATGGCCGGTGGAACGTCTGTAGGGTCTCAACATAACCATCTGACATCCCTTCATTTACCTGTTTGGTCCTGGTCAAAGTTTTTCTCATCAGAGAAAAACCAAAGCATTCTAGACACATGATATGTCAGCTTGCTCAGCAAACGCTTTTCTCGGATCAAACGGTTATCTTTAGATTTTGCAAGCATAAATTTGGTCTACCGTATCGCTTATGACGTGTATCGAAGGTCCTCATGCATAATCTTTCCGATAAAGTGCCTTGAAACATCGAACTCCTTATCCCTAGAATTAATTGGCTTTCTGCGGTTTTTATCGATATTTTTTTGCATCATTCGTACAAAGTCGGCTGTCCTAATGGTAATGGAACTCTTAGCAGCTTGTTTACGTTGAGCTACTGCTATAGAATCCCTGTCAACGGCTTCCAGCTCTTTGCGAACTTTGACAACAAACGATCGTGCAAGTTTCAGGAAAGGGGAAATCTTTAAATCGGTATGCGCTGTCTTAAGGCATCGATTACAGCTTTACTTTTCATTGGCTGAATTAGCTTGAGGTTCGTCATCATTCATCGGATAAGAAATGTTAATCAGAACAAGTTAGAAGAAAGGTAAGTGGTACTAGAAGATGTATCCTCAAAGAACCGAGCAACTCTATATGTGAATTAATAAACAAACTACACTAAGCTTTGAAAAATGAAAGCGGACAATAATACAAATAACATTCAAAAATGCCATTGAACTATTTTACAGAAAACAACTACACGATAAACACAAACTAGACAAAAAACAATTAATCTTTGCATAATACATATGTATGTGTATATATATATATATATATATATATATATATATATATATATATATATATATATATAATTTTGATGTAAAATATTAATCTTACTACTTCGCCATATGTCACTTAACGACAAAAACAAATGAAATTAATCACTGACTGCAAAACTTAAACTCTCAATATTCAAAGTTTAGCAAACTACTGCTGTCTGTGAAGTGACACATTGATTATATAATCTGTACATTACCGCGCCGTTTAACATAGCACTCATGTAATAATATTTCAATTACATTGAATATCACTAATAAGCACAAAATACGGCAATAAGCCTGATATATCCTTACTGATATCACAAAAATAATCTAACAAAATATTTGTAGAAACTGTAAAATACAAGTAAATCTACAAATACAAACAAAGCCACGTCGTAAAAAATTTATAAAATTTAGGAAAACATACTAAGTACACGTAATAGATTACAAAAACAACACTGATAATAACTGATCGATAACTGATACGTAAGAACGAGACACTGAAAAAAAATCTGACATGACCCATGATGCGATATTTGAAAGATTATAAAACTGACACAGCACCAAAATCCAAAATTATTTAAAAATTACTTATGAAAGCCGAAAGCACGTGGAAACTTGAAAGTTTATTTTTAAACGACAAGGAAAATGGTCCAAAATATAGAAAAAAAATGAGAAATTCTTTCTTTAAGAAAAATCATTTGTAAGAAACGTTTAAGAACAATCAACTTGTCGGTCGATCGCGTTTTTGGACAAAATAAGTCTTTCGTATTGTTATTTTCCAAAGCTTTTGGTTCGACCATGACCTTTACACAACAGAGATTAACACAAGCAAAAATGTCCAGGCACAATGATGCATTCGCGTATCTTTCATCGATTTATTTCTCTACATAAATATAGATATGCATACAACACGTTATCTTCTTGTTTTATATGCCCATGTCGCTTCAATATCTAGTCGATCATAGCTATCCACAGCTTCCTACCTCTTGTTGCTCTCTGCATCTTTTAACTTATTACCGTCCGTCTTTCCTCACGCCCTACATAAACAAGTTAGGTTACTTGTGGATTCCTTTTGTCACTCTAGAATTCAGTATGCCCTGTGAGTGTTAAATTCTACAAGTCCTCTTTTCTCATTATACTGCATAAATTCCAACTGTCTCCTTTTGATTTTTAAACATTAGTGTTCGTAAATCTTCCTTGTTGCTCACACGTTCAGTAACTAGTTATCGGTATACATATGCTTCTTATCACTCAAAAGATGGATATTGTTGGCACTCGTATTTCAGTAGACATACCTGTATTATAAACAGGGAAATTCGTGTCTAACGACTTAGAGAAAATTGTATTAAATAATATATAGTTCATGTCAGATACCGAATCTCTATTCTCATCTCACAAACATCAGCAATGGTCCAAATATTCGCAGTTCTTATCTAATAAATACATTCCCTGGTGGAAACGACTTTCAAACCTAAAAGTTTCAAGTTAAAACAGGCAAAGAGTTAAAACAACTGACCAGTAAATACTTATTAAATCTGTTTTTATTTACGTATTTATTTATTTATTTACTAATTTACTTATTTATTTACTAATTTACTTATTTATTTATTTATTTATTTACTTATTTACTTATTTATTTGTTTATTTATTTATTTACTTATTTACTTATTGATTTATTTATTTACTTATTTATTTACTTATTTATTTATTTACTTATTTATTTATTTACTAATTATTTGTTTATTTATTTATTTAATTATTTACTTATTTATTTATTTACTTATTTACTTATTTATTTATTTATTTACTTATTTATTTACTTACTTATTTACTTATTTATTTATTTATTTATTTACTTATTTATTTATTTATTTACTTATTTATTTACTTACTTATTTACTTATTTATTTATTTATTTACTTATTTCTTTATTTACTAATTATTTGTTTATTTATTTATTTAATTATTTACTTATTTATTTATTTACTTATTTCCTTATTTATTTATTTATTTACTTATTTATTTACTTACTTATTTACTTATTTATTTTTTTATTTATTTACTTATTTATTTATTTATTTACTTATTTATTTACTTACTTATTTACTTATTTATTTATTTATTTACTTATTTATTTATTTACTAATTATTTGTTTATTTATTTATTTAATTATTTACTTATTTATTTATTTACTTATTTACTTATTTATTTATTTATTTACTTATTTATTTACTTACTTATTTACTTATTTATTTATTTATTTACTTATTTATTTATTTGCTTACTTATTTACTTATTTATTTATTTACTTATTTATTTAATTTTTTTGGTGGGGAGGAGAATAAATGGCAAGAGGCATGTATCCACAATCAACTTAATGCATAAGTGTTGAAAGTTTTTTAAATTCTGTTTTGTCCTTTTACTCTAACTTGTATAAGAACAAAACGTATGAATTCACAGTTCTGTCCTCATTTAAGAAAACTTATTCTAGGCATTATTTTTATTCCAGATATTCCTTGCTTTTAATCATTAATAAAAATTATATATACAATTTATGAACGACACAGAAAATGTAAATGATCAACCCTTTAAGCCTTTAAGCCCGGCCGAACGCTGGGTAAACACGTGTAACTATTTTTATATCTACCGTAAAACATTACATGTCAATTATTTGTAAATGTTGACTCATGTGTTCAGATTGGTTAAATTCTTTAGGAACGCAGGGCTCAAAGGCTTAACATTTGGCTTAGTCTGTTGCGTTCCAGTTGTAATAATGCCTTTGGGAAAAAACATCCATCAGTTCATTTGCTCTTGCTTAAATAGTTGGGTTGACTGGGTGGCAGTTACTATAGGGGAAGGAGTATTTTTAATTCGAACCCTTGGAAAAGGTAAAGGGAAGCAACTCCTCTAATAAAGCATAATGCGTCACATATAATAATGAAAAAGTAGAAGATATGAATAGTTTTGACTGCCTACTTTCTAAAGTCACATGACAGGTAAAACATTTTTTTCTCTTTAGTGATTCTTACGCTTATTCAAGAACGCTGACAAATTCCTGTCTTCATTTTCGTTAGACAATATTCGGATTACATGTAAAATCTTGCGGACGCTATTAGTTCAGTTTTTTAGAAATTTTTTTGATTAGTTATAAAATAATTTCTTCTGAAGATTTTTTTATTCATTCCTAAAACTGTACGTATAAGCTTTTTTGAGTCGGTAATGTAATAATTACATTACCATATTAGGATGATTGAAAGGCTAACATGACATACTTAACCGTTAACAGATTAAGACATATTCTTCCAACCATCTGCGCATGCTTCTGAAATTATAATTTTAATTTTCTTAGTAGAACATAGATAAGTATTAAATAATCAACATTTTGAATACTTATCATATTTGTCATTTCTGTATATGCATTAAATATACTATAGAAAACTTGTCATCTACTTACTCCTTATGTGCACTTTTATTACTTACCGCCTCATTATATACATATACATATATATATATATATATATATATATATATATATATATATATATATATATATACACACACATAGTTATACATATATATACATATATATATATATATATATATATATGTATGTATTTATTTATTATAATTTTATCATATAGACAAAACCATTTTACTCACGACAAAGATGCAACTTGGTTTCAGTGCATTTTAACTGCACATCTACGGGTAAGGGTCGGAAATGGCTATGAACGATGCTGTTTTTAGGCAAGCCCGGATGTAAAACGTCACTTCCTTTTTCCATTTTTTGAGAAGAAAAAATGTACTTAACAAAAATATCTAAGTGAAAACGATAGTCGTTGGTGACAGCAGTTTGGTGTTGGGTGGGTCGGGTGGTTAATGTTGGATGGAGTGTGGACATTCTGTATATATGTATGTATATCTATGTATATATATATATGTGTATATATATATGTATATATATGTATATATATGTATATATATATATATATATATATATATATATATATATATATATATATACATAGATATACGTAATATATATATATATATATATATATATATATATATATATATATATATATATATATATATATATATATATATATGATCGTTAGCGTAGAGGGTAAAGTTAACATATTTATTTAATGAATCCTACCCTCTGATATTACAGGTCATAACTATCAAGAAAACAACGTTAACCAACATTTATAAATGAAACCTCAAATCCATAACAGTCACGAGTTATAGGTAATTTTAATATGGGACACTGAAGCAGGTTCATTTTGTAAGAAGCATTCGTAAGTGCACGTCAGACGTCTACAAATTGATCTCCTGAATGGGTTTCACTTTGTAGCCCATATATAAAGCTTACAGCTATACTTTTAAGCATAGAACTGGCCAAAGTGACAGGCAGGCACATTTAGGCGTTCTTATTACTATCTACTCCGTCCAACGCTACCACTTACACCAAAATGTACACCTTTCCTATCCCCCAGATTCATATGACACTTGCTTGACAGTATATTATTTGGAATATTAGACAGGTCGTCATTATGAAAGGCTTTGCTCTCGCCGCCAGGCTGTCAGCTGACCGAAAGAGCAACTTCATTCACTGCGCACCACTGCCGCTGCCTTCAGTTGGGAATAATATGCCGCTAGCCTCGCTTCAGGCCACATCCATCAAGGAATGTATTCATTAGATAAGAACTGCGAATATCTGGACCACTGCCGAGGTGGGTGATGAGTCCAGAAAGAAAGGTGAGAAAATGAAAAATAAAAAAAAACAAAAAAAACAAAAAAATGAAAAACTAAGATTAGTGGAAAGAAAACTAATAAAAATAAAGAATAAGAAATAAAGAAAAAAAAGAGAGTGGTAAAGAAAAGGTGTAATGGAAAAGACATATAATACAAATGAATAAAGAAATTTTAAAAATATAATCTAAAAGAAAGGAAAGTGTATATCTTTTTATTTTTAAATAATTTGGCTTACGACCACATCACGTTGAAACACCGGTTTCTTATACGATCACTGAAGTTAAGCAACGTCGAACCTGGTCAATACTTAGATGAATGAATTGGAATTCCAGATGTCGTAAACTTTGTTGGATGTGCTGGTATACACGGCTTGGAAATGGAGATCAGAGAAGCGAGTTCCAATTCCAGTCGATTTTCGTTATATACACTAATGCGCAAATGCCGTTGGGAAAGGTATGAATCCACCTCTTATCCCCACCGGCTATGGATTAATTAATAGGATAATAATTGCCTCCCCAAAATTCTTACAATTTAAAAAAAAATGCTGGCTTTAAATAACCTGCCAAAAAGTTTCTAAGCCGTAGAAAACAAATCATTTTTTTTTTAATTTGGAAAGAATAACCTATCAGAATATCTACAGTAGTTCGAAAATGTGTTTCAACCTGGTTAGGAATCTGAAATGGCATATTATTTCTAATAACGTCATTTACATTAGGTTCTTCTTAATGTTAACCTCATACCAAAATAAATTAGATTTATTTCCCAAATTGTTTAAAAATTGCATTTTTGTTATTATCAGAAATTTCAAAACAATCTATGAGAAAACATAATGATCTTCAATGTAATTCTGAAAATTATATAAAGCAACTGTATTCCGAAATTCAAACTCGAGTAAACAGAAAATTCATAACCAAAAGTAACATGAAAGTTTTTATATGGCAGATCCTACCAGTAGGGAGAAGCGTCAACACAACCTTCACCGTTAAGATCAAATAATGGAGATCATAGTACGAATTTGGTAATAATAAATAAAGTTGCATATATTACCCTGAGGGATAAGTTATATTAGGTCATCCCATAAGTTCTGTACATATTTTAACTTTTTATTAAAATGAACGAAATTTAAAGTGTATAATGTCTAATGGAGCTGAACATTATGTTTATGTTTAGATGCATTTAAACCGATCAAATTTTATTTCAGATGACAATAAAATTAAATTTTGTTTGATTAAAACCCTGCTAACATGGAAATACCCAAGAATCATTTGAGGCACATAATGCTTTATGAGTTCAAGAAAGGAAACTCAGCAGCCGAAGCGACTAGAAACATTCACTCAATTTATGGAGAGGAATGTGTGAATGAAAGAACTTGCAGAAGATGGTTTGCAAAATTCAGAGGTGGAGATTTCACCCTTGAAGATGAAGATCGAACCGGACGTCCAGTTGAGTTTGATGAAAAGCTTCTTGAAGCAGCCCTTGAAGAAAATCCTGCTTTATCAGTTGAGGAATTGGCAGTGGTTCTCAGTTCAAACCATACAACTGTTCATCGTCATCTTCAACAACTTGGAAAAGTTCCTAAACTTGGAAAATGGGTGCCTCATGAAATGTCTGAAAACAACCTCAAATCCCGAGTTGACATCTGCTCTTCTCTCCATTCTCGCCAATTTGTTTCACCTTTTTTGGATAGACTTGTGACTGGCGACGTAAAATGGATCTTTTATCGAAATGTTAAGCGTTGTAGACAGTGGTTTGGTAAAGGGCAAGGAACCCAGCCAGAGCCGAGAAGGGAACTTCATGGGCAAAAGGTTCTTCTTTCAATCTGGTGGGATTGCCAAGGAATAATCCACTTTGAATTCTTACCACCTAATGCAACAATTAATGCTCAAATATACTGTCAGCAATTAGAGCGTTTGAACCAAGCTTTGAGGAAAAAAAGACCTGGTCTAATGAATCGAATACGGGTGATGTTTCATCAGGACAATGCGCGACCACACACAGCAAAAATCACGTAACAAAAGATCGAAGAACTTGGTTGGGAGAAAATTCCTCATCCACCTTATTCTCCCGACCTTGCTCCTTCAGACTACCATTTGTTTCGTAGCTTACAGAATCATTTGGAAGAAACAGCTTTTGTAACACAGGAAGAGGTTAAAACTGACATTTGTGAGTTCTTCGAATCAAAGCCAAAAGAATTCTACAGTAATGGAATTAGTAAGCTTGTTAATAGATGGAAGGAAGTCATAGATAATCAGGGAAAATACATTGTTGATTGAATCTGTAATTAAATGTAACATTTGGTCAATTGTTTTCTTTATTCAAAATTCGGACAGAACTTATGGGATGACCTGATAGTTATCAGCTCATTTGGATTTCTTTCATCACTAACAAATGAATTAAGGTGCCCTGTCATGCATAAACTATCATGTTTGTTTGTTTATGAATTGTGGATTTGATCAATGTTTGTGAATGGATCAGACAAAATGTTATGGTGACAAAAATAACAGAAAATAAGGTGTTCAATAGTCAGAAGAACTCATCGACTTATAACGTCTGTTTACGGGTCTTTAATTACTGGGAATTTTTGTCGTTCACTTGGAGCAGTTTAAGTTTAAAGTCATCCCACCCAAAAATCAATATTAGTAACAACAATTGGGTGCAACTGAGGCACATCACCAAATGGGGAGGGTAATAATTTGAATGGGAGGAGACCCGGAAAAGGGTCGTTTTTGCGTTCTCAATCTTGTTTCAGCCTCACGCGCAGTAGCAGTTGAAGAAGCGTTTCTCCTCAGTAATTGAGTCATTTGATCATCATTTTCAGCCTCCTGTGCAGAATCGTTCGGATGAAAACTGTGGAAACACACAATCAATATCCGATCACACACACACACACATACATACACACCCATTTTGAGAATTATAGATATAGAAAATATTATTGTAATAATTTAAACTATTTTTATTTAAGTTTTTATGAAAGATATATATCCAAGAACAGTTAGTAAATAGTAAAGCGTTGCTGTGAGTTATAATGGACAGGAAGCAGTAGAGAGCGATTGTCGCCAACAATTTCGACTCAAAACCTACACTGAAGAATTATCTGTCAAAGAACAAATTTAATCGAAATCGGATAAAAACTGTGGAAACACATAAACAATATCCGATTACACACACACACACACACACACACACACACACACACACACACACACACATTTTGAGCACTATAGATATAAAGAGAATGAATACTGCAGTCTAAAAAGATGACGTTTAGTTCTATTCTCTATTTCTCGCACTTCTCGCCTGTGAAACTTCTTCCATCCGATTTCTTGCTTACCTTCCAACTACGATCTTCAAACATTTAAATGCAACGCCAATCGGCGTCTTCTGTCTTCCTGAATCCCGTTTATTTACTGTCCTTGACTTCACTTCTGTGCAATAAAGTCTTCTCATTTTCTTTCACTCCTTGTAACCTCCCGCGTCTTTGTGGCATTATCGCTTGCTTGAGGTAAAATAATTAAAAAAATAAAATAATATATATATATATATATGTGTGTGTGTGTGTCTGTGTGTGTGTCTGTGTGTAGTACCAGAAGAAATAAACATGCTATTTTCTTCTTTCTTCTTTGTGTGTCGCGTCCCGTTAGGAGGCAGCTAATCATGGCTACCCACAATTTCTTGTCTCATGGTAGTTCTTAATAAATTTTGTCTTTCTGTTATTTTTCCTAATCACTGTTCCACCATCCATTTACTCTAGATCACTAAGTATGTTATGCGTTGTTTCCTCTACCTCTCTTGCTGCCCTCTATCGGCCCCGTGAGTATCAGATTTTCCAAGCCCTCCTCCCTTATTGTATGTCCCCGAAACCTCAACTGTTTCTTGCTGATGTTAAGTATCAATTAACTTTTTTTTCAATTTTCTCCAAAAATTCTTCGTTGCTCACATGTTCCGTCCATTGTATCCTAAGCATCCTTCTATAGAACCACATTTCTGTTGCTTCAAGTCTCCTCTTCATCTTTGAGATTTTACAGCCGGCATTGCCTTACAGGAGGGCAATATCATATAGCAGTTTAGTACTCATTCCTTTGTTTCTAGCGAAATTTACCTATTTCTTAGTACACTGCTTAGCTTTTGAAATTGTTCCTTGGCTATCCCAATACGCCTTCGGATTTCAGTGTCGCACTTTCCGTTTTCCGTTAAAACACTTTCCTGATATTTCAATTTCCGCACTTGTTTGATTTTGGTATCTCCGATTTGCAATTCGAACTTTGGGCTCATCCTTTTAGTAACAAATATGCCTTCTCTCTTCTTGCAGTTGACGTTTAATCCTTTCTTCTCACTTTCTTTCACTACCTTCTATAGGAGTTTAGTAGCTTTCTTTCTGTGTCTGCTATTAAGACTACTTACCTTATGTTGTTAGGATTGTGTCCGCCATAATTAATCCTGGCAGGACTTCTAATTCTTTCAAAATCGCCTCTCTGTATAGATTGAATAACTCGGGTGAGAAGACATATCCTTGTTTTGCACCCCTTTCTATTTGTTATATCTGCTGAACTCATTTTCTCTCCGTTTGTCAAGGCTACTGATCAGTTCCAGCAGATCTTTGCAGCGTACTTTATAGCAAGTCATTGTGTAATTTATAAAACATAAGCAAACGTCCTTCTGCTTTTGTATTCATCATTCGATACAAAAATAAAAAAGTGGGGCAAATATTAACTGCTATAAAAAGCAAACATCCTGAGCACGGAAAGTAGGATGAGTATAACCCAAGCCGTCGATTGAATAAAGAGTTAATCCGGAAATTCTGATGGTCAATGAAAAAATATGGGGGGAAATCAAATAATATTAATGTATACTTTTGAGTGGGTATGATTAAAAGTGATTGGAGAGAATGGAAATCAGGTGACAAAAGGCTGAAAAAGAGATACTAAGTGAGATATAATACCAAAACAACTTATTAAAATAAAATATAAGTAAATTCTACTAAATATTAGAGATGCACAAGTTGGTGGTTTATACGCCCGACAAAGTGGGCAATAAATTCCTAGACAAGTAACATTATTTGTTTTAAAAAAAACCGACTCTATGGTAGTTATGTGGGAAAGATCAAGTTTACAAGCAAAATCAATGAAATAAAATGAAATATCAAGAAAATACCAGCGTGTACAAAACAATGCAAATTACAAGGAAGAAGGTACATTAAAAGGGTTTCAGTGAGGTCGAACCCCGCTAAAAGGGTATATTTACCTTGAAGGTATAAAATGTGAATGTTCTTAATAGTTCTTGTCATTTGATGTGAGATGTCGAAGTTCGTGACAGAATCCGTTCTTGCCTTCTGAGTTCTGATACTTATGGGTCGAATAGAGGGAAAGAGAGACAAGGGAAAAGAACGCATGGCATACCTGGCAGCCTTAAGCAAGTGGATGACAGAACGTTGTCTGGGAGAGGAAGCAGAGGGAAGGAACTTGTTGAGAGATGCAAAGGATAGAGGGAGGTGTAGAGCCATATTCTCCTACGTCCTGAAAGGACATGGCACATAAAAAGAAAGACTTGTACACTGTACAACTATCTTCGTTCAAGAGTCGGCGTGAAAAAGAGACTTACTTTTGTTGTGAAAACGACAATTTGGTTATCAAGACATCGTTGAGGAGAGTTATCGCATCCACGCTCGCATCGAGTTACAGATTGCTTTAGAAGGTGTCGTGTCACAGTCGTCGGCAGTCGCGTCTAACTCCCTAGCATCGCGTTTCCTACTGCTGACGTTGTGTTTCCAACTCTCTCGATGCTCGAATCGCATCGCAGGAATTTTGGTAGCCAAAGATCGACTCTCATTTAACCCACAAAATTGCCAGCCAGATTTCATACGATATTGGTTAAGAAGTCACATTTATCAAAACAATTTATTGTAGTAGTAAAACAGTTCTGTTTTTGTTTTCCTTTCCTTCATCTTCAATTGAACACCCATCCACCCCTTGATTAAGAAGCTTTGCATGCAATCCGACAAGGTTTACGTTTCAGTAAATTATTTTATTACCTTCATCCTTTCCCCCAAACTGCCAAAATCTGCTCAGAGTAAGAATAATAATTTTTAACAGGTTTACTGAATATGTAGACAGACACCTAAATAACGTTATCAAACTGCACATACAAAAGGACTTAATAATGATAATTTCTCATTTAAAAATTCCTTGTCTGTCATTTTTATCAAATATCAATATACGTATATAAGTCGAATGGTTATTACAAAATGTTTCAGAGTAAAGATTATACTAAATTATATTTTTGGTCTTATACTGGATAGAATTAAAAAGATATTGCTGGATATGTGCTTGTAATTTTTCCTTTAATTATTTTATTTTCTGACAGCTATAAGTTTGATTCAGACCTCCTACATTTGGTTAGCAAGGCTTCGAGAAGAGTAGGTGAAAAATGAAGTGCGAACATCTTTTTTCACGAAAATCCAATTACAACACAATGTTTGCTTGTAAAAAAACAATCCCAATTTCATCACTAATTATTGCGAACATTAAAATCAAGCAGGGATAGAGTTTCAAGTATTTGAATATTGCAATAATAGACGATAGAAATTATGTCAAATAGAAATAGTGAAAGTTGTCTTCCAAAACATAAGCAAAGTAAGCAAAGTATTAAGTATTCCCTGTGAGAAATAAAGAAACTAATAATGAACTGCAATTTGATATTTAATCTCGTATATGGCAGTGAATGCTGGACAATCTCTACACAGAGAAGTGATAGAAATTCTGTTCTACCAGTGAATGCCAAGAATACTATGGATAGAATGTTTCAGCAATGAGGAATTCTTAAGGAAAATAGGAGCTTCCAGGAAACTTATACTTACAAACAGAACGAGACAGTTGATATTTCTGAGATACATAAGGCATGAGGGTCTTGAGAATCAAACAACACACAGTATATATTAAATATAAGAGAAGCAGGTGGAAACAAAGGTTTATGCGAATAGATGGCCAAATGCTGATGGAAAAAATATTAAAATTTATTGAGAGAAATAATCTTTAGGTTGTTGCAGAGAGTCTGACCGCAAACTTTCTGTAGGTAGACTGTAGAGCAATCACGTTGTCGAAATAAGCTCTCAGTTGTGGAACAAGCTGAGCAAAGAATAATCCACCTTGTGAAAGAGAGCTATTTATGATGCCATGGAGCTTCTCATTGTGCTCAAGTGGGATAGTTCATTGCTTGGGCTGTGATTGGCTGCTGGTACATGAGTGGAGGTATTTCTGTTTAAATACCAGCTTGATTCCAGTCAGGTTGCGGCCAGGAAAATACCAGAGGCTAATGAAGCCGCCATGGACGCTGCTGGGACCCTTACGCCGGTAAGTGTCGTTATTCTACATAGACAACAAATAGGGTTGCAAGCATTGCAAATGAATAGTTTTATTTAGAATATCATTACGTTTTATTGTTTGAAATATATTTTTTTTATTGCTGATAGTTCAATTTGTTTGGTATCCAATTTGCAATTTGCAGTTTGGAGTCTTCCTTTTGCTAACGTCCATGCTTTCTGTCTTCATGCAATTGGCGTTTAGTCCTTTCTTATCGCTTTCCTACACTACCTCCTGCAGGATTCTTGTCGTTTCTTTTCCGTATCTGCTATCAACACTGTGACATCTGCGTAACTTATGTTGTCAAATATTTGGTAAGTGTCATAACAGAGGACGGAAAGTGTGACAATGAAATCGAAAGCCCTTTGGGATAGCCAAAGGTGCATTCAAGAAACTAAGCAAATTATTAAGAAACAGGAAAAGTTCGTTAGAAACAAAGAAAAGCGTACTGAACTGTTACGTAATATCAGTCCTCCTATATTGCAGAAAATGCTGGAAAATCTTTTTCACAAATAAAGAAGAAAATTAAAGCATCAGAAATATGGTTCAACAGAAGGATGCTGAGAATGACATGGACCGAACATGTGATCAACGATGAAGTTTTAGAGAAAATGGAAACAAAACTAAAACATATTTCAATTCAGAAAGAGACATTTGATATTTCTAGGGAACATAATGAGGAAAGAAGGCTTTGGAAATCAGAGACACACAGGACAGACGAAAACAATGCATAACCTATTTAGTGAGCTTCAGTAAATGAATGGCGGAACAAGGTTTAGAAGAGATAACTAAAAGACCAAAATTAATGTAGAGCTAAAAAGGACAGGAAATTATCGAGAGCCAGTATAACCTACGCCCTGAAGGGATACGGCATATAGAAAAAGATAGTTTAATAATTTTTACTGCTAAATCATCTTGTTAAAATGTGGTAGATTTTTCTTTACAAAATATGTCTTGGTCGGTTTGTTATATCAACAAAAACTCACTTCGAATGCATCTCGACTGGCGTTATATCTTTATGGCCGAGGGTTAGGTTGGACTTTATCACCACTTGTTTGTCACCTAAAATTCCAAGTACTTTTCACTACTTGCTTCCACTTACATAGCGAGAATAAGGAGATAATTCAATAAACAATGAGATGAAGAATCCTAATCTGGAAATACAGCTTTTTAGGTATTTTTTTTATTATAAAGTTTTCTATTTTATTTACGTCATGTTTTCCTGAAATCTTTAACTAGTGTGAAGTGATTTTTCGCAGAAAAAAACACTTGAGGAAAAGGAAGCTGAATATAAAGTCAGGCACATTATTGTTTTCAGAACTAAAAGTGCCAAATAACATTTGATGATTTTCTGTATTTTTTTTCTTCTATAAAATCTAATGATCTTTCTGTAATGTAAAGGTTAGGCTCGATACTGATTTCATCAACACATTATTTTGTGCTTCACAAATAAATGCCAAATTTACAAATGTGTGTTAGAAAATATCGCAGATTTTTCCGATTCCAGCAAAATGGGACACATCTGCAACTTGGGAAAGCTTTTGAAAATTGCCTTTTTAAATGTAAATGTTCAAGTTTACTATTTTTTAATGTTTTCCTTTTCATAAAATCCAGAGATAGAAAAGAAATGATGAATTGCTTATTGGTAGTCTATTTTGTGCACATGAAATGGCAAGGGGAAAGCAAAAGTACTCAAAATAAATACTGACTTCAAATCTATATCGAATTTATATTCAACAAAGATCTAATTTAAAATCTGAATTGGCAGACGTGAAAGGTGACCCCATTTCCACCTTTTTCGCTGCTTCTGATGTTTGAATAGGCAAATGACTGCGTTCATTTTGAATTGGAAAGTATTCTTTATTTTATATCATATTTCCACACTGATTCCTGAAAAGCAAACTATTTGAAAGAGAAGGAATATCTTTGGTAGATCAGGTGGTAGGTGGTGCTGTGGCGTAGGGTCATATTAGACGGGTATTACAAATTTAAAATTTACACGTATTCAGGCAAAATAAAGAGATAGTTTCAGATATCTTGGATAGTGTATTTTAAAAGGGTTTACAAGTATCTAAAAGAACTGGATTTTTAATTCAGTTACCAAAGATGCACCCCCCACCAATGAAACTGATCCAAGTTAAGCTAGTTGTTTCATGTACTCAAGAATGATATTCCTACGTCTCTTTAACTATCTGTCTGATATATATATATATATATATATATATATATATATATATATATATATATATATAGCATTATGAGAAGCCACGTATACTTTCTTGATATGTATATAGTATGGCTAAAACAACTGAAAAGTTGCAAATTAAAAGAAAAAATTGGGTGTTTTTTTGTGAAATTATTTATTTATATGTTTTTATATATTTGATATTTCAGACCGCCTCGGTCCTTCCTCAGAAATTAATTGAATAACTGTGTTCGGAAGTTTGTTTACAAGTAGCGTCCGTCGCGAGACGCGGACGTCACGTGATGTGGAATGCAACTGTGTTTGAATATTTCTAACGTAAATCTAACGATAGTATTTTAGATGTTGTTTAAAAAGGTTTTTTAACTATATCTAAAGAAATTTTTTAACTATTGAAATATTTATGCAGATTTTAAAAAAAAACAAGTCTTTGTTTAACCCTAGTTTATATGTGTCTACAAACCCATCAGGAAACTATAAATGTAATAAAACTCGTTGTCTAGTTTGCAAACACCTAATAACCGATAGTGTAATTTCTGTACCCAACTCCAACATCAAAATACATCCACCTCGCCTCACCTGTGATAGCAATAATATAATTTACTACTTATTCTGCACAATATGTCCTAATAGTTGATATATTGGCGAATCTGGAATTAATTTTAGATTTCGTTTCAACAATCACAAACTATCCATACGTCAAAACAATCCTTATTCCCCCATATGTAAACACTTTAATCAATCAAGACACTCATTAGACAACTGTAAATGTTTATTGATAGATTCAGGTTTTAGTTCAACATACACACGAAGAAAAAAAGTGAAATACTGAATTTTAAAATTAGACACATATAAACTAGGGTTAAACAAAGACTTGGGTTTTTTAAATCAGTATAAATATTTCAATAGTTAAAAAAATTCTTTAGATATAGTTAAAAAACCTTTTTAAACAACATCTAAAATACTATCGTTAGATTTACGTTAAAAATATTCAAACACAGTTGCATTCCACATCACGTGACGTCCGCGTCTCGCGACGGACGCTACTTGTAAACAAACTTCCGAACACAGTTATTCAATTCATTTCTGAGGAAGGACCGAGGCGGTCTGAAATATCAAATATATAAAAACATATAAATAAATACTTTCACAAAAAACACCCAATTTTTTCTTTTAATTTGCAACTTTTCACTTATATATATATATATATATATATATATATATATATATATATATATATATGTGTGTGTGTGTGTATGTGTGTGTGTGTGTGTGTGTGTGTGTGTGTGTGTGTTTAGGTAGCATATTTTTCTTCAAACATGTTTAATTGAATAATATATACATAATTTCATACTGATCCTTTCCAGTTGTATAATCAGTTTCTTGATTTTAAGGATGAAATTCATCATGGCGCTGTAGTTTTTTTAACCCAAGTAATTTCGATCATTTCCAAGATCATCTTCAGTGTAAATTTAATAGACTAAGTTATTTTAATTGCGATAAAATCTGCATTCCACTGTGATGGTGATTTTTAAAAACACACACGAACGCACTCTGTTATTAAAATATTAATTTATTAATTATTAATTTTAAATGTCTGAGAAAAATGCTATTATGACACCACTTCACAAAACTTAACGTATTAAAAGAAAGGATAAAAAGATCTATGAACCATCGGGAATCCTTATCGCCATTCCTTTTCCTCGTAACGATTAACCATATATAAAATAAATAGAATCAATAGTACAGTTAAAAAGTAACACAAGTGAACGATATCATTTCCATGGAAGATATTAAACAAAAATATAAACCTCTATGCGAAAAGTCCGAAGTTACAGAAAAGATATTTGAAGTTACGGAATGCGCAATGCTGGCAATGAACAAGGGAAATTACAAAGAATGAAAGGAATTGAACGGCCCAACCAGAAAATGTTTAAGATTCTCTGCGAGAAAGCTATAACGTATCAGATTCAAAGTGTTTTGAATGGAAAAATTCAGCAAATGGTACCAGCAAAAAAAAAAAAAATAGAAAAATCTTGGTCACAAAACTAGAGCAAAAACTTAATCACATCAATAACAATGCAATTTCTATGCTGTGAATGCATTCTCGAACTAGACACGAAATGAACTAAGAAACTTAAACTGTAAACCTACCAACTGATAACAATTCATAAGTCGCTACTTTTGAAGGTCGATGTTGACAAGCTTTATTTCCAAATAAAGGAATAAAAGAGTTGAATGGACAGAATTTCGTCGACTCCAAAATCACGGAATTCGAAGAATATAAAAGACTGAGAAATAAAAGACACCTCATAACAGCTAAAACCTGAAATAAGATGAACAGAATTATGAGCAGAATATCATGAAACGCAAAAGGAGAACTTCAGAATTGGAAGAAAAAATTATATGTATACTTCAGAAGAGTGATTGCAAGCACGTCAAGGAATTCGCCATAGGGACAAGGCTACATTGTATAAGTCTAAAGACATACACTGAGATGTGCTTTACAGTGAATAATGGTATTAGAAAAAACTATATAAAACTTTGATAGATCAGATAGATAAGACATTTAAATCTATACTGCAAGGAACTAAAGACGAGGCAATCGGTAAATATAACAAATTAGCTAAGAAAGATATATACATATAAATGATTGGGTAGAGAAGGTGATCTACTAGGAACCGTGCAAGTGTGTGTGTTCAAACTAAGTGTATATATATATATATATATATATATATATATATATATATTATAATATATATATATATATATATATATTATAATATATATATATATATACATATATATATATATATATATATTATAATATATATATACATATATATATATATATATATTATAATATATATATACATATATATACATATATATATATATTATAATATATATATACATATATATATACATATATATATATTATAATATATATACATATATATATACATATATATATATATTATAATATATATATACATATATATACATATATATATATATTATAATATATATATACATATATATAATATATATATGATGAGAGAGAGAAACAAGAAGCTGAGTTAAAGCATAGAATATTAGATTCTCTGAGACTTCCCATTATAACGGACCGCCCAGATCAAAACAAACGACGAAATCTGGTAGTTAAATACAAGGATGGAACGGGCAGGAAATTTCACTATCCCGGTAGATATGAAAGAGTGTGAAATGATAGTTAAGTAGCTTAACTTTTCCTGTGAACTGAAAATTATAATGAACATGAAGTTAAACGTTGTGACAGTCGTTATCTGAGGTGGGAGCAGTCGACAGATCGTAGTAAAAACATGTCAATGATGGTAGCCATAAATATTACAGGAAAAACGTATAGTAGTAAAAATAATTCAAATAAATAGTTCAGTCGACACGTTCAAACATAATCGCCACGGAAGGCCTCCAATGTTACTGCTTTTTTTTAATCATTTAATTCCAAGAAAGGCAACAAAGCCACTAAGAGGCAAGGGATTACAGGGTGTGAAAGAATTTGAGAAAAAGTAATCATTACTGTGGAAAAAGAACAATAAAAGAACAGGAATGAAGAAGACAGACAATAACTATTGACATTGCATTTACATTTGTAATGCAAGGAACCGGAAGAGAGTTCCACAAGCGAGAAGTGTGAGAAAAGAAACTGATAACATAGAAAATACATCTAGCCATTTCACCTATAATATGATAAACTTTGCTCCTAATCGAATAGTACGCTTAAATTCATCAATTGTACTTACTATGGGTGGGAAGCTCATCAGAATAATTACCATGATAATATTTATAGAGAATGATCAGGGAAGCTACAATATAATAGTGGGGAAGTGTCTGTTCGAGATGCTAGGTCAGGACCAATAATAATTTGGATTTTATCAAGAAACTTTAAATATATAGTAGAAGCACGAGATCCTATGTGGCAGCAATATTCGATGTATGGGTGAATGGTAGACTTATAAATAAAACTAACAATTTATTGAAAAAAGTTTTAACAAAATAATTATAAACATTTTGTTTGCTAACCTCTGCCAGCCGAAATGATGAAGAAAGCATTACCTTGCACCATTGCCAGTGAGACACGCTGCAAGAGCCACTCCGTTTCGCGAGGCTCGTTCCTTAATCGCCAACCCTCCGAAGGAACACCATCGAACGAGGGCCAATAACCCCAGAAGTCTCCACTGCCACAAGAGTAAAAAAAAAAATCTATTAGCAGGAGAAGAATATTTAACTATTTTTTTTTTATCTCCACGTCCCGAGCGACAGATCCCGACTCAACCGCGGAGCTGATCACATTACCGGTCGAAGATGTATCAGCACAGGTCGCATCTCAAATCAACGCCTTCCCCATTTTAAAAGGATAAATGGTAATGCCATCCGGCTGCTTTCCAACACCATGATCGAGGCCTATTAGCTTATAAATGACATTGATTCTAGCGAAAACAAGTGTCTAGCACGACGCAGTGAACCAACTTTACTAACAGCTTTAAGCACTTAATGAGCGAATAATAATAATAATAATAATAATAAGAAGAAGAAGAAGAAGAAGAAGAAGAAGAAGAAGAAGAAGAAGAAGAAGAAGATATTAAACCGGGCATGGTTCTCGTGTTTTAAGTTCTTAAATGATTGCAAGAGTTAACATGTCAAACAAATGAAGGGAAAAGAGAAGGATTTCGTCGACTCCGCTTTCAAGGGATTCAAAGAATACAAAAGACAGTGCCATAAATTGTTCCTAAGAACTACAGTAAATATCCGATTCTCCATCACATATTTCCTTGTTAGTTACCTGACCTTAACTAGCATGTTCCCTCGGGGCTCGCAGTTCGTATCCTGCCATCCACTTACTCAGGCTCGTTAAGTAAGTTACTATTTCTCGTAACGCATCTTGTCCTCGCTATGTCCTGTGAGTATCAAATTCTCCGGTCCCTATTTCCTCATTTTATAAATGTCAACTGCCTATTCTGATTCTATGTACAAGTGTCCATTTTGGTTCCATTTCCATTTAAATATTCTCTTTTGTTACATTTTCCGCCATGATATTCTGGTAATCCTTCACCATACATAAATTGACTCCAATCCCCTTGAACAGTGAAAAATTATCCTGCATTCATTGCCATGTATGACGATCAATATTACATAGCAGTTCAACACTATTCTTCTTATCTAACGAAGTTTTCCAGTTTTTTAATACTTTTTTCTACATTTTGGAAGTTAACTTTTGTTATCACATTGCACCACTTTCCTCATTATTTGTCTATATTCCAATGCTCCATCGGATTTCGGTGTCACTTTTTCCGACGTCTATTGCAATACTTTCTTCAACTGTTCATCTCACTAGTGACCATACATTCTATATTCTTACAGTTGTTAACCGCCATATATTAATAACCGTTTCTTCTGAATAAAGACCTCCATAAATATTTAGTATGAAATTTGTATCTTTGCTTAACATTATATATGGATGTATCAGGAAAGCAAATGCCTACTAGGAATTATTAATAGGGGGTGCAGAATATTAACAACATAAGCTACGCAGATGACAAATGCAGAAAGAAAACGGCAGGAACTTCCTCGCCACTGTAGTAAAGAGAAACAATTGTAAGATAACAGACTATATAGTCGTTAGTAAGAATAGCCCAAAACGAAGAAGCAAATATAGAAATTTAAATACCTGCGAAGTGATTTAATAGAAAATATGGTATCGAAATCCAACGGGGCACAAAGTTAGCAAACATTGACCCCTTCCAAATGTTCAACCGTCCTGGGTATGATGGTAAACTAAATCAGCGTCCTGGGTAGGTCGATAAACTAAACCCGAGGTGGTAGCACCTGTTAGGGTCCCAGCTATGGGCAAATTGTTAACACTGAAACTGGGGTCAAAACACTACCAAAATGTAAAAATATATTTTAATACAAGCAATTTTCTTTTTAATTTATTAATAGCAATGAATTTTTGAAGGAAAAAAAAATATTACCAGCAATACGTTACTGCCAGCAATACACTTTTGAAAAAATAATATTACCAGCAATACATTTTTTGAAAAATTATTACCAGTAATAAAAATCCTGTCGGCATCAATAACCCATCGATGTTGATATGCCATAAACCAAACCAAACCAAATGCTCAAAAAAATATTAAGAAACACGAAATTTTGTTAGAACCAAAGAAAAATAAGTACTGAAACGCTGTTTTGCGATGTCTGACGTCTTCTTCATTGCCACTTCTGTGATGTCAGCGAATGCTCGTGATCACGTTCGCAATGCTCGTTGTAGTCGAGACTTTATAATCGCGGATACTAGAAGTAACTCCTATGAATAATGCTCGCACTAGTAATACTTGTTCGAATAGTAACCGCCGAAAAGAAATCCGAAGAGTGATCAGTATAGAGAAATAGTATAAAGTCGGAGAGAGCCATGAAGAAAAAGTATAAATTTGTAAAGTTTAATCATTAAATCACTATGTGTGTTTTTTTCTCTCGTTAATTGATTTATTGAAAAATATGTGAAATTGTGTAGCTTGTGAAATATGTGAAATTGTGTGGCTTGTGAAATATGTGAAATTGTGTGGCTTGTGAAATATGTGAAATTGTGTGGCTTGTGTCCTTGTTGCGTATTGGTCTGTAGTGGTTGTGTCTCTACATTAGTCTTCACGGCTGTCCTCGGGCATTAATGTTGTACTCTCTGTTCCTTACCGAAATTCAAATCCGCCGTCGTTTCCCTAAGAGAAAGGTGTTCTTATAGTAATAAATAGCACTATGTATGGTTTATATTGATTGCATTTATTGTCCCATTAAGATAATTTTTCCGATTACTTGTCAGTGATGGAGATGGTGAAAGTGAGTAAGAAAATAATTTTTAAAAAACACTCATTTTACTAGGAAATTTCGCGTTCTCGCTCATTACTGTATAGTCAATTCTAGGACCAATATCAAGGTGTTGCCACATCATGCTTCTTTACCATTATTTTTTTCCTTTTAGGACATGTGACCGTCAACGGACAATATATCGTAGTTCAGAAATACGATATATTTCCAACAACCTATGCGATTATTTTTTAGGATATTTTTCATTTTAATTCTTAACCATAAATTATTCTCATTTACTTACACCCAACACGTTGCCAATAGTTACTCATTACCTGTGCTATGTATGTATATAAACACGAATAATTTACACTATATAATGAGCATTACTAATTTAAGGAGAATTATAGAATATCGACTAGCTCGAGCGAAGAAAAATCTTTATGCTAGGACAAAAGCGATGGCTTAAAATATATGGAAAAGAATTATTTTAAGTGGAAAGTTGTAGAGTCAAAAGAAAGACCTTCATGTATGATCTTCCCGGAAGAAGCAACCTGTCTTTTGCCCGACATCCGTCCGCATTGCACTAACTCTACCCGCTTCACCTACATCCATCACTTCTAAACAA
>OZ038475.1:50461979-50486979 GCA_964036315.1 Acanthosepion esculentum
GTTAGGAGAAAATTCCTCTTCCACCTTATTCTCCCGATCTTGCTCCTTCAGACTACCATTTGTTTCGTAGCTTACAGAATCATTTGGAAGAAACAGCTTATGTAACACAGGAAGAGGTTAAAACTGACAGTTGGGAGTTCGTCGAATCAAAAGCCAAAATAATTTTACAGTAATGGAATTAGTAAGCTTGTTAATAGATGGAAGGAAGTCATAGATAATCAGAGAAAATACATTGTTGATTGAATCTGTAATCAAATGTAACATTTGGTCACTTGTTTTCTTTATTCAAAATTCGGACAGAACTTATGGGATGACCTGATAGTTTGCTTAGCATCAAATCTTGTCTTTAATTTATTTTTCCAACGTTCATTAATATTTTGCAATTTACAGCCAATTTTCAAACAAGATAAGAAGGTATTTTTCGTTGATGTTTAATTATATTTATTTTCTATTTTTTAAATCTGTAATGTGTTAAATATTAATGTATATGTTCTCTGTATCCATGACTATCTAGAGAAAGGCGAAACTGTATCATCTCTCTTGAATTAATAATGTAAAAGTTTGAAATCAAATCGAACCTTTACTTCACGTATTTGTCAGGCTAAAGGTATTCGTTTTTTTAAAGATCTTCGCTGGTTAAAACTCCCGCATTCTTCAGGCTTAAGCTTGTTCAAAAGATACTTCATTTATTTTTCAGGAAGTTAACTATCCAGACTCTCCATAATTTCCTCTCTTTTGTTCGCAGTAAACCATATCCTTTTACCAATATATGTTCCCTTGCTTTGCGATTCATTCATTCATTCATTCATTCAAATGCGTTAAGTTACTTCGCTGTTTCGCCTAAATTCTCTTTTCTGCGATTTTAAATTCTGTAATCCTGTAATCATTATGTGTCTCTTTCTGCATGTCAGTAACAACAAGTTCCTATTTTCTTTAAACTTTCCTCGTTATCTACATGATCCGTCCATGATATTCTCAGTTTCCATCGTTACCGCCTCAATTCTCTCTATGTGGGAGGACCAATCCTTGCCATATAGAATATTGGATATGGCCTATCAGTTCTGCACTATTTCCCTTGTTTCTAACATTTTACTACGATCCAAACAACGAACTGAAACAAGCAAATACAAAAATAACTTGAAAGGATTTTTAACAGTAGATGGAAAATACCTCAACCCAATCCGGCGGTGCATTGGAATAGCGAAAGCTGGCCTCCAAATCCAAGTAATGTACCAAGAAACAGTAAACTTTTCATTAGAAGCAAAGAAAATAGTACAGAAACTTTTTTTTAATATCGGTCCTTCTGTATGGCAGTGAATGCTGGACATTCTACTCACCAAATGTAAAAGAGACTTGAGGCAAAATAAATGTGAGAAAAATACTGAAAATACAATGGATTGAACATGTTAATAACGAGGAAATTTTAACCAAAAATTGAAACTAAAATGACGCTTTTACTTAGTATCAGAGAGAGAGAGCAAGAGAATTGAGTTGAATTTTCTAGGGCACATAATGAGGAAAGAAGGCCTGGAAAGTTTGAGACTCATAATACATATTCAAGACAAAGAAGCAGTGTATAACCTCCCTAACGAGCTTATGTAAATGGTTGGCAGAACAGGGATTAGGAGACAAAGTAAAAAAGGAAACTTATTAAAAATGATATAAATTTGTAGAGGGCCATGATCACCCACGAGTTGAAGGGACAGTGTACATACAAGTGGAAAAATGCTTTACTCATTTTCTGAATGATTAAGGCTTTTGGATAAAGACTTGTCTGAAAGAAATTTGTAGAATTTTATAGTAAGATGAAAAGAAAAGGAAAAGAAATGATGATTTCTACAATAATGTTAGGATGCTGGTTTCTTTTATAAAGTTACCCTTGAAAATCTGTTTACTATTTTAATAATATTCTTATTGAACCAATCTGAATCATTGAAATTATATATTATTGTGTTTGCGCTATCGTTTTCATTATTCAAAATTACAGAATCACTACAGTTAAAATAATGCCCTTTCTACTTCATAAATTCGGATGTAAATGTAACAATGATAAACATTTGCTCTACGCATAGATATTGATTAATGATAATTCATACACTAACCCGAACTATGCAATTCTAACCAAATGCTGGAGGTGCAGACAGAAACCGACAGTTCAACGCGACAAAGCGTAAAGCAATATTTTTTTTCAAAAATCATGGAATAGTACATCTTATAATTAAAAAAAAATAATAATTACTTTGTTTCAGAACTTCAGAAAACAACATAATTCCGGAGTAAATTTGAGTCATCGATGACTTTCGATTTATTTTGCATTAATTTTCTTTTCCTTTTTATTGTTTTTATTCCATTTTAAATTACTTCTTTTTCTTTCTGTATGTTTCTTTCTTTTATATCTTATTGTATCATCAATTATTTTTTTAAAAAATATACCAAGAATGAGAATATACCCGTAATGTAATCGGTTACGATGTTTTTTGAGATCCATTTTCACCGAGAGCCCTAAGCTTGTGGCTTTATGTCAAAACTAAGACATGCTTTGTAAATAACGAAATTCGCTGAGGAGTTAGACGATGGTTGAAAACTGAGTCTTGTTGACAATTTGAAGTTGTTTTGATTCGTATTAAGTAATAAATTCAACACGAATGCCCCATACATTCGCTCTACATCCAAATCTAAACTAACGTTTGTAATTAACAATAAAGGAAAAGTAACGGATTAAAGGGAGGTAACTCTTCTACAAAAACAAAACTTTTCTTTCTAGCTAGGCGTAGGAGAGCTTACTACAACAAAAGTTTTAGACATTGTTTTCATTGGTGCAAAATAATATGAACTGTTTTACGTTTCATCTACATAACTTCATGAGATTCCAGGTGTAAATTCAGTGAACGAAATAAAATCTACTTTCTTCGTTATTTTATTTCAATATCATAAGCTGAATTATTTGGAACTCTTAAAAGCTCAACTGTACCCCCGAGATTTGGCAAACGGTTTAAAAATATGAATGCACTAGAATAATAATATTTTGTGTTAGTACTTTTTTTGGTTTTTTTTTCGGATATTTTTTTTTGTTAACCGTTTCAACTCAGTCCAAATATTCTATTTTATAAGTTTATTTGTTTTTCATTTCTTGAAATGATTTGGTTATATTATTTTGTATTCAGCTATTTTCTTTTTCGTTTGTATGTTACTATGAAAAATGAAACTAGTGAGAAATAATAAAACAATTTAAATACAGGAATTGGAAAGACAACTGCGAAAGGTAGTAATTGACGGAAAAGATTGAGAAGTAAGGGGAGAGAATAAATAAATATTTGTAAGAAAAGGGAATATACATCGAAATGTAGAGAATTTTTTCAGGGAAATGAGATAAGTCACTACTCATAGTTGCGCTTTAAATAAATCTATAAAGGTGTAGATATGTTGCAAAGTCTGGCACTGGTCAGCAACTATAAATGCACAGTATATGTCTCAGCACTAGTGAAAACATTTGAATATATAGATCTCCAGATACCGACATACGAACAGCAAACGATCAAATAGTTATATCTAACGGAGCATTATTTACATTATTCGGACTATTGTCCTCATCTTTGTCGCCAAATTTAATAATTATTTATTATAAATTAACAGGAGATTACTGATAACTGACATCCATCACCACTACGACAAACGTCCCCAAATCCTCATGCGGTCAACCACCACACATAATAAAAAATGCTCCCTAGACACACATACACCCACCCATACAAACTATTAGAATGATGTTCATATCAGTGTCCACTTTGATATTTAGATACTCTCTATCCTTGATATTGAGATATTTTAAACATAAATATACCACACCATAAAACTATATTTTATATATATATATATATATATATATATATATATATATATACAGGTGCGGTCAAAATGTTCAGAACGGCATATCATTTTCACAGACAATAAATACGATATTATTTTTTATTGTCTGAGATTTTTGTGTAATTTGAGAGGATAATACAAAAGTTATTGATGATTTAGTGATTAATATCGTATTTATTGTCTGTGAAAATTATAGAATATAAAAACTTATACCTACTTTTCTGACGAAAACAATGCCGTTCTGAACATTTTGGCCGCAACTGTATATATATATATATATATATATATATATATATATATATATATATATATATATAAGTATGTGATCTATGGAAAAGCGTCAGGTTAATTGCATTAGCTTGGAGAAGATTATGTTGGAAACAAAAAATGATTTTTTGTTTCTTTTTATCCTTAGGTTACGGATTTATTGATATAACGACGTATGTGAATTCATATGTATACAACTATTCCTGCCTTTCAATTGTTTTATTCCGAAGCTGTCATGTTATAGCTCTCTATGCATATTTTCTGGTTTAACATCCTATCTTTATTTTTATACTTTATTTAATTTTTTTGTTGGGGGCCTTCTCTTCTCTGTTTCCCATTTTAAATTTTCTCATTCTACATTTACTGTATTTTGTATTTCATAAGATGTAAACGCTAAGTGTTCACAAGGAAAAGAGAAGACATTAAAAAACAAAAACTAAGTTTTTTTTTATTTTTTGTTTTGATCTCAAAGTACTGAGGTGCATCAAGTTACAGCGTCGACACACAATTCCGTTGGGTCAGGTATTTTAAACATAAAGCATCGGAAAAATAACTGAGAAAAATACTGTTTTTTAATAAGTTTTAAAAAATATTTTCTTTTAAGAAGTTTTCATAATTCTTTTTATGTATTTTCTTTTGTAGTGTTTTTATTCATCAGTTCTTATTTGTCGTGTGTTACAGTTTTCTCAACTCTTTCACCCTCATTTCTTTCCTTCTCTGCACTTAGTAAAACAACATTTTGTTTGTTTCCTTGATTTTGCTGATTTTACCATCGTTTGTCATTTTAATATTATCATTCTTCTTGTTTTTTCTTATGTTCAAGTTTTTTCCTTCCGACAGTTATTCATCTCCCCGTCTTTTCTTCTTCCTCCAATTTCTTCATTTTTCTTCCATCCTATTTCCTTCTCTTATTCTTCTTCTTTTTAATCCTGCTAATCCATCCCTTTAATTTTCTTCCTTCATTTTCTTTTTCCGTCTTCCTGCCACTTCATTTCAGCCCTTTCTTCTCTTACCTCTGTACCTTCCTTTTTTTTCTTCTTCGCTTTTTCTTCCACTCAAACTCATCCTTCTTCATCCCCCCTTACATCTTCATTTGCTTTCTTTTTCTTTGCTTTTCTTAGAAACTTTCCCTATTTTCTGGTTGCATGTGACAAGCAGTCCAAATTATTTTGTTCGACGGTCATATCATCATTTTTAACGCCTTCGTTCCAAAAATGCTTACCTTTACCTGATCTTTCAGGTATTTTCGGTATCTTACTTCTTTTTTCGCTCAATGCCTTCTTTTCCATCTTCCATCTTTTTTTTTCTTATTCTCTTTATTCTTCATTTTTTTCTGTATCCATTTTTATGTTTTAGTTTATACACACTCAACAAACATATGTAAAATTGTATAACTTTTGCTTTTACTTCCCTCGTTATTATTTCTTTAACTTTTCCCTTTCTTCAGTTCCTTCCACGTTTTTGTAAGAATCCCATCGATCTCCGTAAGTTGACGACTTCCGTCTGTCATTTTGGCCATCGATATTTTGCTATTCATTGCAAATAAAAAAAATGAACACTTTTTTTCTGTCTTTAAGAACAAAGCGTTTCTTTTTCCATTCCCTCCTCGGTATCAATTGCAGAAATAGTATTATTTATTTATTATTGTGATTGCTGTTGTTGCTATTTTCTAACGTATCTATCTATTTCTATATCTATCTATCTATCTATCTAATATATATATATATATATGTGTGTGTGTGTGTTATCAATACACACATACACACACACATATATGTGTTATCAATACACACATACGCACACACACATATATACATATATATATATATATATAGTATATATAGTATATATGTTATCAATACATATGCGTCTGTATGTGACGCATATCAAACGCATACTCAGTATCATCATCATCATCAATAGCAGGAGACTTCTTAACGTGTAACAATTTATGTCAAAATACACATAAAAATCTATATGCTCGCACACACAAACTCACACCCACAGAAAGTGAGAGACAGACAGAGAGAAAGAGATTGCGATAGAGAAAAAAGAGAAAGAGACACACACAGAGACAAACACAGGGCCAAAGAATAAAGAAAAAGACAGACCATGAGGTATTCAAACAATCCCCAAATAAGCCCAAATATCAGTTGTTTTCAAAGAGATTTTTTATGTCGAGTGGGAAAACTTTTCAGCTCCCACTGGCTCAAAAATATGTATATAGAAATATAAACACTTTTATATTTTCCTTTGTTTTTGTAATAATTTTTGTTTGTCTGCATTTTTTAAGTGGAAAATATCTCAAAAATCGTTTAGATTTTTAAGTAATTCGCTTCCAAATGTGTTTAAAGTCTCGGAAGTTTAGAACAATATGCCGCCATTTTGGTTATCTATTTTTATCTTGTTAATATTTTTTTTATTAATAACTGCATTGTCTTTTCTCTTAAAATTGTACAGTACTTTTTTCCATTTTCACCTGGAATTTTCCTAATTATTTTTTTTTCTTTTCCTCATCGTTTCCAGCCTGTGTCCTCGCTTTTCTTCTCTCTTCTGCAAACTCTATTCTTCTCTCCCCTCTCCCTGTATTTGTTCATATTACTCACTTGCACACACAAACAGACACACACATTTACGCATACCCATGTATTTAATTCTTTATTTTTCACACTTTGACATTTTTTTCTTGGGGAGGGATTTCTGTTAAAATTATATTTTATTAGAAACTCTGTTGTCATGTTTTCTTTCATTCAATAATTCAAATTGGAATTCATTCAATATTTTAATTTTGTCATTCTCATATTTTAATGTATTTATAGTTTTGATATTTCAACAAATATTTTTTCTAATTAATATTTGACTCCGTGTAAGTGAACTTTACTCTCACTCCTTATATATTTTAAATACTTTTCTTTCTTTCTTTGTTGGATGTCTTTTTCTCTCCGATTTCTCCTACAATTGCAAGAGTTGCTGGATGACATAGCGGCTATCAGAACGTAAAACTAAACTGGCCTTTGTAGTTTCAATTCATTTCGCATTAATGCTACTCCTAAAGACTTTTATATTTATTTTCAATAGCCGAAAGGTTTTGCGTGTAGTTTCCACGTTTGATAGAGAAGGGAAAATTCGTGTGAATTCTCGTGCATGTTTTCCTTACCTAAATCGATAGTAACACTTGAAAAATGCTATTTATTCGCTTGTTAAAACTGACTGACACTACCCATGTTATCAATATCCCATGTAATATAAATGTTTAGTTTTTTCTACTGAAAATCTTTCTTGTTCTTTTCCGTGAATGTGTATTTTCTTTAATATTATTTATTCAATGACCGGCAACTCGTCTCCAAATCCATCAGTGTGCAATGGGGGGGGGGTAATCAATTTTTGTTGCAGACGTCTACTCAGGATTTATTTGTGCTTGCTTAAAATCCACAGAGAATGAATTCAGTAAATACCCCAACATAGAAATGAACTTAAGACAAGGATATGTCTTATGACCAGATTCAATTGACTGATTCATTTGCTATCTAAGTCTTATCAGTTCTTTGCAGGTTTTTAAAGCCAGAAAATATTTTTAGATTGTAAGAAATTCTTTTGAGATAATGATTTACTGATACAAAACCCACCATATAACCCATAGCTAGAGGGGAAAGCGGTGGATGCATACCTTTTCCAGGGGTATTTGCGCGTAAGTGAATATAATGGACTCGACTGGAATTGCAACTCGGCTCTCCGATTCCCAATTTCGAGCTGTTATCCGTCTCACAATCCGCGCATCCACGCTTACAACACCTGGTATTCCCAAGCGGACACCCATCTATGTACTGACCAGACCCTACGTTGCTTAATTTCAGCGAACCCTGTTTCAATGTGATTTGACCGTAAGCCTATACTTATTCAACATTTACAGTGACGAAACCCCGAAAGAATTAGAAGTCCTACCAAAATTCATGTATGATGGACCCGTTATTAAAAGCAAAAGATATGCAAATGACATAGTGATGATAGCAAACACGGATAGGAAACTACAGTATACTCCTACAAAATGTACTTAAAGAGAGAGGGAATGCAGTATTAAATGCGAAATGTTTGTTTAACAGACAAATGAACAGCCCGAGAATTAAAACGGCGCATTGGCATAGTGAAAGAGAGCCTCCAAAATCTAAGCAAACAATAAAGAAACAGAAAAGCTACTTTAGAAACAAAGAAAAGAGTACTGAAATATTTTGTATTATCGATCCTCCTATATGAAATCTGGATACTTTTATCAGATATGAAGAAGTGAATTGAGGCAAAAATCAATGTATGTTCTACAGGAGAATGCCGAGAATCTCATGAAGTGAATATGTGAGTGTTGTGGATTCCGGGAATGGAATCCTGCACAAATAAATAAACAATGCCAGTAATTGAGATAATAAAAATAAGTGTATTAAACGTAAGAATACAGACTTGAAGTGAAGATTAGTAGTCCAGGAATGCGGGTTAGTAGAAAGTATATGTACAAGTCTCTCTCTCTCTGTCTCTCTCTGTCTCTCTCTCTCTCTCTCTCTCTCTCTCTCAACTCTCGTATAACTATCTGTGAACATCCTATGTACTGTCTCCGTATCTCTCACCCTGACTCAACGTATCTTATCCTACAGGTATTCTCTCTGTCAGTAGAAGTATACTTTCAATGAGTCCATCTTGTGTAAAAGGGGTCTGCCCCACAACAGTGATCAACGACGAAGTTTTAAGGGGAAATTACTATAAAAAGGACAATAATGCTTAACATCGAAAGTTGAAAATTCTCGGCCACGTTATGTGGAAAACGCATTTAGAAAACCTGACAATCATGGGACAAATCAAATCCAAGAGAAACACAGGGTCGTAGCGCATAACATACGTAAAGAGTTTCTGCAAATATTTGAGAGAAAAGGGGTTAGGAGATATATCAAAAAGACAAACTTCACTAAGAGCTAAAAACGACAGGAAATTATGGAGAGCCATGATCACTCACCTTCCAGAGAACAGAAGAGGAGGAAGAATAAGTTTTACGGATCTTTGTTAAAGTTCCGGGGGGAAAAAGTAGTAGTTCACGTGTGATGTGTTTTCTATTATTTTGTATAGTTCTTTGTGATTATGTAGTGCCAGTCCTCATTGTTCAAAGAAGTGTGATGTTTTGCCAAAACCTTCTGCCGTCACTCATTCAAAGCCATTTTAACAATTGATCGGTTGTATGTAGCTGACAGTTTAGATTTAGCCCCACGCATGACAGCCATACGAAAGTCTCGATCTGACGAGTCTATTTAAGAAGATGTACTAGGTCTCACGTTGATGTTTTGCTTTTTGTAACGGTTTTAGGCAAAACTCCTTCCGGCGTAGCCTATTCTATGTTCAATAGGAGCATGAATGTGTAAGTGTGAAACATAATACTCATTTATGCAAATGTCTCTCATGTTGTACAAGCAGGTAGACAGCAAACAATGCCCAGGTATGGTACAGATTATAGAATGCTGCAGAAAGAAATCAGAAATGCAGTCAAGCAAAACGGGAATGGCTCAACAAGAAATGTGCAGATAGAAATATAAAAAAATGAGCATCACAGATGTCAAATATGCATAGAAAAATAAAATAAAAGACAAAGCAAATGACGTGGTCACTCGACATGATGCATGAAATCAAAAGCGGGAACGCTGATAACAGACAAAAAAAAAACAACTTCAACGATGGAACGAATCTATCGGAAAACACTTTCACGAAAAAAATGCAAACCCGCAATGCACAAAAATCTGGAAGGACCAAAAAGTATTAAATTGTCGATGTCATCAGTTGTAACAGTAACAATGTAGCAAGACCAAGTCGCAGTGTAACGGACATGCTGGCGGATTTAGATGCTCTTGGCATTTATAAAACTACAAGTATATAACATAAAATATGTGTCAGTAGTGATATACCGGAATATCTAATTAGCCTTAATTTTATATCTCTGCCTGAGAAGCCAGATGTGAACGAAAGCTAACTCTATCGGGTAACCAGCCTAATGATCCATCTAGCAGAACTTATTAAATAAATTCTGATGAACAAAGCACGCAACGGAATGACGCCATAATAAGACAAGGGCAGTGCCGTTTCAATAAAGACACTGGAACTAGGAATCCTATATTTATGCTCAGAATTATAACAGAAAGATCAATATAAATACGGAAGCATGTATACCAACCTTTTATATATTATGCAAAACCGTTTCATAAAGTACATCACAAAGAACTGATTGAACTGCTAGGTAAGCTCGATTTAATGGGTAAAGATATTAGAACAATGTAAAAGCTATTCTGGAATAAAAGTGTCTGCTTACGGATAGAAAATGAATTCATTGAATACACAAATATATAAATGTGCCTTTTCTCATTGGACTTATTCAAACTTTGAAGTGGGAGATTTAGAAGACCCACAAGGATTTATTATTGCCGGCCAAAACTTTAAAACCATAAGACACGGTGATGATATCAGGCACAGAAAGGAAACTGTAGATTTTAGTAAAAGAAAACGGGAAGAAAAGGACGAATCATCAATTGTAAGAAGACAAATCTACGGTTCTCAGCAAATGTAACAGGAATCAAGCAAACTAGAAATTCTAACTGCAAAGTACGAATGGGATATAAAAGGATCAAGCGCAAACTGAAAAATCCAACTGCAACTTAAGAATGGGAGACACAGGAATCAAGCATATACATAACTACCACTGAAGTGTTTTAACAGTAGACGACACTAAAATCGGAAGGAGTATTGGGATAGCAAAAGATGCCTTCCAAACTCTAACCAAAGTAACAAAAAAACAGGAAAATCTCTTTAGAAACTAAGAAAAGAGTATTGAAATATTATCGGTCCGGCAATATGGCAGTGAATGCTGGACAATATTTTCACAGATAAAATAATATTTGAAGCAGCAGAAATGTGGTCGCACAGAAGGATGGTGAGAATACCATGGACCGAACATGTGATCAACGAAGCAGTTATTTAGATAAGGGAAACAATAAAGACACTTATACTTAACATCAGAAAAAGACAGTTTAAGATTCTGGGGCATTTAATGAGGAAAGTAGTGCTTGGCGAATAAGATGCTCACAAAACATGTTGACAACAATAAGAAAAGATGGATGCAACGAAAGAACAATGACTAGGAGTGATAGAAAAAGACAAAACTTACTAAGAGCGACAGAGGACACGGAATTATGGGTAACCATGATCAACTACATCCTGAAGGAACAATGCATATAGAAGACATCCATATTTATGAGGATAATTATCCATAGATAGATAGATAGATAGATAGATAGATAGATAGATGGGGTTATGCTAATTGTAATTCCAATCATCAGACCACAATATATCCACACTGTTTTATTTATACAAACATTATATTTCCTATACTGAGAATTCCTCCGACATTTTACACCCGTAGTACTGAAGACATATTAAGTGTCTCTATAATCTCAGAAATAGAATGTTCGAATTCACTATCACGCACTATCATGTTCTTTTTGAAACACATGGCAATCCAAAATGGACTCGCAAGACGTCAAGGCATAAGTTTGGGTAATATGACGTCAACGTGTAGTGGTTCTACCAACCATTACACTTACATACTGTTGTCAGATGACTTTTGCCACGTCAGTATGGTTTACTATAGCTAATCACCTGCTTTGATTTACCGTCCTTAAGAATAATTTAGCACACATTCTATTCTAAACTTACGCTGGCCATTGAACACGTCCTACACAAGTCATTGCTTTACAGTGAGCCTGTAGTTATTCGAAATTAAACCTTCGTGTCTGTCTATGAACATTATTGACGGAACACATCCATGTGTCCATTGAGCCATCATTTCGTTATTGTTTACAAGGATTGATTCCTGTGGTGAAAGTAAATTCGCTGCTGCTTAGCTCCGGCCCTCTCAATTCATCCCCACAGAGTGAATAATGAAGTCAACCAAGATATAATTCAACGAGGATGGTGTTGTATACGCACGCACACATGCAGCAGGATTTCGTACACGTATATATATATATATATATATATATATATATATATATATATATATATATATATATATATATATATATATATATACACTCACACACGTATATATATATATAAAATATATATATATATATATATATATATATATATATATATATAATATATATATGTATATATATATATAATATATATGTATATAAGTATGTGTTCATTACTTATCTAATGCACATAGGGATTTGTGTGTTTGATTTTCATGTCTTTGTAAATGTATACGGTCGTTTCGTACTAAATAATACGTAAAAAGAAAATGTAATTACCTCAATATAGGATGGAGAAAGAGTGACAGAAAGAGAGAAGTACTTATGTATGTGCATATACAGTAGAAGTTCTCATATCCCAAAGTTCTCATATCTGATCTTCTCAGTGTTGCCATATATAAATGTTGTAGAAAATTTGCTACATTTTAATATATTTCTTTTCTTTTTGCAGATAATCGTTAGTAACTTGAAATTACTCAACCCATAATGCCTCTCACAGAAGAAACTTCAACTGGAAGAAAAAGCAAAATAAATTCTTTCACGTAACGTCAGAAATTAGAAATTGTTGAATAACTGGACGAAGATCCTAATTCGTTGAATTTGTAAATTAACATACAAGGATTGCAGAATCTGAACGAAAAGCTAAAACTTGCGCTTGAAGACGATCCCCTGAATACTCTCACCTTGGATGACTTAAAAGAATGTATAAATGAAGACACTAATGAATTATAAAAGAATTCAACGCTAGAATCGCTTCGATATGGTATGTATTGTCAAGAAATAGAGAAAGAATCAAATTCTTCCGATAATGTTTAAGATATAGAGAATCATGAAGGCTTGGACTCAGTAGATAAAGTTATAAATGAGGTCATTAAAATTCTTCGTCCAGTAGTACAGAATGTCCAAGTGCACGTAATTTGGAAAAACGTCTTACTTTATAAGAAGCTAAAACAGCGAAAGGAGAAAAGAAAGACAATTGAAAATAAAACTTATTGGGTATTAAACGTTGCAAATTAATATATAATTTTGTGAGATACTTAAATGTTGTATATATTGCGATAAATTCTTTTGTTCTGTTAATTTATAGTTATATTACACATGCCACATTATATCCGAACCCGTCCTCATATGCTAACTACTCTGAAGTTCGAATTTGAGGACTGCTACTGTATTTGAACTTATCTGCGAAAATATCAAAGGATATAGCAGACGCAGTCACTTCCTAGACAGGTAAGGCATATACTGAACAGTGACTGCTCTTGAAGCTATCTACCCTCTTTTTCATCTATACACAAGGAAAAATATATTCCGTATAAACTTACGTAAAGTGACATTGATTAACATTTAAATACTTGTCTACTGTCTGCTTTTGTACAAGATTATCTTAAAATAGATTTCGCTATTTCCATGGCAAATGTTCACTTGAGCTACATGCCTTAATTCCACCAGTTCAGACATTCACAGTTAGGACCTGCAATGCTACCTACATAGGGTCAAATAATTCTTAATCTCTTCGTATTCTATTGCTAAAAATGAAGTTCCATTCGGACGGCTTCTTTCTGAGAATACTAATTTGTTGATCAGACACCCGAGAGATTGCTTCTCTGATCCTTACAATCTTAACGTTTTCAAGTCTAGTGACAAACATTTTCTATCCTTTATATCCTTATAATCTTCCTCTTTCGCCATACATCTACCTCATTAAGTAAATCACGACATTTATTGTCTCTTTTACATTGTATTCAGTGAAGTTTCAGAAAAACAAAAGAATCGCCAATTCTTGGCAGCGCTCAAAATCACACTAAATCTAAGAAAAACAAGAAATAATTATATATTTTTATATTTGATAAGATTAAACATAATTATTTATTGAACTCATTATCTGTTTATAATTACGTCTGATAGAGATTTTCAACATACATTAGTCTATTCGAATTTAGGTATGAGACATTTGAATGCGCCTGTGTATTTGTATTTAAATTCTAATTTGTCTCTCTCTCTCTCTCTGACATACACCGTGAAAATTTATTCTGGTTTAGTTGTGAGCGTCCGTATATTAATGTCCATTATATATTTTTCATGCAAAATGTTCCCTGAATACAAGGCTCACGAGCCACTAAAGTAGAGGGTTACTGAGTGAGGTTCTTGTATGGCGTAAGAGGAGGAAGTAAGTGCTTATGATGAGAATATGTATTGTGGATACTATTTGAACTTAAATTTGATGATGCTAATATTATAGTGATCAAGGCTACGTCACCTCTGGTGGACGTTTCACAAAGTAGCAATTCTCTGGACAACATTGTCGAATTTTGTTATTATGAATACACAAAGGGAATGATGGTGACACAACCATCCTCATTCCCTTTGTATTCTGTTGGTAAGGAAGAAATTACTCTCAGACAGCATCTGCCCGAGAACCGCTACTTTACGGAACAAACTACAGAACGTTTATTAATTGATGTAAGAAATATAGACTTTTACTGCCTAATGCTACAATAAGAAACTGGTAGATTTAATTGAGATATTGGAATATAAAAGACCCTTTTTGTTGATAGCATAACGGCGATAATTGTATCGCCTGACCATATTCGTTATCTTATCGCAAAAGCGTCTCTGTGCGTTCTTTCATGTGCGACCTCTTCTCCAAAAGTGTCAGTTTCATAATATTTTGTTTTATGCTAGGTTTGTTTTAGTTTTTTTATTATTTTTTCTTAGTAAAAACAACTCCAAAATATCGAAGATATCTTCGAACAGTTCATCAAGTCAAATTTAGAATTAAAAAAGATATTTATTTGAAAAGAAGGAAATAAAACTTTTGAAAATACGCAGATTGAACAATGATGATATGAATTCATATGAATAGAAGACTTTAACACAAAGTTTATCATGAACCTAATAAATAGGGAATTTTCTTTGTTTTTAATATTTGGATTTGCAATATGCGTTCTATTGGTCGTTTTTAATATGACGGTTATTTCTACCATTTTAAGGATTTTCGTAATTGTACCCACAAAATCAATAGCTATGGTTGAATGTGTCAATCGCATATTCGAAGATTTTAAATATCCCCAATACTGTTATACAGTACAGTGTATCGCTTAAGAAATTACTGCGTTTTTAATACAATATTTTGTATGAACGTTATACTTAGTAGTATATGGGCTGCTTAGGAACCAAGAACTGAAAACGTCAAAAAGAATTAAGTACAAAAATTTAAAAAGCTAGGAAGAGTTTTATCAGATGATGGAAAACGTGATACATAAATTTGAAAGAGCATTAACATTTAAATGCTTGCCTACTTCCTGCTTGATAAGATTAAAAGGAATTATTTATTGAACTCATTATCTATTTATATTTACGTCTGATAGAGTTTTTCAACATACATTAGTCTATTCGAATTTATATATGATGCATTTGGATGCGTTTGTATTGAAATTCTAATGTGTCTCTTTAGCATACATCGTGAAACTTTACTCTGGTTTAGTTGTAAGCGCCCGTATATTTATGTCCATTATATATTTTCATGCAAAACCACTAATTTGTTGATCAGACTCCCGAGAGGATACTTTCTTGATCATTACAAACTTAACGTCTTCAAGTTTAGTGACTATCCTACATATCCTAATAATTAGTACTTACTTCTTCCTCTTACGCCATACAACTACCTCATTAAGTAATTCTAGACTTTTATTATCTCTTTTATATTGTATTCAGTGAAATTTCAGAAAAACAAAAGAATCGCAAATACATGGCAGCCCTCAAGATTACATTTAATCTAGGGAAAACAAGGAAGTAAGTAATTTATTTTGACTAATTTTCATCGAATACTAGGATTGGGGCCTTTCTAGATAGGGCGTTTCCTAAGGAAGTGTATGGTATGGCTTTCCATAAGGTAATCAAAACATTAAAGAGATAAGAAAACTTCGTTAGAAATTTTTTAAAAAAAGATAATTTTATTGGACTGTTATTTCATATCAATCCTCCTATACAGCAGTGAACATTCGGCAATTTCCTAACACACGAAGGAGATACTTGAGGTATGGAGCAACAGAACGATGCTGAGAAAGCCGTGGATGGAGGACTTGAGCAACGAAGAAGTTGCAATAAGTAGGACACAGTATAAAAAAGGTGAATTTAAATCTTTGGGATATATAATGAGAAAAGAGGGCTTGGTTAAATTGACACTCACAGGACATATTGAAAGTAATGGGTCAGATGGAAACTGCGCGTAAGATAGCTAATGACTTTGTATAAATGGGTAAGAGAACAGGAAATGTGAAGGACAGTGAGGCCAGAAATATTAAAGTTACGAAGGATAGAAAGTTATCAAAAGCTATGATCGCTTACGTTCTGAAGGGATATGATGCATGAAAGGAGTTAAGTGTTACAGTAGATATCACTGTTATTAAATACCTACCAACCGAGAGATCGAAAGTCTTACTTAGTATGTTCACAGTCTTTAGTTAGTCTTTCGATCTTATGCCGGTAGTCATTAATTACACTATTTACACTATTTACTTTGTTCGGACTACTGCCCTTATCTTTAATCATATAAACAACGTTTCGGTCGTTCTACGCTCCGGCTCTGTTCAGGTGATATACGTTCGAATTTCGAACCGAACCCTTTATCCCGAAAAGTCATGACAAGTGGAACTAGAACAATCTACTCCGGTGGGCTAAAGAAAGGGTTCAGTTCGAAATTAAACGTATGTCAAGGTTGGAGCGTACAACGGCTGAAACGTCCAGATTATGAAAATAAAGATGAGGATAGTCTGAACAATGTAAATAGTGTAAATATTAACAATACCTCATCTCAGAAATGCAGACAGATATTAATTTCACTATTTACATGGATATCTTGTGAAACGTATGAACCCAATAAATATAGGTTTTGTAGCAAGTGTGCAGTGTGAATCTTTAAATGCAAGTTTCTCTTGTTGCGATCAAAATAAAAACAAAATAACGTTTTCAAAACGCCGATGTTGTTGTGTCTGTGGTTCATCGTTTTTTTGTAAGCGTTTTCATTTCAGTTAGCAATAATTACTCTTAATCTTTGGCTGGAATGGCATCATTATCTGTCTGCTTGCTTCTAGTGCGTCTTTTTTCTTCTTCTTTATAATGCAGCAGAGAAAATGCAGAATCAATTAAGTCGATTAAGCGATATCGTATGTACATCATATTGCTGGTTCTTTAGTTCTACGTTGTTTGTAGTCATCATTTGACAGGCTCTGGATTTTGCACACTGAATTTATTCGATTTAACAAACCTTTTCTCCCAGTAAAACACCCTGGATAAGTCATAGCAATCGTATTTTTTAAGCATTTCGCCCCAAGCAAGGCGGGATGCCACTAGCACGCAAGGGATTACAGAGCGTGGGAGCGAGTGTAGAGAGGCATGATAGAGGAAAGAATGAAGAGAAAGACAGAGAATAGATCAAGGGGATGTCGATTGACATTACATTTGAATAGTTGGAGATTATAGCTATCAGGGAAACCAGTAATAGGAAGGGAATTCCATAGATGGGATGTACGAGACATGAAGCTATTGGAGTAGAAGAGACGGCCACATTTAACCGTTTCGACAATAAAAGGGTGGGATTGAGATCTCAGCCTAGTAACACGTGTAAATTCATGCAGTATAGGAACTAGCGAAAGTTTGCTCGTCGGCGCAGTTACGGTGAAAGTATTTGTAGAAAAGACAGAGGTAGGCGTCGGTACGTCTGTGAGAGAGTGACAGTAAACGAGATGCCAGATCAGGGCCAATCACATTCCATATCCGTCTTTGGATTTTGTCGAATACTTTAAGACGAGCAGCGAGGGAACCAGACCATATATGACAGCAGTAACGTTTTCACCGCACATATACAAATACAGACGTGAAGAGCTGTGCAATGATAATTCAAGCATTCCATACTAAACCCCAAACAAATTTATTAACAGAATACAGAGATCCTGCTTTCTCTCCAGAGGACAGTGGACTGATAGTCAAGGCATATACTGTTGACATAAGTATCTACAATTGGAGCAAAGTGATCTTTAACAAACATTTATCATCCTCTACCAAGTATTCCAAGAAATAGGATTACGATAAGCCTCCCCAAAAGAGAAATTATAATCTGGAATTAGAATTAAAGCAGTGATGGTCTGAAATCCATCATAAATATTCAGGATACGAAACTAGTAAATACTAAACGCAATGTATCGATCAGTTATAATAAATTTACCATTGGACAGAAGGAGATTAAACATAGAATAGGCTGCGGTAGGGATAGTTTCGCACAACACCGCAAGTTTCTAAAAAAAAACATTAACTTAAAAACTTGAGTCATGTTCTTAAATAGCCTTGTCAGATTGAATCTCTCATATGGATCAGATGGGTAGTGCTAGCTGTTTACAACCGCACAGACCAATGATTAAAAATGGCTTTGAGCAAAGGAACTATGTGGATCATGAAGAGCACCATCCTTCTTCAAATTTTGTGGAATGTCCCTACAGAATCACAAAAAAAAACGTAGCGAATAACAGAAAACATATCATTTGAGGATTTTAAACAAGAGCAGGAATTAAAATCGCTGTAACTCACATGTAGCTCGTGGAGAAAATAGTAACATGATGTTGACGCTCCATACAACTTCAAACAAAAGATTATGAAGGAAACCTCTAGTAATACTAGAAAGAGGACTTAAGAATCCTAACTTCCAAATCAATTGTTTTAATAGAGAGATTTTATAAATTCCAATCGAAAGTGATGATCGAACTAGATGCAACCGTTAATTCTATTCTAATCGTTTCTTTTCGTGTATTTCTGTGTAAATCCCGATTTCTTGCTTCATTGATAACGATAATCTTCCAAAAATTTAAAGGCAACGTTAATCTCCATCATCTGTCTTCTTAAATCCCGTGCCTGTTTCCTAACTTCTCACTAAAGTCTTCTTATTCTCTTTCACTCCCTATAATCTCTTGCATCATAGTGGCTTTATCACCTTCCTTAGCACTAGCTTCTTCGGCAATGCTTATAATACCGAATGTTTATTTATAAGGAAATGGCTAATATTACCATTAAACTGTATAAAATTATGAAGTTGAAGATAACGTAATTCGTATTAGGTTTTCAACTTATTCGGTGAAAATAGGAAATTTATTTTTGGTGCAACGTTTAATTATCGGCAGTTATCACAATACATAGCGATGTCAACAGCACCAATTTCACATATGGTACATTTTATTCAACAGAAAAAAAATGTTACAAATATGGTTTCCAGAATGGTTTGCGAACAGGAAGTAAATACAATAATAATAATAATATACCCATAGACATAACAACGTTGCGACACGTGTACTGGATGATATGCAAGAAGCACAACATCGAAACCACTGAGCGATGGTATGAGCACTAACCAGACACAGTTACTCAAAATAACGATGTAACTATCCTCTGGGAGATGTCAATTCAAACTGACAAGGAAATAAAAACCAACAGAAATTCAGGAAGTGTATGCTTATTAACATAGCAATAACACCTGAAAGAAACACCTCAATGAAAATCATCGAGAAATTGTCCAAACACAAAGACCTGGAGATCGAGATTAACAAGATGCGGGGAATGAGGACTGAGATTGTACCAATATTAAGCGGAGCTCTGGACGTCGCGGGAAAGGGAATAGACAATTTTATTAACAGTGTCCCAGGTAACATCAACATACATGTTGCCCAGAAGATCACCCTACTAGGAACACCCCATAAACTAAGAAAAGTGCTATCATTTAAATGACAATTCTACTATAGAATTTATGACCATAGTTTGGACCTGGCTCTACAGAATACAATGCAGGAAACATGACATACATAAATAATAATAATAATAATAATAATAATAATAATAATAATAATCAGCAGAAATATGATATCAGCAAAACGAGTTCAAAATTCAACCGAAAAATTGACTACTTCCTCTTCCATAATGCTTTTTGTCCTTCTATGTGCAGTGTCCCTTCAGAATGTGGATGATTATGGCTCTTCGCAAATCCTGTTGTTTGTAGCCCTTACTAAGACTGGTCATTCTGCTATCTCTCCTAATCCCTGTTCTGAAAACTATTTACACAAACTCGTTAGTTAAATGATGAGCCGCTTTACTAGGTTCTGTTGCTTTCAACAATCTAATTATTTTCACTAATCTATTACTAACCCTTTTAAATAAAACCTGATCCCCTACAATATTTGCGCTCTATTTTTATGCCGAGAAAGTTGATACTAAAAAGCGTGGGTGGGTAGGAACTTGAACTAACCACTTTCTACTAAGTACCACGTATGCCGGAGCAATTATAAGAGCAAAAGATTTTATACTAATTACCAGCTGTGACAGCGTGAGCCATATATTGTATTTTTACTATGTACTCTTGCAAATCTATGACCTCAAGTCCTCTGACCCATTGATTATAACCATGGAAACTAAAAATATGAAACTTTCTGTGCATCAGATGAACTAACACAAAAAAATAAATAAATACTATGACTAACAATTAATGCTATAATAATCAATACATGATTTTTATTGTATTTTTCTACATTTATTACTCCTTATTTATTTATTTATTTTTTAGCCGATGGAAGGAAAATAAATGCTTCCTAATATAAATGGAGTCACTTTAAATAATTCAAATTAAACTTTCCGATACTAAAATATTAATCGTATCTTCAAATTAATGCCTAATTGCACAAATTGAGGTTAATTATGAATTTATTTTGTCTTCTCTTTCAAAGAATAAAAATAAAAATCATCTTTCTGTGTTTCAAATGATAATTATATTTCTCAACAAAAACAATACATTCTCTCTGGTGGTAGCGAAATTATAAAAAAAATAAGTAAATTTTTTATTTGTTATAATTTAATGTGGACAATAGTGAGTTTTATTCATATTTCAAATTTTCCTACCTGGCTAATCTGAAAAGTACTTTACAACATCCCTTACCTTAATTCTGAGGTAAATTAAAATTTTCTTCTAAAAAGGTAACGTAGCAGATTACACTGACTCTTTGTGGACCCCCGTGTGGTACTTGGAAAGAAAGCCTTTTTGTATTACAAATAATAATGGGCTTATCACTATTCTTTTAAATCACTCCTAGTGCTATTATTTGAACAATTGTGTTTTAAATACCATATTATTACAATTTATATTCTCAAGTCCTTCTGTTTTGAAAGTTTATGAAATTATTTTGCTGAGATGTTTTTCATCAGTCAGAAATCAGTGCTACTATTAGAAGTAGTAGTAGTAATAGTAGTACTAGTAGTATATCTGATCTATTTGTTTTATAGTGCAGACGATATGTATGTTGATTTCCCAGTGCACTATAATGCTTCCGTCTTCTATCACTGGTTTCCTACCTAAGGGAGGTGATAATGTTGGCACATACTCCACTGCAGGGATTTCCCTACACTATGATGTCTATATATAAATTCAGTTGGGAATAGGGTAAAAACAGATATCAGATAATCTATAGTCTTCCAGTATTTGTAAAAATGCGAAATCTATGATTTTTTTACTCATAAAAAATATTGGATTAGAAGGAACTTGTTGAAAGATTTTGCTTTTGATTGGCACGTACTAATGCTGCTGTTTCTATCTTCAACAAAGATCTTTGGAACCACTCGATGGGTTTCAAACATGACCTCCGCAGACACTGATGTATTTCACCCAAGAGCTCCGAAACCACTGATCGATTTCTACCAAGTGCTCCGCAAATGCAGTTGGCTTTTAAACATGAGCTCCATAAACACTAATGCTTTACAACCAACAGCTCTGTGGTTACCTATAGGTTTCAACCTTGTGCTCCGCAGCCATTGATTGATTTCAACGTAAAGCTTCGCAACCACTGATGGATTTCAACCAAGAGCTCAGTAAGTACTGATGAGTTTCTAACAAATTCTCCGAAATCACTGATAGAATTCAACCAAGGGCTTCGCGACCACCGATAGGAGAGCAACTTGGAAATCTTAAAGAAAAAAGAACACAAGGGAAATCGATACAATCATAATGGAACAGTTGCATCTTCTGTGATACATACTGAAGTGACGCGACAAGCAAACAGCTTATTATTCTACTTAGAGGGGATAGTGTGAAAGGATGGCAGGACAGTGACAAAGAGGGGCGGTGATTTGTCAAAAGTAAATTAGAGTAACAAAAGACAGGATGTTGCGAAGAGCTATCATCAGCATTGTCCTGAAAGCAATTGGCGCTTGAGAATTGGATCACCTTTCACGCCCAACTGTGTGCTAAGGAGATATATTCGATTATTATTTGATTGATTATCTCATCGCTATCTCTATCTCGGCGTAGTCTGTGTTTGCGATTCATAAGGTTCCTATTGTCCTCTAGCTAATTGATTTTCATGACGTTGTTCTAGGAAACCATTAACAGCGATCAGTTAGACTAATAACACTTTCTATCTTTTTAATATAAACAGCATGCTCATTAAAGCGATGCTGATAATTATAAAGAAAATGGTAATTACAATTAAAAGGATTGACTAAATATTCTATTATGTACTTGTTCTTATTTTTTTTATTTTTCAAAATCTAACGCTTGATATTATTATTACAAACTTGATTAAGAAACATCTAGACTCTTAAAATGAAGATTTCACTAAAAGTGTATTATTGAGATGCAATCTCCTTCGACGTTGTCTACATTCCTTCAATTACACTTGCTATGTACTTCACTTTCACATCAGGTTTCAGGTGATTCTTTGCAAAGAATCTAATGACAACACGTGTAATCAGGTCTTCAAAATCTTCAATATTGGAAAGTCTCAAATTTTCACTGGTCATTAATACATCTTTATTATTATTGTTTTTATTTCCTTTGATTTCTGGCGCGTGCACATTTCTTTCCGGGTCCTGCCCAGAGACCTAAGGTTAGAAAGTCATCATATCACTTTCCACTGACAAAAAAAAAATTACATAGATAAAGCCCTTCGTAAATTGTGGGCTGTACTTGTGAGAACAATTTTTGTATTTCTTTGAGGCATGGGCTTCCAGGAATCTCTTCAATTAGTCCACTGGAATCTTTTCCAACCAAACCTAGGGCTCCAACTACAACAGGGATGGTTGATGTTCCCATGTCCCACATTTTTGCGATTTCGATTTCAAGGTCCTTGTATTTTGACAGTTTTTCGAATATCTTCAAAGATACATTGCAGTGTGCAGGGACTGCCATATCAATAAGGAGGCACTTATTTTGTTTGTGGTCTTTAATAAAAATGTCTGGGCGGTTGGCTTTGATTGTTCTGTCAGTGTGTATTGTGTAGTCCCATAGAATTGTAACAGGTCCTATCTCCGTAATCGGGTCTGGGTGGTGTTCATACCATTTTCTTTCAGTTCCCTTCCCGTAGAAGTTGCAAATTTTCCAGTGCAGATATTGGCCCACTCTGTCATACCGAGTTTTATACTCAGTTGGTGCCAATATCGTGTAAACTGATACAAGATGATCAATTGTTTCTGGATATTTATCACAGAATCTGCATTTTGGGCCCACACAATATTTTAGTATATGTGCTTGATAATTTCTAGTTAGTATATCTGCTTGATAATTTTTTATTATTATCATTATTATTATTATTATTATTATTTACATTATTCGTACTATTGTCCTCATCTTTGTCGCCATATTTATTACAACGTTTCGGCCGTTGTACGCTCCGGCCTTCTTCGGGTGGTTGGTATGTCGAACTGAACCCTTTATTTCGCTCACTGGGGTAGACTGTTCTAGTTACACGTGCCATGTTTAATGGATGTCAGTTATCCCCTGTTATTTTTTCCATGTGAAAGTTCTCCACTGCCTATAACCGGGTATCACACTCTTTGGGTCCTGCCACTGGATCTAACCAACGCCTTTATCCACTGTCATGTGTCCTTGAGGAAAAACATGGCACGTGGAACTAGAACAGTCTACCTCAGTGAGCGAAATAAAGGGTTAAGTTCGACATTCCAACCACCTGAAGAAGGCCGGAGAGTACAACGGCCGAAACGTTGTAATAAATATAGCGATAAAGATGAGGACAATAGTCCGAATAATGTATATAATGTACATAATACCTTATCTCAGAAATATAGACAGATATTATTATCATTATTATTATTGTTGTTGTTGTTATTATTATTATTATTATTGTTGTTGTTGTTGTTATTATTATTATTATTATTATTATTATTATTATTATTATTATTATTCCAGATTTGAGTTAAATGTTAACAATCACTGATGAACAAGTGAAAACACCCCTCCACATACTTCACGAATTCTCTTCAGTATTCCAACGCATTCAACTCTCAATACCTTTTTTTTTTCCTTTTTTTAATGTCATGTTCTTTAGAAAGTAAGTCATCATGGCTCAACACTAATTCGCTTACTTTATTAACTCTGAAGTACTTTGAGGAATTATGGCCGAGTGATTTCCTGTTGTGCTCTAGGCTGTTCTGCATGAAGAATTTATCTTTTAATTATAGGTGGTAGACAAGTTCTTGATATTTATTTAACTTCTTACGTTCTTTGCGTCCCCTATCTGTAATTTTCAGAACTGTCCATACTAAATATTTGGCAGAATTATCTCTGTTCTTCAGCGAATTGTGTTCTGAACTGGAGTTGGAGATCTATTTTTTATTTCAAAACGAAACTGGCAACATGATAAACGTTGGATGAAGAAGCTCAAAATCTAAAAACGGCAAATGAAAGCAAACATTCTGATGAGAGTTTGAGAAAGAAATTTCAGAGAATTATGTACACTTATTTAGGTTATCAGAACTCCACTTTTTTG
>OZ038475.1:50491979-50551979 GCA_964036315.1 Acanthosepion esculentum
TAAAGTGTGCTATATTTATGGGATAAAGTGCTCAATATCAGAGATAGAGCGTGTGTAAATATAAAAGTGAACATAGAAGTCAACACTTAGAGGCGACTGTCTGTTTCATGCTAGATGCAATCGTCAGGCAACTAGTGCTGCTATTTTTCTCGGCTATTTATATATACGGGTCAGTGGTACATTGTGGGTAGTCTATTTTGGCTGTTACTTTTACCAGAAGTCGTTTATTTGTTTATTTATTTATTTGTGTCAAATTATTTTGCTTGTTTTTATCTAATTTTATTTTTATTTTTTATCTTATTTATTTATTTTTTCTTATCGGTGTTTTTATTAACGTAGTAAAAATTTGTTTATATATATATATATATATATATATATATATATATATATATATATATAATGTTTATATATATATGTATATATATTTGTTTATATATATATATGTATATATATTTGTTTATATGTATATATATATATTTGTTTATATATATATATGTATATATATATATATATATATATATATATATATATATATATATATATATATATATATATATTAACATGAATTCTATGAACAGAGGACACTTATTACGTTATATCTGATTGTTTGGTTGGTAACCACAAAAAATAACACATGTCTGTCGCTTACTGACTTACTTGCAAACTTCTTTAACATATAAAAATAATCTAAAGGCGTATTATAGAACACAAGATTAAACGATTTGTTTAGACCGCAAGCATGAATTCTATTTACAACGGTTTCAGGTAGTTATTTTTACTCTTTGTTGTGGGGCTTTCATAGGCAATATTGCTTTACAACTTTATTGTTTAAGGAAAAATCATAAAAACAAAAATACATTGTGAATTTTTTTTATGTATTGTGTTTACTTGTAATTGCTATGAATCCAAACACCTTTGTTCTTTTCTTTAAATGAAAATTAAAAAGGAATAACATCTCGGTCCCCGTTTCGTTTTGTACAGAAGGTATAACCGTGTTGTCTTGATTACTTACGAAATTAATTCTTTAGCAATTCCCGAGTAGTGTTCCTTCAAAACACGCAATCTGAAAATACCATTTATATAAAAGATATGAAAGCTATCATTGACATTTTTATTCGATTGTATCCAGCTCTATTAAAAACGACTTTGCCAAAAAGATGGCGCCCAATTATTTCTTGGAGATAATTTCATCATATTGTTTTCTCATTAACAATTCTCTCCAGTCGTAATTAACACAGACTGAAAATAATGTGTTTTAAAAATCGAACTCTATAAAATGATTTTTATGAAAAATAATGAGCCTTGGTTGCTATAATGAAATCATAAAATGAATCGTTTCATTTCCTGTTATGTTAAAAATAAACCTTCCAAGAAATATTACTTAAAAAAAATGATATGCTAAGCGTAATTAAAATCGACGAAACAGGCAGTAATTGGAAGTTAATATGAGTAATCAATGAATTCCTGGTATTTTACAAGTATTCAATTGAAAATAAAGCATATGGATTGTTGTACACTCTGAATTTAAGATTTGGCATTTATGCTATGAGTTTATTTATTTTGCACTCTACAAATTCTTTTTAACAGATGCAATGTTGAAAGTCAATCACTAATTTATTGCTATTTCCACGGCAAATGTTCCGATACGCTCCATTCATTAGTCTCACCAATTCATACCTTTACAGCTAGGGTACGCCATGCTAAATCCACATTTGCCTAAACACCTTCATTGCATCCAAATTTTAAATGGTTAGAAAAACGTTCCACTCAGAAAGTTTGTATTTGTTTTCCCAAGCACTGTCAATTAGGAAAAAGAATCCAGCGTTGGCTTTTCCAGATCACTAAAATGTTAACACCTTCAAATCAAGGGACAATGGTAATCGCTCACCCTTATTCTCGTAATATTCATCTCTTCCCGCGTTCTCTTTCATGACTAAAACGCACCGAAATCATCATTACGAATATAGCAACAACACTCTACCTTCATTGGTTCACAAGATTTGTATTGGGTGAATCTTTAGTGTGAGAAATGTGCTTTTCAACTTGTAGATCTCGAGAAAGAAGATCGTGAGGTTCTCTTCCTCATGATATTGTTTCCTCGATAGAAGCAAGTTCGAAATATATACTACTAAAAATTATATTATATTTCATCAATTTCAGCAAATATTCTTGGACAATTCTACAAAATAAATCACCTTCATAGTAATTAAGCAAACGTAATACCAAATCTAAAAATACAACTGATACCATTAAAAAGACTAATAAAACAGTTATCAGAAATTTGCAGGAAATTGAAAAATTTCATGATAATCGGAACATTTAAAATTGACCACAAATCATAATAGAGACAATAATCAGAATATAATCTACATTTATGATAAAAACAGACGTAGAACTGGATTTAATGTTACGCATATATTTTACAATACGATGTTGAAAACGTTGGTGCGATTTCTAAGAAGGCAGTCTCAGCAGACTATGGAGTCTACGATGACCACTAGCTAATCTCTGTTACAACATCATTGCTCAGGCATATTTGTGCTTCTTCAATAACCGCAGAGTCTACCAGAGTTTTATAGTGCATCTAAGCTGGGTTGATCTTAATTAGAATTTCTGTGATAGGACACATAATCTGGCCTTGAACAAGGCCAGTACGTCCGAACACTCGGTCAAGTTAAATTGCTATTCTATATTAGCAGCTTCGACTACCCAGTTTTACTCACAAAGCTAGGAGTTTTTTTAAGCATGGTTTTCGGTCACTATCTAACTGTTGTACGCGCCTTAGGATGATAGTGTCAAGAAGTCACCGGAATGGCAAATAGAGCCCAGGTCTCATGTTCGTAGCGCATATATTCTAAACACTCACGCCGTTGATTGAGATCTGCTAATAAAAATGACTGTTGTTCTTATTTTTCTACAACAATATTATCTATAGATGGCAATAAGTTTGTCTCTTACAATCTATATTATTCTTCACAATACATTCTCATATATTGAAAAAGTGGTCTTCACCGCCGCCAGTCTTTCCCTTCTCTTTAATTACACTAATTTACTTGCAAGGTTTCCTTATAACTGTTGCTTTTGAACCAGTGATGCAGCAATCAGCTCTAAATTACACGACGTCCAATATTGAGAAATATGTAACCTTTAATTTTCATTCTTCTAAGAAAATTAGCAGTAGTACTAGCAGTAGTACTAGTAGTAGTACTAGAAGTAGTAGTAGTACCATTGCCACAGATGTCTGGTGATCTTCACTGAATTTTAAGTCATTGCAAGTCTTCTCAAATCACTAGAATTTTGCTCAGTACTCTTCTAGACACCAGAAGCATCATGGTCTGTAAAGTTTCAATCTTTGTTGGAATTTCTAGTCTATCTAATCATCAGTTCAGTGTTTATGTACGGTTCCAAGTGTCCTTGTTATCATGGGACTGGAACTAACTTTCAACACCGGACTTATTCAACCTTTACGGCGAGGCGAATCTGAGTGAATTACAAGTCCTATAAGGATTCATTATTGGTTAACATAATCTTAACATAAGATATGCAGATGACCCCGTGTTAATAGCAGACATAGAAAGGAATTTATAGGATCTCCTACAGAAGGTATTAATGGAATCCGATGAGAAAGAACAAAACAAAATATAAGAGGGAATGAATGTTTGGAACTGTCGATAATGCAAACTAAGAACTGAAGACACCAAGATCAAGCAAATACAAAACTTTAAATATCTAGAAAGTGTTTTAACAAAGGTTGGAGTATGCGACACAAAAACCGAAGGTTCACTTGAATCGTGAAGCATAATCAAGCAAATTATTAAGAGCGGTGGAAATTTCATTCGAAACAAAGAAAAGACTACCAAATTGTTATGTAATAAGATTCCTCCTATATAGCACTGTATGCTAGACAATCTCAACACAGATGAAGACGAGATTTCAGGTAAAAGAAATACTGAGAATAGCTGTGACTGAAAAGGTGAGCAACGGCCAATTTGTAAGGTAAACGGAAACAAAGTTAATACTTATAAGTAGAATCAGAAAGAGACAGGTGAAATTCGTAAGGTACATAATAGGAAAAGTGGGCTTGGAGACTTTAACACACACAGGTTATACTGACGATAAAAAAGGAACATGGAAAACAAGCGAGTAACCTACATAACAAGGTTGGCTGAACAGGGATTAGGAATTATATTAAAAAGACTAAACTTATTAAGAGCTACAAATGTTGTGGAACGCTGTAATCGTCTCCGTTCTGAGGGAACGTGGGACAAAGAAGAAAAAGAAGAAAACTAACTTTCACATACCATATCTTTTTAATATTCCAGGCATCCTGGTATTTCTTCACTCAATGTTCATCTCAATGTTCACTGTGACCTGCTCGCACAGCAATAATCTGTCGACTCTGTTTCTTTATTCACATTAAGATTATTATCGGATGGATTCATTTTGGGGATGATGAAATTCCAGAGTATTTTTGAGTTTCGATTTCCAGTATAGAATCTTGTGGATGTATAATTATGGCATTTGTCTACATACGATTAATACCATTCACGGTTTATGACTGTTTTGCACAATCATTTTGTTTTCGTCTTTTCTTCTTTTTTCTTCTTTTTTCTTCATCTTTTTTTTTTTTCTTCTTATTCTTCTTATTATTATTAAACTTATTAGTGTTATTGTTGATGATGTTGTTGTCTTTGTTGGTTTCAATCTCGTCGAAATGACCGCGAAAAAATCCCTCCTCAGGTTTAAATTCAAATTCTACAAGTTCACGCTGTGATTTCTTCCATAACAATAAAAAACGAGAATTCTGGATCTCATCTTCCACATATTTGCTTTTTTTTCTTGTCCTGAAGTCAGAAAACTATAATCATTTAACTGTATCCCTATGTCGTGTGAACACAATTCTTATTTTGTAAACCTTTTGCCTTATCACTGTTGTTTTGCCTAGTTTTAACTTACATATATATATATATATATATATATATATATATATATGTAAGTTAAAACTAGGCAAAACAAATAAAAATTGTTGATGCATTCAATTCAAACTGATATATATATATATATGGTGGTGGTGGTGGTGATTGTAGTGGTGGCGGTGTTGGTGATAGTGATGGTCTTCTTATTATCATCATCCTTGTCTTTGGATGTTCACATCTAGTGTCTGTCACTTATTGCTGGGGATTAAGTGACAATAAATATAATTTCACTAGCACGTTTCCCCACAGTCCTGTCGACGCCAAAACCGTTATCTTCACACCAACAGACGAAGAAACATCTTGCAAAGAAATCTGAAGGCGCATAACCATATGGAAAGCGTCAAGAAATAAGAAGAAAATGTCCCAAGAAACAAAGGGATGAATGCTGAACAGTTAAGTAATTTTCCATGAATGGATTAGTTGATCAGTTTGAATTTAATGCATCAACAATTTTTATTTGTTTTTATTATGTAGGACGGCTTTTAGTTTTTCTATATAGAGGTATTTTCAATAGAGGTATGTTCAGTATGTTCAACTTTAATTCGTTAAACCATTTCCCAAGGCCTTGCCTTATTAAAACGCCATTGGTACTTTAGCGACTTAAACGTGTCGCAGAAGAGACTAAGCACATTTTTCTTTTTAGTGCTTCGTAAACTTTCTCACCCGTGTTGCCGTAGCCAGTTATATTCTCTTAAATACAACCAAGGAAGAGGAATTCATTTGAGACACGAGCAATAGATATATTTCCAAAGGATGCGCATGCGCGTAGTGATGAACTTATTGTATTGTTATCTTTGAACAGACTAAAGAGAAGACATGAATAATTCTCTCATACGTAATATTATTATTCATTCAACTTTAGACTTCGTCAATTAATTTTGTTGAGTGTGTGCGTATCTTTGGTGATTAACTCTAAATGTAGATTATTTTTCTCTCGTGGATGGGAGAAACACTCTACGTCTTCCATCTCAAGTGTAAACCTTAACTATATTTCTGCTATCCGGTTGTCTCGCGTTTGGGCATCCTAAGCTCATCTGGATCGACTACTTGCCTAAATGTCTGGGGCAGCCACAAATATCCAGTGAAAGCGCGAATTTGTCTCCCCATGTGACTAGATACTCTTTCACTTCAACTCACTTAATGCAGCGGTCGTCTCTGATTTTCTGGTGTAACATCGAGTGCAAAGTATATTCTGCTACATTGTTAAAGAACATAAACAGAACAATGGGAACTGTACTTGTCACTGAAGATTCCAAATATTATTTTTAGATACCACTGCAGACATTTCAGGTTTTAAGTCAGTAAAATCGCTCGTGGATCAAATTCTTTCTTGTTGTTCGTCCTGTATTCAATGAAATTATAGTTACTTCTAGATTTCCCTCTCGCAAAAATCTATGTTGCTCGTCTTACTAAAACAACTCCGGGAATTTAAATCATTTGCTACTTTCTTTATGCTCGTCTTCTTTTCTTAAATATATATCGTAAAGTAATTCCGTTGTCACTTTTCTACAATCGCTGTTAGTATCTACGGGGTAATCGTTCGTGTTTATGAAGTAATGCTGAAAAGTTCTCGCCACCCTTTCCAAAACTCAGACCAAATGACCAAACATTAGATATTGTTTTAATCACTAGGATCCACGGCATTTCAGCTCAAAGTAGAATTTAATGGTAAGAGTTCAGTTTTGCTCCACAAACGACACATCTAACGTTCATTTACTCGTGAGATTTCTTAATTAAATCCTCAGTTCTTTCTTAGTAGAACGTTGTTCACCGATTTTTTGTCTTCTATTTATAGGCCGCAAACAGAATAGCTTCGTCTGAATCATGTGAATGCAATAGAGTTATAGAAAGAAGGATGTGGTGACTTAGTACACATGCACATGTGCTTGATCCCTGTCACATTCCAACAAGCATCCACGTATAATAAATTTCGTAGCAATGGCATTTTTATTAGATTGCTTTCAATTTTGCTAAATATTTATATCTTGAGTCGTTTCAAAATTAACGTTGTTGTCATGGTTTTACGGGCGCAAAAACTAAAGTTATTAGACGATGTGTTTCTCGAACTTAAACTTATATAAAAGAAACTTATATTTCTATCAAAAGTTGCCACTCGTGGCTTACTGTTTGATTGACATGAGTTTTTGCAAGCAGTCCATCATCGAGGAGGTTTGAGTGTAACAGTGCAGCTAAGCACTTGACATTCATGATTATTGTGTCTTGCGAATTTAGACCTGGTTGTGTGTGCGAAAGTGAACACAATTAACTCGGCCGGGATTTGAAATCGACACGCCGATTTTGCTTAACGAGCCGATAACCTTTATGATACGTTCACATGCACAATGCGATAATAGTTTGGTGAAGTAGATGCCCTGTTTTCTTGCAGTAGATGCCCTGTTTTCAATTTTTCTAGTAATTTAATTGTAAACTAAATTACTATATATATATATATATATATATATATATATATATATATATTCTGACATTTCTTGCCTTTTCGTTTTGCTTTTGTTGTTTTCTCTCTAACCAGTTTTCTTACTTTTTTTCTAACCTCTTCAAGCAAGATTACCGTTCAGCTCACTCGCTTGAATCAGTTCCATTAACAAATCTCTTGATATTAGTATGCATTCCAGTATTGTATCTCAATGAATCTGTGCCTTTAAAATGTATTTTCTGTTAATGAAGTCTTTAATTCAAAGAGATTCGAAGACGAAGCAAAGTATACAACGAACGACTCAACCAAAGCTCCGACCTAATGGAAATTTTAACATTTTATACAGATTTTAACAATCAATCTACATAGTAAAGGATTAACTAAACTTGCCATCTGTGAGGTTTTGAGCTTGCAATGACCATACTTATGAAAATTCTTCCTTAAACTACTGTCTTCAATTTCAGCTGTTCTTTGTTGCTTACGTTTATTAAGTTAATTAGTTCTTCGGTTGCTAATTCTCCAACCTTCAGCAGACGTTTCATTTGGCAGCCGAATTAATCTTCTTTTTACTTACGTTTCATGCAATATACTTCAATATTTCTATATTTCTAGCTAATTGCTATTAACAAATCTCATTGCAAAAACTTAACGATCGTATTCGATCATAAATATAATTTTTCAAGGATTTAAACAGCTCGACAATCGATAAGATAGTAATAACACATCTTTTTTTTTAAATTATTATAGAGTTCAGCTATCGGCAGTGATCGTATTACTTACGACGTTTCATTTAAAAGAATAAAAGTTTTAAATAGTTAGACAATTGTTAAGGACAGTGTTGTTCCTGCAATTCACTTTAATGGTTTGGTTGTTTGGGGTTTTATGGCATATCAACCACTATAGGTTATTTAATGCCAGATCCAGTATTTACTAGATATATCAAAAACGTATAGCTGGCAACATCATTGTTTCAAAAACGTATAGCTGGCAATATCATTGTTTCAAAAAACGTATAGCTGGCGACATCATTGTTTCAAAAACATATAGCTGACAACATCATTGTTTCAAAAACGTATAGCTGGCAACATCATGGTTTCAAAAACGTATAGCTGGCAACATCATGGTTTCAAAAACGTATAGCTGGAAACATCATTGTTTCAAAACGTATGACTGGCAAAATCATTGTTTCAAAAAAGTGTAGTTGGCAACATCATTGTTTCAAAACGTATCCCTGGCAACATCATTGTTTCAAAAACGTATAGCTGGCAACATCATTGTTTAATTTTTTTTCTACTGATTGACCCTAAGCCACCGCTTTCCATCACATTTTAAAGGTAAGGTGTTAGTATATCTAGTGTAGGGTTTGGGTGGGAAAGTTAATTGTAAGTTGTAGTTGTTTTGGGATGGGTTAGATGTGATGGGGCATGACATGACCAGCCGATTGATCGGATCGACGGCCTTTTGGTTGGACGTAGTTTATCGTCATACCCAGGACGCGGATGTAGTTTATCGTCATACCCAGGACACTGATGTAGTTTATCGTCATACCCAGGACGGCAATTCACTTTAAAGAAAATTAGACATTTCAGCTTGCACCTGAAACCTTGTTACTTCATTAGAAATCCCTGCATATAAAAAGTGAAAATTAAACGCATTTACTATCGCAAAATATCGAAAAAAAACTTCCATTTCTTAAAAAAATCTTTTGGAGCTCAACTATCAACCGTATTTGTTATTTCATTTTATATAAAAGCAAGCTTTAAACCGTTTGACTACCAACAAGAAACTATTTTCGTAAATTCCTAATAAAATAACATGGGAGAATTCAGCCAGTGAAAACTTGGTTTCTAATTCTTATTAAAAAAAATATTATTCGCAAAGTTCAAACATTGACTAGAATGTAAGCCCGTAATCTTTGTAATTATGGAAGCAAACTCACAGAGTGTATCGTTTCCCGATAGTATTTAAAATCTATAAAACAATGTTTACTACAGAAACGGCTTCAAAAAATTGCTTCGAGGAAAATTTTCACGATTACCGTCAGAAGATAAAACACTTGAAAGGTTTCAGCATTAAATTAAACAATTATTTATTATTTATTTATTTTTGTAAAGTGCGTAGTTTCTAAAACCTTCAACTTCAGTGTATATTTTTGTTTTGGTAAACTCATAAAAACAATTTCATTTATTACAAACTTGAATTAAGGAAGCATCACGTGGAAACTAGATCAGAAAATAAATTACAGAAGGGAAAAATGACAAAAAAATGTATCAATATAATTAGTTCCGAGCTGAGTGAACAGCAAGTGATATCGCATATGTTGCTTTCCGAATGACTTGCATAACATAAAGTTGATATTGAATAAACGTCTTGGGACAAAACCGAGATTGGCAGGCGTTGGAAGATGTATGCCTGCCAGTGGCAGGCCAGTAGAAACAGGGCACATATTCTATGCATAAATCTGACAACAAACGGAACAATGAAAGATAAAAGAATAAGAAGCGTGGACGAAGAAGATGAAACAGAAGTAACATAGAGATCGAATTAGAAAGAGAGAGAAAACAGGACACAGAGAGATGAATGCGTAAGAACTGATAAGAGGATGAAGCTTATTGAATGGAAGGAGAAGAAAAAGAAGGAAAAATGAAGGTAAAATAAATGCAAGCATGTTGTAGGGAGTGTTTAAGAGGGGTAGGATGAGTAAATGGATATATAAGAGTGGGAATGTTGAAAAGGAAATAAACGGAAGTAAGTAGATGAGGAGGAGAATGGATTCAAGTTGGCAGGAGAAGAGTGTTTAGGAATAAAAACGATTAAGACGAGGGGGGGATTTAAAAGATAGAAAAGGGTAGAGAACGATTACAATGGCAACAGAAGCTAGAGATATTCTGAATTCAGAACGAATAGAGGAAGTAAATCATATAAAATGAGATAAGAGGGTAGGAAAGAAAATATTAGGATCCGGTATTAGAGGGACGATATCGAATAAAATCGCCTCACTTTAATTCATAATGCTATTATCCTTTGAAAAACGATAAACCACAGAAACATATGTTGAAGTGTGCGCCTACATAGATAGGTCATTATTATGGGTTTTTTTTCTATTTGGACCAGTATTCTTATCTTGGTTATACTCACAAAGCTTTGTCCGTTTTATCCCCCGGCCTTCTTTAGGTGTCTGTCATCGTCCTCTATAACCTTGTTCAGGTTTCAGACCCTTTACCCCATCCTCGAGGGTAGATTGTTCGCATTCGGCTTTTCAAGAAGCACATGACCTAGTAGATTAAAGCTTAGGTTAATGCATGTCGAGTTCCCTATCGGTCTCAGTAGGAGAAACGAACAAGCGGCACAGTACCGAAGGAGCTATGGGACTATTGATAGGAAATATTGTTTTATCATGGAATGCATAACCAGAAAACTGATGATGACCGAAGAATACAAAGGCCGAAACGTTATGATTATGAAAACGAAGATAAGCATGGTGATTCGAATAACAAATCATATAAGAATAATAATCATCCTTCGTCTCAAGCACGCCAAAAATATAGATATATAATAAAGCATTCTTTAGTTTAATATTCAGATCGTAGGTTACTTATAATAACTTCTTGCTGAAGTATCGTTTCATTTCCAGTCGTGTACCAGCGTGGCTTTACACAACATCCTATCATTTGCAGCTTTTAGCAAGGTATACCTTTTCATAAAACCTCCCTGTCCCAGTTCTTCCTTCCTTTTTACACATGCTTCTTAGGTAGGTTAATTACATTTACCCTCTCTTCTTTTTATGTTAATATGTCCTGTGAATATCATATTCTCAAAACCCTCTTTTCTCACTGGGTTTTACAAAGTATAATCGTCCTTTTTGTTTCCATTTTCTTTAAAACGTCCCCCCTTTTTCAGATTGTCGGTCCATGGTATTCGCAGCATCTTTCTGTAGAACCACATATCTGTTGCCTCGGGACACTTCTTACCCTGTAATGAGAGTCCATCATGTGCTGCTATATGAGGATTGATATAACAAAACTGTAGTATTTTTTCTTTGTTTCTGCTTCTTAATAATTGGCATACAATTTGGGAAACATGTTTTGCTATCCCAATACGCCTTCGAATTCCAGTTTTTGTTCTATACTGAAAGACTTCCCAGATATTTAAATGTTCGTAACTCGCTGATTTTGGCATCTCCGTTAGTGACAAAAATCATCGTTTCTTCCCAGCAGGAGCAGCTAAATTTAGCTTCAGTTGATTGTAAGCAAGACAGACAGATAGATAGATAGATAGATAGATAGATAGATAGATAGATAGATAGATAGATAGATAGATAGATAGATAGATAGATAGATGTTGTGCTCAAATGAGTCGGGCATATAATGAAATACTAAAAATTGACGTAGGAAGATTGAGCTGCGCCAATTTTCTGAGTTATAGAGGCAACTGCTTGCATTAAAAATTAAAATATTGATCCATGACAACTGGCGCTTGTGGAAAAGACACACTTATCTCCTGCGTTGAACAGGCTACGTACGCGTATAAATATTTACTGTACGTAAAGACACGTGGTAGTGTAAGGAAATATTATACTGCGCTTATCTTAAAGCGAAGACGGCATATCCCCAAGAATGTCAGCATTTGAAATTCTGACATTCACCTGATCTCAAATATCGAACAGAGGCGTTCAGGGAAAAGATAGAACTATCTGTCAATCCCTATCTCTCGATCTGCATAAAAATATATGCGCGTGCATATGTGCATGTGGTGAATTAGATATGTGCACGAGTGCGCGCGCTTCTGTTTAAAAAAAGTTCGAAGTGCCCAAGATTTCAGAATTGAAGTTCAACGAAAAAAAAAAATAAGATAGAAATACGAAAAGAGAGTCAAATGAAAAACAAAGTTTTAAATGAAGAATTAACATCGTGTTTATATTTTTATTTATTCCCCCTTAGTTCCTTTGTTAGCACTTACATTACGTCCTGCCAGCACCGTCATAAATAATGGACTATTACATTTTGATCGCGCGGAAAGACGGGAAAGACATATCAGAAACGCTACATGGTTTGAGTGAAAGAAAGAGAGAAAGAAAGAAAGAAAGAAAAACAAATAATTTCAAACAGAAAAAAAGAAAAGAAAATTCACGTGTACAACTATTTATATTATAATTCTGCTTGTTCTCTAGTTAGTTAGCATATGTGATTCGCCCTGCCAATATATCATAAATGCTGAATTATTCAGTTTTAATCACGAGGAAAGTAGGAAAAGACATATCAGAGACGCTGAGAGAAAAAAGAAAGAAGCAAGAAAGAAAAAACAGACGATAACGCTCTCATATGTTTATGGTCTGCTTCTTTGAAATGTAAAATATTTTCAATATAAAATCTTTTCATTTGTACCCTCTTACTTCTTTAAATAATGACCAGCATTCATATTTTTGTTTGTTATCGCAATATTCGCTTAAAGCTATTCAGCTCAAATATTTAACGAGACAATAGAAGAATTTCCACGGGTATTTCGTAGTCGGAGAACTTGCAATCAGCTTATGCAATCATTAAATATTATGATATATCAGAAAATTCAAAAAGGAGAACTGGCATTTTTACGTATAATGAAATGAGTCTCTGTAAATTAAAAATATTCTAAAGATGAATTAGAAATGAATAAGAAAAGTGTGTGTGTGTGTGTATGTGTGTACGTGCGTGTATGTATGTAGGAACGAATTGGAAGTATGCGTGTGTCCACCTCTGTGTGTGTGTGCATGTGTCTGTGCACGCGCGTAGAAAGTGTCTGCGTCTACCCGTGTAAACACGAATTGGAAGTTTGTGTGTATCTAAGTGTGTGTATGTGTGTTGAAATGAATTAAAAGTATCTGTGTGTATTCGCGTGTTTGTATGCGTCTGTTTGTATGTGTGCGTAGGGAAACGAATTGGAAGCGCGCGTGCGTTTAGAAATTAATTAGAAGTGTGTGCATGCGTCCAGGCGTGTGTGAGAAAACGAATTAGAAATGGGTCTGTGTATGCGTGTATATGTGTAGAAATTAATTAGGAGCGTGTGTGTATGCACGTACGTGTATGCGTATGTAGAAATAAATTGGAAGTGTGTCTGTATGTCTATATGTATGTGTGCGCACGCATGTGTGTGTGGGTGGGTGCGTATAAATGAATTGTGTGTGTGTGTGTGTGTGTGTGTGTGTGTGTGTGTGTGTGTGTGTGTGTGTGTGTAAAAGTTCAAAGTCTCCAAGATTTGATATTTGAATTCCAACTAAAACGCTGCACTTCCTAAAAAAAAAACAAGAAAAGGGAATCAGATAAAAAGAAAACAAATTTCAAAAAATGTGAAAAACAAATACCCGAAATAAGGGATGCCATTTAAAATAATCCCAAATAAAGAAGTATAATGATGATGATCATGATCATCATCATGATCATCATCACCACCACCACCACCACCATGACCATCATCATCATTCGCTATCACTTGACTTAAAATATTTTTGCCCTTCCTTGCCTTTAAAGGAGTGCCCTTTGCCGTGCTGATGTTACTACATACCTTACTTCTTGCCTATCTCACACTCCGAATATTTTCTAAGCTCTATACTAAACATCAAATCTGTTACAAAAAATGAACTAAATAAAATGAACACAAAATGATCACCTTTAGAAAGGACACGTAACTGGAAAAACCGAATGAAAAAAGAATGTTAACAACAAATACTTTTTCACACCCAACCCAGTTCTGCGGAGTTTAAGCAAGCGAATGAGCCAATTGGAGTAAAGTGCCATGCAGATTTAAAGTTTTCTCACTTGTGACGAATGCAGCTATCGATTATTTTTGCATGCTAGTCAACCTTCGTGTCAGTCAGCTGTTGGCTCTCACGCTGGCCAATAGAATCTTCCTGCCTATTCGTGGCAGCCAGCTATAAGCTCTCACTCTGGCCAGTAGAAAATGGCCGCAAACTACATGAAAACTACCGTAGAAGCATGAAAAATCGATTATTTCCACCATCGATGGGAGTTGGGAAATGCAAGGTCGGTCTTGGCCTCACCGCTAACTTGGAGCATGTGCATGTAAATGTTGGTGCAAATCCGTCGAAAATTGCGGCCATGCATTCGTTACACACATACACACATCCTGCCTTTTATAGATAGACATTAACTTTTATGTAATAATCATGTGTTAAAGCAAGTCATCAACTCATTTACATTAGTCTATTTGATTATGTTTGGGAGTCATGCATAAATGGTTTTCTTATAATGTTAAATCAAGCATTTAACGATTTTCCAAAAAAAAATTTTTCGAATGAGTAATAACAAGGGTGTACCAGTAGCATAAGAGATATCAGCGTGAAAAGGGGAATTCGTGAGCTGTGTTCAAATCTAAACCTAGACTATTGCGTTCGTTTTCTCACTATTGTCCTTAAGAAAGGCATAAATGAATTTACCATTAGTTAAATAGCAGAGTATCACTGGGATCTCTATCCGTCGGTGGAAACAAGTCTAAAAGAAGAAACATTCTGAATATCAAACCGTGCAGATACAAATATATTTGAACGGTCATGGCGTCTTTAAAAATTGTGAAAAACAAGTGAATTACTTTTCAAACTGTGGAATCGCCAGCTAAAAACCGACAAATCTCAGATCTTGACTGTTGTGTGGAATTGTGACAGGAATTAAACATTTAAATTATCATGCTTTAAGTAAGAAAGGACAAGCAAAAGAACTGAAATCCATTCCAATGATAAGAAGTGGATCAGAAGATACACGTATAGAGCTCGATTAGAAAAACGAATTGGAAGAAAGTGAATGACATCATCACACAAAAAGAAAAATGAAAATTAAAAAAGAAGCCTTGAAATAATCGAAAGTTGCAAAATACATCTACATGTTAGAGAGAAGTAAAAGCAGAACACATTGTGGGTTTACGGCCACATAAGATTGAAACACCATTTCCCGCTCGGCCTGTCTTAACCAACGTCGAATCGGTAACTAGATGGTTGACCGCTTAGGAATAATAGGTACTATAAACTTGGGTGTGCGGGTGGTGTATTGGAAACTGACTCGGAATTGTTAATTCGAGAGCAGTATTTTAATTCCCGTTGAGAAAGGTATGATACACCCATAGGTGTATTCATACCTTTAAAGACTTGTATCACTAAACCATTATTACCTCCATAATATATTATTACAATCTAAAAATATTTCCTGAATTTAATCTGCAAAGGGTTGATAAGTTATAGAAAACGAATCATTCAATAAAATAGGAAACACTGAATCTGAATAGGAAATAAAAGAGACGAAGACAAGTGTAAAGAGAATGGGTTGGCGTAAAAGAGGAGCTAAAAAGGAAAATTGAACGATGAAAGAAAGAAAGAAGAAAAAAGAAGAAATAGAGTAAGAGTGAGAGAAGGGGAAAAGTCTAAAAAAAAAAGATAACAGGTTGGAAATAAGTGAATTGAAAGCGAGCAGAATGACTGAAGGCATGAGTGAAAAAAAAAAGAAAAAATAATAATGATGATTCAATAAAAGTTTCAGTGAAAATTGCCTTACCCTCCCCTCCCCAAAAAGCAAAAAGATATCGAAAACGTTGACTGACATACAAAAATAGAGAATTTTAGAATTAAAAAAAAAATCGAAGAAATTATGTCGAAAGAAGAGAACAATGAAAGTGAAGAAAAGGGTGCAAAGATGAAAACTTGTTGACTTGCATTTACATGAATCGTGATTATTAATCGTGTGCCTTGATTAATGACATATACGTGGCCAGTGTAGACACTCACCGGGCAAACACTGGACGCCAAGCCGCCTCTACTGTTTTCGTCACAGATTTATGTGAACAATGGATGGCCTGTGATCTTAGCAGTGTTTTTCAATGATGCCTAATGAAAAAAAGTGGGGATAGCCCTACTCAATCTTGATTTTCTACACCGCCCACGCCAATTAATTCTCCGCTCGAATTGACGCCTATGATACTCCGAATCGCCGCCGACACGTTGGATTGATAAGCACAAGCGGATAATAAGATATGAATTCCGCGAAATCACGTGACAGCAAGTTAGCGCAAAACATCAGAACAGGGCTCGGTCTTCATTTCGAGTTCAAAGATTATTTTGTTTTGAGTTCAATTGTTACCGAACACTCCAAACATGGGGCATTTTCCTTCAAGCGAAGCAAATGTTTGTGAATACATCTGTTATTTTCCTCTCAATAAAATTCTTATATTGCTTTCATATTCACAAACGACTAGCAGAACGTTGAAATATTGACATACATTATTTCATATAGTTTAATATGTTCATTTACATGGTCACCTGTCTTAGATTAGATGGTTATTCCGACTGCCAATGTTTTTAAAAATGTAATTTTAATTGTTTTCCTTGTTAGGATCCGACGAAGGAGCCACCTTTCACCTGTCGAGAGCATCTCTTTAATCAGTTACTTTACATGGAGTGCTATAATTCATCTACGGCTCAAAATCGAAAAGGATTTTAACCGTTTTATTTCTTTGTTCTTTGTGTGTGTGTGTGTGTGTGTGTGTGTGTGTGTGTGAATCAACTCGGGAATGCACAAGTACGCAGGGGAGTTACAGGAAGTGAAAGCGAGAGAAGAGTTTGAGTATAGGGAACATTCAGGGAAGGACAAAAGATAAACGCAATTAAATAAGGTAGAATGCTTTAATGGCCCAAATTAGGCTGCTTACATCATTTATTTCAATTGTTAGGTCACTTATTATTATTATTATTATTATTATTAATTGTGTATGTTATGTTTCCTACTTTGTATCCTGTAGAGTCGAGTCCAAACTATGGCCCTTAGCCGCTATAGGAGAATTGTCATTTAATTGATAGCACTCTTCTTAGTATATGGGATGTTCCTAATAGAGCGATCTTCTGTGCAACTTGTATGTTGATATTAATTAGAACATTGTTAGTAAAATTATTAATTATGTTTCTCACGAAGCCCAGAGCTCCGATTACTGTTGGTACAGTCTCATCTTCATTCCCCACATCCGGTTAATCTCGATTTCCAGTTCCTTGTATTTGGACAATTTCTTGATAATTTTCATGGAGGTGTTTCTCTCAGGTGTCACTGCTATGTCAATGAGAATACATTTCCTGAATTTCTTGTCTTTCATGATAATATCTGGTCTGTTGGATTTTATTTCCCTGTCAGTTTGAATTGGCGTATCCCAGAGGATAGTTACATCTTTATTTTTGGTTAGGTCAGGACGCCCTGAGATAATATGGTCGACATTTTCATCATATTTTCCGCGGATCCTGCATTTCGGGTTTGTTTCATCCTTGATTATGTGAGTGATGTGATCGGGTTGCAAAGCTTTGGCCATGATCTGAAATAATTAGGCATTCTGTCTCAGCTTTCAACCCGGTGCTCCCCAGCAACTCGTATTTTCTGTTGGTCCTCATCTGCTTCTTTCGTTCTTTTAGGTATTTGCCAATGTTTTGGTAATTTCATTAGGCCAAGTTGATTGCTTTCTATTTTACACGTTTGGCGTAGATCGTATTATTATTATTTATTTATTTATTTTCCAATCTTTCAGATTTGCTGTTGAATACATTCCGTTACGAAGATATTTAGCTGAGGACTGAGGTAAAGGAATGTCACTTTTAGAAAATTATTGAGTATTTATGAGTAAGTTGCGTTCTTGTGTAGTCTTCTTTTATTCTTCAGATGCAGAGGGTTTTCTGGGATTTAAATGTGTGTATCAGTATTCTTTTTAATTAAAATTTATTATTATTATTGAGGGTCTCCACTTTTTACACAAATGGACTCACCCAAGGTATACATATACTACTACTACTGAATACCCGAGTGAGTAATAGTACGTTGAGTCAAGTAACAGTAGTAGTAGTACGTTGAGTCGGTCGGTAGAATAACGTAGCGGCAAGAGTCGTAGTAACATGCACGTAGACTCAGTAAGAAGTCATACAGCGATACGTCGATACCAAATACTATATATATATATATTTGTCCACTAACCCCGCATTCCTGGAACTACTAACCTGTATTACCAGTTTGTATTATAAAGTTAATACATTTATTTTCCTATATTCATTCTTGGCGTTTGTTATTATTTGATACCGGATTTCAACGCGGAATCCACACCAATTATGATTTTGTTCATTATTATTATTATCTGTATTTTATTCTATAACCAAAACTGATACCGAAAAAGAAATCTTCTTTCTTTATGATTATTAGACTTGATTTCGTGGCTCCAGACAATGTTTTCTTTTTATTCTTCAAAAAATATTCAGTTTTATGCATATACTATTGATTTCTATAGTTAAATTCCAGTCGATTTTACAATTTCCAGTGGATCAACTTTCACCTGCATTATTTTGTTCTGGAGCTAAATTCTGCATTCGTTTATTTTTTGAATAACAACCTGACGGTTACTACTTCCCTTTCTCTTATCTAGACCTTAATATAACTGGTTCATAAAATGTATCCTGCTTTTGAAATTAATGATTCCCTTTCTCTTTGTAAAAGTGTCTACGTTGCCTCAACTGTAATTTCTTTTCTTTGAATGTTTTTTTTTACAGTTATTTTACTTCCAGGTTTTGGCTTCTCGTTAAAGAGTTATTTTCTCTCAAGACCGAACCAATTTTTATCTTTTGACTCGACTCTAAACCGGACAGAATATTAAGCATTTCACTCGACTCGTACATTTTAACTCAACTCTGAAACGGACCAATGTTTTCCTTTTGAGAAAATTTTATACAGGATCAATGTTTTGACTCAACTCTAAACCGGACCAATGTCTATCTATTGACTAATGTCTGAAATGAACCAGTGTTTACATTTTTTACTCAACTCTATACCGGACAAATATTTATGTATAGAGTCAACTCAAATCCAGATCAGTGTTTACTCTTTGACTCAAATCTAAACCGGGCCTGTGTTTACCCTTTCTACTCTTCTAAACCGGATCAGTTATTATCCATTAGGTCAACTCTAAACCGAACCAGGTTTTACCCTTTTATTTAAATCAAAACCGGTTGAATATTTATCTAGAGAATCAACTTTAAACCAGACCAGTATTTATCCTTTGGCCCAATTATAAATTGGATCAATGTTTGACTTTAGGTTCATCTCTCAAACAGATCAATGTTTACCTATTGACTCAGCTTTAAACCGGATCAATGTTTACTATCTGGCTCAATTTTAAATCGGACCACTGTTTAGCTTTTGACACAAATCTAACCGAATCAATTTATACCCCTTGACACAACTCTCAACTCATTCAATGTTTATCTATTGAATCTACATTAAACCGAGCCAGTGTTTATCCATTGAGACAACTCAAATAGGGTTGATATTGAGCTATTAATTCAATTCTAAACTAGAAAATATTTACCTTTTTAATTTAAGTATAATGAAAACAAATGTCGTCATCAAATAAGCCAACAAAGGTTGGTTTATCTTTAAATCAACCAAGCAGCAAAACTATTTGTGTTCTTGCGTGTTTTTTTTTTATTTGCAATAACTAATTTTTCATTGCATTGTGTTGTCTTCACCTTTACATTTATATATTGGATTGGTGCATAATTAACATTCGTTTATGTAGGCGAGTGATTAGTTAATAAAAATTGCTGTTTTGTTTACTTTTTTCAATAAAAATATTATTTTATATTCAGGTTATAAAAATGCGTGTCGATAATCATACTCTCCGGAATAATCATTTAAAAATGTTATTGTTGAATTTTTATGTTTATCTTTTCATAATAAATATTGTTTAAAAACGCCGGGTAATTATGCACCGACTCAATATTTGTATTCTTGTCTTTTTTTTTATTTGTAATAACTAATTTTTCATTATATTGTGCTGTCTTCACCTTCATTTATGTGAACACATCATTCAGTACTAAAGAATCCTCTTGCTTCCTCTTAGGCATATACATACATTCGAGCTATTTCCGGGAGTGTAAGGCATTATTTATCATCATTAATATACTTATTCACTGATTTATCCCTCCCAGTTCTTCTCTTATGAGTCACGAATATCTTACAATGAATTTATAATTGCTATCATGTTTCTGTGATTAAGTCACCAGAGTTTTCCTTCTTCTTCTAAGTTATTCTTTTTCTGACTCTTCCTAAATTTCATTCGGTCCGATTGAATGTGTTTCTAGTATCCGATACACATACAATTCTATTTCCTGTTCAAACTTCTGTTATTTCCATGCTTGTGTTATTGAATCACATCTGTTATTGTTAATCTCTTTCCTTCGTGCATCAGCAACATTTCGCATTTCCTCCATTTGAATCTCAATTCCAAGGAACTGGCTTACAATGTTATCTTGACTGGTTCGAATTTCCTTTAATTTTCGTTTTTAATAACTGCCAAGATTTACATTATACATTATGTGCATGCGGATTTGCAACTGGTTTTATCCTTTTAAATCCTCCATTATACTTCCGCCAAATGAAGTCATAAGATATTTCTCTGTTGATATATATCAACTATCACGTTCCTAAAGTATCGCGTAAATACTAAGAGTCTTAGGGTCACCACATATATTGCATTTTCCATAGGTAAAATAGCCTCACGGAACCTAACCGTCTCCATGTTGGTTTTAATTCAGAGATTTCCTCCCAAACTGGTAACCAATCACGATTCTAGGGCCTAGTCTGTCCTGCTATTTACTCAGATTTGAGAGTAAACGAGATGGATTTATAACTTTCCCAATGGTAATTGCGCGGGAATGAATGTAACGAACTCAACTGGAACTCGATCTCCACACTCTGATTTCTCATTCCGAGACGTTACACCCCCACGCAATCCACATGTATATGTATACTGTTAGGGAGAATATACCTGTTCTTAGGTTGAGCTCAGGTAACGATTGTCCCCCTTTAGTTAGTGCCACTCTCCAGTTTTACGTTGCCTTTGTTCTGAATCTCACTAGCTGCTTTGGATTGTTTAGTTCTAATATCGATGTTTGCCGAATCATATCGTCGTCCATGTTACCGATAAGAATGTTTTTTTCTGTATTAGTTTCTTTAAAAGCGTTTAGATTTAGAGATAATTAGTTATGTATTATTTTTGGTATCTTTATCTTGGAAATGGAATAAAAATTTGGCACCGTGGTGTTATCAAGTAGCTACAAAAAAAGGACATTCATGCTGATATGATTACTACATAAGAGGATGAAAGTCCACCTTTATCGACAGCGTAAAATTGGGCATCTTAATTTAGGAGCTACCAAGGAAAACATTGATTGTGTTCACCACGGTGATGGATGACAAGTGATTGCCTACTAATGAAATAGCCTAAGCTATTAGCGTATCCCGTGAGAGTTAAGAATATTCTGCACAAAGACCTTGACAAGACGACGTCTTCTGAAACCTGATAAAATGCGAACCAGTCTGATCAAATTATTGAAAAACGTGACATTGTTTGAGGTAGATAAAGCTGATTTACTTGAAGGTTTCCTAACCCCGGATGAGTGTTGTATTCATCACATTGTGTCAGAGACAAACAGATTCCACGCAGGTGAGGAAGGATCTTTCACTTACTTACTCCAAACAAGGCCAAGATCGTTTCATCAGCAGAGACTGTGATGGTCTGAGGGTTTTTTGTTTTTTTTTGGTTGGTGGGGTTGCGAAGCAAAAGGTATTATGTTTAAGGACAATCTTCAAAAGGGCCACACCATCAATAGTGAGTACTATGTCAACATGGTGAGGCAGTTAAGAAAGGCCATGAAGACCAACCCGCAGAAAAAACTGACAGAAGAGTCGGGTTTCATGAGGACAATAGTTGTCAGTAGTTGCTGTGCGTGACTGTGATTTTGAACTGGTTGATAAATCTCCCTAGTCTCCTGATTTGCCCCTACCTGATTATAATTTCTTCCCTAACATGAAAAAACATTTGGCTGGTAACCAGTATCGCAGAGATTATGACGTCATATCTACTGTTGATGATTTTTTGATCAACAAGATGAAAGCTGCTTCGCCAATGGGATCGAAACATTGCAAAACCAATGGAAGAAATATTTCAATAGCAAGATGGACTAAATCTCATTTATTCATATTCCATGAGACTACATTGGTCAGCCTATGATCTTTTCAGTCAACCCTTGTACGCTCTATTTTATGAAGTAAGTAACAGAAGTTGTTTATCCATGTTTTTCAGCTGCTGCATTTCTTCATAGGACGCAGATTTCGAATTTTGCAGATTAGCATTCCAAATTTCATCCTATTGACAAATTTCCGTCTGCCAATGTAAACCTTCGTTTTCAGAATAGTTGAAGTGTCTTTGAAATCTGTTTTATTCTGATATTCATCAGTCTTCTTCAGTGAATTTAATGGAACATCGTAACATTCTTATTCGTAATTTTATGCCATAAGCAGTCTCGGTAACGATATAATTACTTACAATACTGATGTGTTTTTTTTTCATTATTTCTCTTTATGTATTTCTACGAGATTTTTTTCGTTATTGTGAAACATTTTACTGTCGTATGAGACTGTTTTTCGTTCCAGAATCTATCTTACATACCTATGTCTATCATTCACCCATGTTTATCGCGTTTATATGTTTATATGGTCCGGTTTCCTTGCTAATTACCTTCAGCGCCTTGATAAAATCCAAAGAAGAATCATCAATATTATTTGTCCTGATCTGGCCGCTCAACTTCAGTCATTTTCCACCGCCGCAAGGTTACCTCTCTGTGTCTTTTCTATAAATACGTTCATGGTAATTTTTCGAATGTGCTCTTCGTTATGGTTTTCATATTGTAAATACTCATTGGTTATAGTTTTAAATTGTTATTTTATTCCCCCCACCCCACCACAAAGACAATGAATTGTAAATATCGGGACTGGTTAGGTCTTTCATGGAGACAATGAGGTATCATAGAAGTCATGTATTTTGGTGTTAGGAATATTGTTTTGGTGTTAGGAATATTGTGGTATGTTTGGATCAGTGTTTGTGGCTAGCTAAGTTTAACGGTAAGACAGAAGAAGACTGTCTTTATTCCCATTCCCCATTTTGGCCTTGTTTGATATTTCTGTATATATTCAGAATAAATGCCGCTCTTCGACGTGGTACCTAGATATTTGTTTTTCATTTAAGCTCAGTGATAGACTGGTATCAATTTACAATTGATTTAGCTATATGTAGCCGTAAGTTCTATGCTAAGCTTTTCTTTTCTCGCACTCCTAATTCCAGCCAGATCTAATCTGCAAAAATTCAAATGCAATGTCATTCGCTATCTACTGTCCTTCTGATTAGTCTTTTCTTTCCCTGCTCATTATTGTTTCTCTTCCTAATTCTTCCGCGCCATGTAACCAATTGTAAATTTAAATCTCTTCGATTCAGTAAAGTTTTGTTCTCTTTTCCCTTTCAAGTATATTTAATGCCAATTTGAATAATTTTGAAATTCATGTAAGAGACACATTTGTGCCACTGGATGGTTTTAAAGTTTCCAAAGAGGCGTACAACACTGGCAATTTCTATAAAAATAATGCCTACTGTGTTAGAAAAAATACTAGCGATCGCTGAGTAATATTCTGAAAGTTTTTCCACAATGATTCCATTCAAGCTGAACTACCTAATTCAAATGCGAATCATCCTCTAATGGAAGAAAACGTAATTCTGCGATCAGAAGAAATGGCGACACTGTTTAATACAAAGCATAAGCCGATAAAGTGCCAAAACCTGCCCAGTGTGTTCCACATGATCTGATCTCTTCCACTCATATATTCAACAGTCATTTTTGAATCAGATCGTAATCAGATATCTGTGTCTAGTAGCAGAACCAAGATTACACAGAGAGAAGGTTAAGCTTCGTCTTTTGTGATATATGTAACGATGCCGTTTATCGTGAAATGTTGAGTTTTAATGAAATATTCAATTACAAAAGCTGTTATTTAAGAACCGAAATTTACTGCTCAATCGGAAAGATGTATTACTCATGCAAAGCGGATTAAGGGAAAGGTTTTGGCTATGAATATGGAAACTTTATGTCATCCCATCCCAGCCTTCGACCTTGCTCTCTCAGATTATGCCATATTCATACGTACCGCCTTTCCTAGAAGGGAAACATTACATCAATTATGAAGAGGTTAAAAAAGACACAAGTGATTTTGCTTCGAAACTCTAAAAAAAAATATTATGTCCAGTGCATTAATATATTTCCTGCTCGATAAGATCTTATAATTAAAAATAACGGAAACTATTAACTTAATTGAATTTGTAATTAATCAGTAAATATGAGTCAATTATATGTGTAAATAAGAAAAAGGGTAATATTTTCATTGATTTCAATTATACTCTATTGATTATTATTATTGTTGTTGTTGTTACTGCTGATGACGATGATTATTATTATTATGATGTTGCTGTAATAATAATAATAATAATAATAATAATCAATGTAGCAAAATTAAAATCATCTAAATAGAAAATATTGTTATTCAGGCATACAGTTGACTCAAAGAAAAAATAAATGAGCACGCCAAACATAAGTGACGTGTACAGATATATGAAGACCAGTCTGTACATCATAATGCCTCGGCTGATAAGACAATACCAGATGCATGCATCACAGCCAAATGTACAGGTTTCTTTTTAATACTAATGTTCATCCAAGGAGTAGGAAATGTAATGTTGCCCTAATGCGAGACTGAAGATCCATTTAAGGTGGAGGGTTACTGAATGAGTTGAGCGATATGGACGTAAGAGGAGGGAGCAAGAAATGTAATGTTCAATACTAGGCCGAAGAGCCACTCAAGTTGGAGGGTGACTGAAGGTATGTGAATATGTACGTAAGAGGAGTGAGCAGGAAATGAAGGTTATGAGGATATACATTTTAGATAAGGTTTTGTTGAAGCAGTAAAAATTGTCACGTTCGAGAAAACATTATAGTGGGAGTCTGTTCCCTAATGTAGCCGTTGTTGGGAAGAAGTTATCCGAGAAGAACACACTTGTTATAAGTGGAATAGATATGCTATAAGTGTGATTCAGTTGTGTTCAAGGCCAGTATTGCCTGTAATTGTTTGCATTAAGTTCACTAAAGAACGGATCTCGCCTGAATATTTGCCAAGGAAACAGCGACATATTTGCGCCGTTGTGTTTCTGAAAAAAAATCTGAAGGGCAGAAAATAAGTCATGGTGAGATGTTTTCATACCTACGTCGCTTTAACTGCTTCACCCTTCAAACTTTAAAATGAGCCAACCATCTAGAAACCTGACTAGGATTGTTCCCTGCTACTTCCGCCGATGAACAGACATGCGCAGTGTCAGTCTCTAGGGAATATGACCTCGGGCGACTAACAAGCAAAAATGTGGTACTGAACAGGATAAGTATGTAGTCCATCATAATTCAACAGAACTTTTACCTTGCTAAAACTTCCACTCATAAATATATTCCATGTTTACCATGGATCCCATTAACATTATTTTTATTTGAATTCATTTCCGATTCTTACATGTTTCGGCCGGGTGATGATGGTCATATCTCGGTTCCTAAATGTAGCATAGAATCTCAACATTTCCTTAGCGCATAAACTGTTCCAAACAACGCTACCATCTGCGTACCATCAATGATGTCATATATATCCAATAGAAATTGTCTTGAGTAGGCCAACAAGAAATGGTTCAACTTCAGTAGCTACTTGGTACATTTTACAGATTTTCTCTGATGGGCCTTGATATTTCAGGATTTTTACATGTTCCATCTTCACGATGTTCTTATCCCAAGCTATAGTAACGTCTATCAGGGTTCATATCAGGGCGATTATTCTCCAAGAGCTTGTCAGTCAATATTATTATTATTATTTTATTTCCTTTGATTTCTGGTGTGTACACATTTTCCGGGTCCCGCCTAGCGACATAAGGTAAGAAATAGCATCATGACATTTTCCACTGAGCAAAAAAACACTCACACACATATTTTACATAGATAAAGGAGTTCGTAAGGCGTGGGCTGTACTCGTGAGAAAAATTTGTTTGTATATATTTAAGGCATGGGCTACCAGGAATCCCTTCAATGAGTCTATTGGAATCTTTTCCAATCAATCCGAGGGCTTCAGCTACAACAGGGATTGTTGATGTTCTCATGTGCCACATTTTTGAGATTTCGATTTCAAGGTCCTTGTATTTTGATAGCTTTCTGAACATCTTCAAAGATACATTGCAGTCTGCTGGGAATGCCATATCAATAAGGAGGCACTTTTTTGTTTGCCGTCTCTAAAAACGATGTCTGGGCGATTAGATTTGATTGTTCTGCCTGTGTATATTGTGTATTCCCATAAAATTGGGTGTCTGTGGTGTTCATACTAATTTCTTTCAGTTTCTTTTCTGTAAAAGTTGCAGATTTTCCAGTGCATATATTGGCCCACTCACACGTGCCGTGTTATATATTCAGTGGGTGTGAATACCGTGCAACCTGATACAAGATGGAGAATTGTTTCTGGATATTTATCACAAAATCTGCATTTGGGGCTAACACAATTTTTTAGTATGTGTTCTTGGGAATTTCTAGTTAACAAACATTGGTCCTGTGCAGCAAAGATAAAACCTTCGTTTTCAACTTTTAACCCAGAACTACGTCGCCACTGATGAGTACGGGGTTTGTCTACATCACCTTGTTTAGTACCGGCAGATCATTGACAGTGAAACAGTTCACCTTACCATCGCTTCTGTATCTGTTCGGTTACATTGGCTTTTGCCATCGTTTTTGAGTATTTTGCAGCTTCAGTCGGTCTATTGTGCTTTACTTGTATTTCTACACCCATTTGAAACAACATTTTAACTCGTTGGCTTCCTTTATTACAGAATATTGCCGTTTACTACTTTTGTGTTCTTTGACACATATCATCATCCAGTCTTCTGTACTTTTCAGGTATCTTTGAAGGCCAATTGTTGTAGATTTATAAGACAATTCTACATGAATTAATCCTCTGGTCCCTTCGGATCTGGGCACATACAGACGATCTACATCAGCTTTGGGATGACGCATGCGGTAGCAAGTTAGAAGCTTTCTCATTTTGGCGCCAATTCGCTACATATCAGCTATGGTCCAGTTAAGGATGTTGAAACTGTATTGGACCACAGGGATAGCCAAGGTATTTATGGCGGATATTCTGTTTTTTGGGGGGTTTTTTTGGTTTGTTTGTTTGTTTGTTTTTGTTTTTTGTTTTTTTAGTTCAGCTCTGTATTTAATACCAGACGTACACGCCTGAGTACTCCTTTCTTACCTTCTCCTTCATTTGGGGATGTTGTAATACCATCTCCTTCGCTAAAGCCTAGGTACTTATAGGCTTCATCTTGTTCCAGTTCTGTAATCTTTGTGACAAAATCTAAATCCATTGAGTGTGTTTCTGTAATTCTCCCTTTCTTGAATATTACTTTTGCCCATTTATCTAATCCGAAATCCATACCTATGTCGTCATTGAAACATTTTACACTATTGGGGAGAACATACAATGTCGTCTCTCGCAAAGAGTTTGAGATCATTCATGTAGAGTAGGTGATTCTATACTTTCTTTTTAGTTTGTAACCATAGCTACTGTTATTTAGTCCATGCGTAAATGGGATTAAGGACAGACAAAACAGAAGGTGTAACAGGGAGTCTCCTTGAAAGATTCCTCGTCGGATATTCAGGTGGTTGGAGATGGTAGTGCGTCTGGTGTGATTTATGTATCGTTTGTTGTTGTTGTAATTATTATTATTATTATTATTTTCTTTGATATCTGGCGTTTACACATTTCTTCCCGCCCAGGGATCTAAGGTTAGAAATTGCATCATGACACTTTTCACTGCAAAAAAATAAAATAAGATAAAAAAAATAATTACATAGATAAAGCCCTTCGTAAAGTGTGGGCTGTACTTGTCAGAACAATTTTTTGTATCTCTTTGAGGCATGGACTTCCAGGGATCCCTTCAATCAGCCTACTGGAATCTTTTCCAACCAGTCCAAGAGCTCCAACTACAACAGGAATTGTTGATGTTCCCATGTGCCACATTTTTGAGATTTATATTTCAAGGTCCTTGTATTTTGACAGCTTTTCGAATATCTTCAAAGATACATTGCAGTCTGCAGGGACTGCCATATCAATAAGGAGGCACTTATTTTGTTTGTGGTCTTTATTATTATTATTATTATTATTATTATTATTATTATTATTATTATTAAATAAACAGTCTCACGAAATTCTGGACTATGAAAATCATTATTATATCCTTTATCAGTCTTGTCCACATAAGCCGCTGCGATGATGCATTCTTTTTTCTGCAGTATCAATGTCAGTTTTAATATTATTTTTATTAATACTACATTCTGGTATTAGTATTATTTCCACAGGAAAGAGCACAATGCATCGACGTGATTAAAGCGCAATTGAGCATAAATATGAAAGACAAGGTTTTCCCGCATTTTGTCTTCTGGGAAGTGAAAATGTACATTTCTTTTTCCTGTTCAGATCTTCACTAAAATGGTGAATGAATAATGAAACAAAACAAGAGAAATCAAATTGAAATAAATAAAAGATACCGAATAAGATGAAACAAGGCGGTAAAAAGGAATACATCCTCAGGCACAACATTGAAAAAAGTGTTCTTAATTGAAAAATTTAATGTATTTTCCCTGTATTTTAATGCATTTATTGTTATGTATTGGCTTATTTTATTTACTTTTGCATTTAAATATTTATTTTTTTATTATACACTTTCTGGAGTCTTTTGAACTTTTCTTTCCTGACATGATATTCAGCACTTCTTATTATTTATTTTCATTTTATATTATTTACATTTTCATGATTTAATTATGGTTATCCTTTTGTTTTTGTTTTTTATTGTTTAGCCTTTCATGGTAAATTATCTTGTTTCTGGCGCTCTCACTTTTGAACTATCTCTCTATCTTTCCTTCTCTCTCTTTCTCTTTCTCACTCCCTCTCTCATTCTCTCTTCCCCTCCTTTCTACAAAGTTGTTGCGTTTGTCATTCCTTCAAATATTGATTTATAACTTTTAATAAAATCGCGATATTTCTACCGTTTGGTTTTAACAATTGTTCTCTCTGGTTGATGAATTTATTATGCAACGATCCAAAGAATATTTTCTTTTTACTTTGTCAAAAATAAACTAAAATTTTAACTTGTAACGTTTCGAATCAAACTCAAAAACTTCATCTTTGAACTTGTTTGTTTCCACATATTTCTATTTTTTTTAAACAAGCTAAACGATTAGCGTTTAAGTATATGTAAATTTCTAATAATTTAAAAAATCGCCTATCACCGTAAACTGACTGCAAAATCGTATATTTTAAGAAGTTGAAAAAACCTTTAACATAGAGGAATATAGGTGATGTTCTAGATATTATAGATTACACAATATTTTAAAACATATCTGTTGTCATTCATTTCATACAGAATCAGTTATTCTTACTAATTATGTAAATAAACATCAATTGAAAAAAGAGAGAATGTATGTATGTTATCAAAAGGAACAGCTCGACATGAAAATTACAAATTGGAGATAGCAAAATCAAGCAAGTACAACAATTTAAATATCTGGTAGTCGGTAGGTGCGACACTGAAATCCGAAGTCCTGCTGGTATGGAGAAAGATGTTTCCTAAAAGCCAAACAAAGTATTAAGAAACCGGAAAATTCCATTAGAAACGAAGTATAAAATACTGAACTGTTACGTAATATCTATCCTCCAATATAGTATTGAATACTGGACAATCTCACAGATGAAGAAGAGAGATGAAGCAAGAGAAATATGGTTCTACAGGTTACAGAGAATACCATGGACCATACATGTGAGAAGTGACGGAGTTTTAGTAAAAAATAGAAACAAAACGGACATTCAAACTTACTCCAAAAGTGGAACAAATGCATCAAAGACTTGTTTTCATGATGCGAGAGAGAAACCTGCGCTGGAAGATACAGAAGAGCCAGAAACACTAAAAGATGAAGTAAAATCAGTACTGGAGATGATGAGCAGGAACAGCGTAGCAGAGCCTGATGGGATCGTAACAGAAACGCTTTCATCCATAGACCGCGACCTACGCATCGACAACATCGAGACAACGAGTAATAAACGAAATATACATTAAGGGGGATAGTGGAGGACCTCACTAAATCCATCTTCATAAGATTATCTAAGAGACCTACTGCAAATGAATGCTAACTCCCTAGAACATTCAATTTAATCTGCAACATAACCAAACTAATGATGCCAATCTTGATGAATAGGGCGCAAAGCAGAATTAGACTGGAAGTAGAGCAAGACCAATACAGTTCTGTCAGGGACACTGGAACATGAAATCCGATAGTGAAGAGCATAATGTTATCAGAATGTTGTGGGGCAGACCCCTTTTACACAAGATGGACTCATGGATACTTATACTGACAGAGAGAATACCTGCAGGTTGAGATACGTTGAGTCAGGGTGAGAGATACGGAGACAGAACACAGGGTGTTCACAGAGAGTTATACGAGAGTCCAGCGAGAGAGATAATTACGGCTTCACTTACAGAGACTTGTACATATACTTTCTACTAACCCGCATTCCTGGACTACTAATCTTCCCTTCAAGTCTGTATTCTTACGTTTAATGCACTTATTTTTCTATCTCAATTACTGGCGTTGTTTATTTATTTGTGCAGGATTCCATTCCCGGAATCCACAAAACAGAAAGAGTAATATAAATGCAGAAGGATGATCACTTATGTTTTATAGATTACCCAGAATCATTTGAAAGGGAATCTGCTGGGGAAAGTAGATCTATTTGGAAAAGATGTAAGAATATGCCAGGACTTACAGTGGGAAAAGCCATCTTCATACGCATGGATAGTTAATCGAGTGGTTATACAAAAATAGAAAGAGGTTTGAGACAAGAATGCGTCTCCTCTTTTTAATTCAGTCTCGACTGCGAGGCTATCCTAAGGGAAATCGAGACCTTACTAGGGATTATTATCGGTGGGCGCAATCTTAACAATATAAGATACGTATATGACTGTATTGATGGACAACTCGAAAAGGTAAATGCTAGACGTCTTTGATTGGGGGGGGGGGAAGAAAGCGAGAAAAAATGAATGCTAAATGTCAGAAAGTATGGTCTTCAACAAGAGAAAATCCCATGCCGCGAGTTATAAATTGAAGATATCAACATAAAATAGATGCAAATATCTGGGAAGCGGTTCAACAAAGGAGGAGAAATGCGACACCAAGATCCGAACACACATTGAATTAGTGACAGAGGCATTCTTAAAGCCAAGCAAGATGCTGAGAAGCAGAGAAATGCATCTAGAAATAAAGAAACGAATGCTGGATTGCTATGTGGTATCGATCCTCTTATAAGGCAGTGAATGTTGGGCAATTTCCCCCAAAAAAACTGCTGATATACTTCTTCCATGCGTCGTGTCCCTTCATGACATTGATGATAATAGATCACCACAATTCCCTGTCTTTTGTAGCTGTTAATAAAGTTTTTGTTTTTGTTAGGTCCCCTAAACCCTTTTATCATATCCATTTATTCAAGCTCTCTAGTTAGGTTATGCACATACCTTCAGTCTCTCCAGTGGGTATCAAATTATTCGAGCTGTCCCCTCCTGACTTGACTGAGTGAGTAAGTAATGAATAAGACTTAAAGAAAATGGCAACAGAAATAACGTATAATGGAAATCAGGAAAAGACAACTGAAATTCCCTAGACGCATAATAAAGAAAGCGGGATTTAAAATGTAACCCTCATGGGATATATAGAGGGCAAGAGAGGCAGGAAAAGGCAGCAATCCACTTACCTGACGTGTTTATGTGGATGTATGCCCGAAAGAGGGAGCGGGGTTCTTAGCAAATGGAGGAGAGCCACACCAGATAGAAAGTTATGGAGTTCCATGATCGCCTATGTCCTAAAGGAACGCAGCACATAAAACAAGATAATAATTAACATCAGAAAGAGTCATTAGAAATTTCTAGGGCATATAATGAGGAGGGACGGCTCGGAGAATTTGATACTCACTGGACAGATTGAAGGCAAGTGCCTAACCCACCTAGCGAGCTTGAGTAAATGGATATTGGAACAGAGTTTCCAAGACCTAACAAAAACACAAACTTTATTAAGAGTTACACAAGGCAGGGAATTATGGTGAACTATTATCATCGATGTCTGAAGGGACACGACACATGGAAGTACAAAGAGTGAATTTTGAAGAAAATATTTTTTATATTTGTACATAGATTTATTCAACAGGATACTACCGTTTTTTTTTTTCCATTACACTTCTCCATCGCTTCAGCCGCATCGTTTTTCCAACCTCCCTAACTTGGCATATTTATGGAGGTTGGACTCATCTAATTTTGTTTTTACATACTTCCAGACAATTGAAATAACTTCCTATTAAAAGAAAATTGTAAGGCCTGAAAAAGTGCTTTATCCGAAGATGCATGGTCATGTGAGGGCAGTGAGTTTAGTTGGACATCCTAACCAAGCAGCATTAATTTCTACCGGGTCTGCATTGTTCTGATGGAAGATATCGTCAATTCAATTAGCAAATTCCGGAAGCTTTTCATCGACATTTGTTTTAAATCGTCCCAACTCGAAACATTGCATTCTGAAATAACGCCTGGTTTGCGAAAGGAGTGCGCATTGCACAATGTCTTCTAATCCCTCAAGATACACAACCACGCCTTCTTTGGGGGAGCAGACCGGCTTTTGGAGTGGTTAAAGATGACTCAGTTCGATTTCCCCAGGATCCTTTTCACTTCACATTGTTGTAATCAATCCGTTTTTCATCGTTTTTGTTAAGTTTGACCAGAGAATCGCAGTTAAGCATTCAAATATCGTAACGATTAACGTATCCAGGTGTTTTCAGATGTCTTGCAACGCTCATATGTGTTATGCGGATTATCTCTGCGATGTCCTGTGTCATGTTACATGAATAATATTTAATCAGCTATTATATCTGTACGCTATCAATGATTGTAGACCTGCCGGAACTTTCTCGGTGTTTCAGTTCAAAATTTCCACTTCTGAATCAAGCGAGCCACTTCCGAACACTACTCTTACATATGACATCATTACCATAAACGGCACATGTCTTTGTGTTGCTTGTTCAGTAATTGCTTTTATTTATTGATAAAAGGGCCTTAAATAAAGAAGGATATAGAATCATACCTTTCCCGACGAATTCGAATGCGAATCACAGATTTCTCACACCGAGCCGTTATCCTTTAGACCATCCGGACATCCATGGCCATATTAAATGTAATACTGGTCATTGTAAGTCATGTTACGGTCGAGTGGCAGATACTCATGACATTTTAACAGGCCTAGAGAATAGCGTTGAATGAGCTTTTATATCAACGATATTGTAAATTGTAAGAAAAATAGCCGTTTTCCCTCTGAATAGTTATCGACTTCAGATAAGACGAAAAACTCTAACTCTTCTGAATTGAAAAAATGATCGATGAAAATGGTGCTTGAAAACAAAATAATTTCGTTAGACACTTGTCTTTTGCTGACAACCATTTTGGCATACTTTGTTGTCTCCAGTCAAATACGAACACAGATGCCATTTATTTATTTATTGCTGAATCAGCACCAAAAAAGTGGAAGTACTGACAATTTATATAACATCGACGGACACGAAATTACAGTCATTTTGGAGAAAAAAAACATAAATAAGATCTTAAAAAGAATAATAATTATGAAAAAAACAGGCTTATACCTACGACTAGAAAAATTATATTTGCCATATGTTTCTTCTCAATTGAAAAGAAAAGCACTCGATCGCTTCAGTTTCAATGATCTGACCAGTTCTCATATCACAAAGTCAATGAGCCAGGTGCGTGTTTGGGAGTGATTATATTTGGCACATGTTCAAGTTTGCTTTGAAGAGTCGGTCTACTGATTATTATAATGCCAAAATTTCGAAAATAACGGATGAAAATAGCGTAAAAGTCACACGATATACATATACTCATTTCAATGTGTTTCGTTTAAAACATATTTCCATTCCAATATATTTCTTATAGTTACTTGTCTTCTCCTCTATTTCGATACCATGTCTTCTATTACAATTAGTTTTCTTCTTTTCTACCATATTCATTGTCATCAGCAGCCACAGTACATTCTTCTTTTCTGCTAACTGCTTTAGCTTTATTTCTCCGACTTCACGGCTTGTTTTTCTATTTCACTTTATCCCCAACACCATTACATTTTCTCTTGACCTTCTTTTCTTTCTTTTTTGTTTGTTCTTTACATTGAATCCACCCGTTGACTTCATATATATTTCTCTTTTTCACTCTCTCTCTCTCTCTAAATGACCCGTACAAGGTTCTCTCCCGAATCAAATACAGTTAAACGTTTCTCCCATCCCCACTCTCTATATCTATCTCCATTTCTATCTCTCTATGTATAAGTCGATTTTTCTTTCTCTGCCTCATTCACTCTCTTCGTCTCCTTCTTTCTTTATCAGTAGATTTTTTTGTGAACTAAAGCTCTTTCTTTACCCCACTCGCTCACTCTCTCTCTCTCTCTTTCTGTATCAATCGATTTTGTGAAGTACACACACTCTCTCTCTCTCTCTCTCTCTCTCTCTCTCTCTCTCTCTCTCTCTCTCTCTCTCTCTCTCTCTCTCTCTCTAGCCGGTTGGTTTTGCTTTCCTCGTTTTCATGCTGGAGCTTCTATTAATCTTTTGAATGTTTGGTTTTTATTACATTACTGCTTTCTTTACTGCTAATATTACTCCCAGAAATATTCGGTAAATGTGTTAAACCTGAAAATATCCCAGCTGCGGTCTACCGTTCCTGACTATATGGACTTAAACATCGGATGTGTGTCAAATAAGTTTAAAGTTTATAGCCAACCCGTAAATCAATCATAAACTCATAATATATAAAGCTGAGTTGATTAACTAAAAACATTTCATACCTTTGTCCTATAATGGAAGTTTCTTTGTTACATTTAATTTATAAAATATGTATTCAAATACATTAATTATTATTGAACAGAAATAGTATAATACTTTAATCTTACGTGTCATTAATGTGAGCTTGAAGTAGCAATTGCAAAAATAATTCAGCTGATCATCAATATTCTAAGAATTCCAACACTCCTTATGCGCCTTATAATTGTGGAGTAACACCAGACTAAACTGAATTTACTAAAGGACGGTGATGCTTCACTATGAAACAATGGTTAGCACGCCTGAGTTATAGACTATGACGAATGTTACACATTCGATTCTGGCTTGGTAGCAGACTGAGATAAGATTAGCAAATATTTATCAATTTAACGCGCTTACTGAAGAGCAGTCTTTAACAAATACGTCTCATTAATCAATTTGCTAGTGTACTGAGTCGGAAGTTTACTGGGGTCCTACTGTTAGGAGTGGTGCCAGGGTTTGTTGAAGTAAATAAATGTGGCTGGCAAACTAGTCTCTTTGAATTTATGCAGAACAGAAATGTTATGCTAGACTAAGCGACAATTGGTAAATAATTACAAGGAATTTACAAAATCTGCAAAAACTGATTGAAAACAGATTATCTCTTGAGGAAATCCATTCAAAGAATTGCCAGCTCAAGAAACATGTGAATAAAAACAATCACGAGATATTCTTCACAAATTCTTTATTAACAGTTTTCAGGCCATAATCAATGCAATAATATTAATATTTACATCATACGATTCCATTAACGGTGTCCATACTGTAAGCAATACAATCATATTAATATATATGATAATGTTTCATTTATGGTTTTCATATCATAAATAACTCGTTAATGTTAATATTTATATAATAATGGTCCATTAAAGGTTTTCATACCAGAAGCAACACAATAATATTAATATTCCCATAATAATGTTTCATTAACAGCTATCATACCATAAAAAAGAATAGTAATAACATTTACATCATAATATTTCATTTAGGATTCTCATACATAAGCAATACAATCATATTTACATCAAAATAGTTTATTAACGGTTTTCCTAACGTGAGCAACGCAATAATATTAACATTTACATCATAATGTTTCATTAACAATTTACATTTTCCTAACGTGAGCAACACAATATTTATATTTACATCATAATGTTCTATTGATGTTTTTTATGACATATGAAACACTGTAAAAATTACATATAAGTCATGTTTTGTTAACGGTTTTCATAACATAAATAGCACAATATCATCATTTACATCATAATATTTCATTAAATGTTTTCATAAGATTAGCAACGCTATAATATTTACATCATAATGTTTCATTAACGGTTTTCATAAGATAAGCAACGAAATAATATTAATAATTACATGATAATGTTTCAGTAACTGTTTTCATACATTAAGCCGCACAATAATATTAATGTGTTCGATCATAATTCCCTTGGTGTTTGATTTAATAGTGAGAATTACACCGATTCTTCAAAGATCTACACATTCTTCATCTTAATGCTTATTTTTTTTATCATATTTAAACGATTTGTATATTTATATTATTTCAACATGGCTCTCGATTTAAGGAAATAATTCACATATGTTGAAGCCATAAATGAACAATTCAAGAAACTGCTACGGTGAAAACAGACGTACGGTTAATGACCCAAAATGGTACTTTCCACATAGCCACAGCCATACCATCAATTTTTGCTGGGTTTTCCTCGATGTGAGAATTCTAAATTCATGCAGCCTTCACCCAGTCTATGTCTTAATATATTTCCTCTTTGCTTTTTGTGACAATCAGACTACAAAATATATGTTGATAACGAAACCTCGGCATCCGCTTTGATTAGGAAATACAGTGTTCGTCAAGTCATTTCTTACTCTTTGCTGCTGAAGATATCTGTATGTTTGCAGCGTGCGTTCATATGTCAACTCAACATTTTCCTCGAGATGAATCATTAATTCAATGATGCATAGTTTTTTTTTTTTTTTGTTTCTTTTTTAATTATTAACTGACATGAATATAAGATCAGAAGACTATAAGGTTAATATTATAATCGGTCTGTTCTACTATTTACCGTTCTCGCGTTATGGGCATTATTATATCCATGTTATAATAACACCGATATTTGACGGGCGGAACGGAATGACTGAAATATAAAAAAAAATGATAAACATGCTTTGCTCTTTTATACTAAAAAGGCAGACAGAATCGTATATATTTATACATCAAACCAGAGTGTAAGAAGAAGGAAAAAGGAAGTGTCGTACTATAATATGGACATACTCATATCCTGAAGAACTATTTTTAGAAGTCCTGATTCAAATGGACCGGATTCGTCAGTCCCTGGCAAGGACATATTCCACGATCGGGCAACAGCGAGTCTTGTGTTTCTCCAAATTCAGGACTGAAAGCTGGAGTTTCATTCTATATCTTGGAAAGATATAGTCCCAAAAGGAAAGGAAACATGTCTTGTATACTGCTTAACTCTGTGATTGTACGGGAACCGGTTGTAACGGAATCGCTTGGAAGAAAGATTTATTCACCCCATTTGCATTTCCCTCATTATGGGCATTATTATATCCATGATGCAATAACACCGATATTTCACGGACGGAACAGAATGGCTGAAAGAGATAAGAATGACAAACATTCTTTGCTCTCAGAGAGAGTTTTATAATACTAATACATACACAAAACCATATATATATATATATATATATATATATATATATATATATATATATATATATGAAGAAATATAGTCTTAAAGTGTGCTATATTTATGGGATAAAGTGCTCAATATCAGAGATAGAGCGTGTGTAAACATAAAAGTGAACATAGAAGTTGGGAAAGTCGCTATTTAATATTTCGTTCTTTTTAACACAGTAAACAGTTTATGGAGTATTTGTACCAGAAATAAATATATCGCTTTGATATTGATGAAATATATCAGAGCCACTCGTTTCACGGGAAAAATTACGATAGGAGCATTTTATGCTGTTATCGGCATTGTGCTAAGCGAGAAATTAACATTTCATATTTGATTGCGTAATCATATCACGTCGTGCTCACCAGTTTAACGAGAGAGCTTAGAAGGATTTATTCCCCCATTTACGCTTTTACCGTTATGAACATTATTATATCAATGATATTATAACACCGATATTTCTCGACTGAAAGGAAAAAGCATGACAAACACGCTTTTCATTCAAAGAGACTTCTATATACTACCACATACATAAAACATATATATATGTATACACATATATATATATATATATATATATATATATATATATATATATATATATATATATATATATATATATAATTTTTATAAAAAAAATCCAGACGACATGCATTTAGCGATGGCAGAATTTGTTGAAAAATACATCCCTACCAATCTCTAAACATAACACGCTTTCGAATGTAACTATTAACTGATACAACAAAAATTAAAAATTGAAATTGAACACGCTACCACCCCTTGTCTGGATGAGTGGATTTCTGTGTATCCTTGGAAACAATTATGAATCTTTGCCGTGCCTTTAAAACTGTCATTTTTAAAATAAGTTAAGCCAAAATTCGCTTGAGGATGAAATGAAACTAATGTTTTTAATTTAATTACAAAATTAAATTCGAAGCTTATATATCTATAAGAACACAGGATCTTACTGTTCTTTCTTTATATATATATATATATATATACGCGTCCCACATATAAATCTATATATCACATATGTCTACATAGCAAAGCAAAGTATAAGGAGGAAAAAAGAAATGTCTTACCTATAATTTTCAGATACTCATGATCTCAAAAAGCCATCTGATTTAAGCGCGCCAGATTCATATATGTCCCAAATGGGATCGGCACCATGTGCTTGTAAGCTGCTAAGGGTGGCATATTTAGTTTCACTATGGGCCAAAGATCCAACACTTAGAAAGGCAGCTCTACCGTTTGCTTGCTGTTCACGAACTTGGTCAATGGATGGAATTACTTCACGAAGCGGCCTTGATATGACCACTTGACTTATCTTGTCCGGAGGGAGGTAAGTGCCTTCTGAATCCCTACATAGAGTTGTTTTATTTTGCAAACACGGTCTGAACATTTGTGGTCGAAAGAAAGCAGTCTTCGCGTTTGGTTTCTGTCCACGAACTGAAAAATGCCTGCCACTTTGGTCACTGTATGGAATGACTTCATGAAGCGTACGCCACGTGAATTAACTCCACCAAACGGAGATAAGTGTCTTCTGTATCCTTGAAGTTGGAAAGAAGAGACGATAAAAAGCTAAAACCTCTGGATCATAAACGTTTTGGCATATTCTAACTACTAATCATTACTTAATTTGTATGGAAACAAGTAAGTTTAATTAATTGTTTGTGTGGTGACTCACCTCCATTTTCAAAAGATATTTACTTAAATCGTGTGAGAAAATTTTACTCCATATCCACTTTAGATTTTATATACTTTTTTCTTTCTGCCGATTCTTACATTCCGTTCACATCCATTAATCTATTATTCGCTCGAATTATTTATTGACTATTTAATTTGCTGTTACACGCGATATTGTCTTATGAGCCAATATTAACACAAGATTTAGCTTAAAATGAAATGCCAAATAAAAAATGTTTAGATTTCTATTATACACAGTTCCATACTTAGGCAAATAACAAAAAGACGTTTAAAATATATCTCATCACTAGACTTAAATAATTTCATTTCAAAATTTAAATTTACAGCACTCAGTATATTTATCAAATAAGGATTTGCAGCCGGCAGAAAGATTTTAACGTATTATACCATAAAACGATAAATATATCTTTAAAAATAGCCTTCCATTAATGGGACGTCCATGCCTAATGGGCCTCTAATAAAGTACAAAAGCTTACCTTAAAGAATGGCAAGAAATAATTTTTAAAAATTATAACAGTTAAATCGGGCTACTTATCTAGAGAAATGCATATTTCTTGTATGGAAATTTCTTGAGATAGAAATCCTATTTGAAATAATCGAACTCATTACAAAGTCTGTTGTGTAGACTACACATTTCTTCTGCAGTTGAAATGCGCAGAACCGGATGTTCTATTTCTAAGACATACTATCAAGTCTTCCTAGAAAGAAAACGATTTCAATATAGATATTTCAATAGAAAATACGATAACTAATTTTTCTGTTCATGTGGCAGAAATAATTAAAATGCGTTTATGCATGTAGAGATTACTAAAGACTATAGAAGATGGTTGAAATGATATTTCCTGCGGTTCGTATAAAATTAAATGTATTTAGAAACCCATGGATATACATGTGAAAATAAATGTTTTCTTACTTTGTTACTTTTGGTTGAAGTTACCTTCCATCCCTTTATGAGACTATAGTAGAAAGTGTCCAGTTAAGCAAATCCTGCTTTCACATGACCATTCCGGACATTAAATCGCCACACATCTTACAAATAAACTTACTTTAGCCAGATAAAGAACAAGGATAAAACCTTGATATAATCCATTGATAATAGTCTGGAAGAAATGATCCGATTCAGATAGCTCTACAACAAACATCAGAAAAATACATTTTCATGGAAACATTTATTGTTGGCGATATGAAAGCGGCTTTTTTTTAAATAGCTATACAACGGCCGTTTGTCATTGACATCCAATCAGTTATATTAGTGCAAAAACCAATGTCTACCTATTTACTTTCCTATCATCTACTTTCGAAATATCTTCTTTCTTCCTTTATGTGCCGTGTCCCTTCAAGAAATAGGCGATCATGGTCCTCCACATCATCCTGTTCCTTCTAGCTCTTAAAAAGTATTGTATTTTTGCTATTTCTTACAAACCCTGTTTTGCCATCCATTTGCTCAAGCTCATCAAGTATGAACCTATTTCCCTCAATCTGTCCTGAGGGTATCAAATTTTCCAAGCTCCCCTTCCTCATGACGTGCCCCAGAAATGTAAACTCTCTCTTCCTGATGTCAAGTATAAGTTTACTTTTTGTTTCTATTCTCTCAAAACCTTGCTGTTTCTCACCAATGGTATCGTCAGTATCTTTCTGTAGAACCATATTTCTGTTACTTCAATTCTCTTTTTCATCTTTGAGGTGACCGTTCTGCATTCGCTGCTATAAACTAGGACCGATTGAAAAAGCAATGAACCTATAATAATCAGTGAAATAATCAATAATCAATAATCAATAATGCAAGATTAATGTAGACAGATTAATGTTGACAGATTTAAATTTAATGAGTGAAAAATTTGCCTCTTCCAAGTGTATTGAACGTCAAATGATTTGGAACAAATTGGTGAAATAGGAGATAATATATTTTTTTAAAATCGTATTCAATTAAGAATCTGTCTCGAGTAACAACTTCAATTCAGAAAATACATTTTTAGATTTTGGTACTTAATTTATTCTGCAGAGTCATTCAGATAATCCTATACTAAACAATTCTTATTGAAACATCTATATTTGTAATTTATTCATCAGAATGAATTGAGATATCAAATGATATAAGTAACGCAGGTAAGAGTTCTGTTAATCTTTGGTATTTGAGATTTCAGCTGTACTTGACAAGCAGCCAAAGGATAGTAATTGATTTCATTCAAACGCCTCTCGCTCTCACAATTAATTCCACCCAATTGACAATATCCAATGGATAACATGAAAACCAACACTTCTTCGAGGTATTTTTTCCACTCTAAAATCTGAACATGAACTTCTTTTACTTTGTAACCAGTGTAAATAACCTACTCTTATATCATATAAAAAATATCCATGCTTTAATTACCAATGAAACTATGGAAAATTAATATGTAATGTATCACGCCATACCGGCATTAAGAATGTAATCATATATTTCATTTTTTTTTCATAGCCTGGAAAATAATACCAGAAAAAAACATTTAAATATCTCTCCTTCTTCTATGCGCCATTTATCTTCGGGACATAACCGATTACTGCACTCCACGACTTCATATCTCATGTAGCTATATATTCAGACAAGTTCGTTAGGTAGGTGACGCGCTGCTTTCATGTGTCCTTCTTGCGTTTAATACGAGGTAACCAAAAAAGTTCTGTCCGTTTTTAAAGAAAAAAAAAGAAAACGCTTCACAGTATATGTAACTTTTATTTAGTCTTCGAAGTAATCGCCATCGGCATCCAGCACCTTCTGCCAACGTGTCTCCAGCTGTTCAATGCCCTTGCGGTAGAACTCGGGGTGTGGGGTTGACGCAAAGAAGTCAATGAGGGCTTTGCGCAAGGCTCCAAAAATACACCACTTAATCTTCGGTAGTGTAGATGACATAGAAATTGATACACATACATATATATTGATGTATATGTTACTGGACGAGGATTCAGCTGGAATAAACAATAAATGACATCGTAGGTACAAAATAACACAATCATCAGCGGATATCCTATAGCGATTTTCTAAGACCGACTTATATGTGGTACAAGGCGATAAGTATGGGGCACTCACTACTCAGTCACTACTCATTCGTAATTGATCTAGCAAGACAAGCTTTCTAACTATTACACCACGTCGAGATGCCCATCAACAGATATGCTATATCACCAAAACAATGGACACCTGATGATGGCAAGATGTTACTCGGCTGAAGCGTTGTGGCTGTAATAGCATATGCATCCCGAACCATGCTAATAGCTTGGTAGTGAAATTAAGAATTTCTGGGTTTTCTGTGAATGGATTTTAATAAAAGATTTCCCAGCTGGTTTTTATAATATGTGTACACTATTGTTAGATTTTCATTATGAAACATATTTCACATGTTTCTGTGAAACATCCTTTTTTTTTTAAATTTCAGATTCGGCAGTTCTGGAGTGAAACACAATAATATCTTTTGAATTAAAACAGCCCATCTAGACATTATTTGGAGAAAATGAAGAATAATGATAGATAATAAGCATACCTTGAGTATATATTTAACAGAAAAGTTTTAAGACTTAATGACATAATGAATTATCTGTCCACATGAGCGCCATTCGACGGATAACTTCAAAAACCCTATTAGACTTAGACTGCCTCAAATACAGCTTTGATAGTCACACATTACACGGCCATCGGCATAAACACAGAAGATGGACCAAGAATTTTCGATAAGGATGAGATCCTGAGAGGCTGGCGGCCTAACAATGGAGCTACCATATTGTGGAAACCAGCTAGAAAACGTTGTGTCAAAATCAGTTCACAGATAACCGAGAAATCCTAAATTTCACTAACAATCCATTAGCGACGTTCGGTGTTTATATCAACAAAGATGGGAGCAATAGTGAGAAATAATAAAAATAGTAAAAGCGAAATATAACCTAGCAGGTGGGTTCCATTTCGAAGAACCAACACATCATGTAACCCAGTCCATTCAAATGTCCTCCGATTGAGGATGTTCCTAATATCGAGAAAGTGATTTTAAAGTTGGCTTGGGCGCCACATCTTTCATATTGAAAAACAAAGACAAAGCAATCCTTTCGATACGTAGCCATGTTTATCGTCCAGTACGCGACTCATGAAGATAGATGCACATGTATCAGTCACTAAGGAACATGCTCAACTGGTTATGGCCAGGTAATTGACAAACAGATCTCTCGTACTGAACAGGACATTTACAGTAGCCTCTCTTCATTCACCAAAAGAAAAACACGTACATGACACCTGCAATCAATTAAGATCAGAAGCCAAGTGAGTCATGCTTGATGTAACGTCAGATAATTATTATCATTATCATTATTATTTTTACTATTGTATTTCTGCTTTGTTTTTTTTCTAGTACAAGATGCCCCGAAGTCTCAATCAGAGACTTCAGGACACCACAAGTTCTACTATCAGTAGATACAAACAGATAAATTGCCATACCAACAGCGAAAATATATGTAATTGTGGTCAGTGTATAGAGAGAATTGTACGCATGTAAGAAGTGAACATGAATCTGACTTTTTTGCAGTTTTCAGGCTGGCAGGTATTTGATCCATATATTTGTTTTCTCCTTATGATATCAGCCCCAGTGTCGCAATCAACACTCAACCAATCCCAGATAGATCTTTCAACCTGTCAGTCTAGAAGCACATTCATATATCGACGTCTGCTGTTAGTATAAGTAACAAGATTGTAGCCACTGCCGACTTGCTAGGCCTGTCGCGTAGTTTACAGCAACTAGTATTCCCCAGTGGTTGCCTATCTGAGTACTGACCCGACCCAACTTTGTTTACATCAGAGATCGGACGAAAACCGGTTTTTCAACGTGATATAGCCGTAAGCTCAAAGCCACAATAATAGCAAGTAATATTGTTATCTTGAGATGCCACATTCTACTGATTGCAATCTTGAGGTCCTTGTATTTAGTTGTTTCTTCTTTCACTTCTTCTTCCGATTATTATTATTATTATTATTATTATTATTATTATTATTATTATTCTCTTTTTCTACAAATTTTTTCGTTTTAATGCGGGGATCTTGCATTATGGATGCTCTCCATCAAGTTGTAGAACCTCACATTTCACAGATTTGTTGAGCCAAGCAACGCATTCTTCTGAATCAAAGGGATACTAGCCTTTATTCAGATATTATTATTATTATTATTATTATTATTATTATTATTATTATTATTATTATTATTATTATTATTTGTTTCTTTCTGTTCCCTATAATCACTTTCCAGTTACGAGATCTTGGATAAAGCAACATAGGTATACCGTTTGCCGAATTTATGCTGTTACGTAAAACTTAACATACGCGTTGTTCTATTGTCTTTACAATGATAATACACGCCTGAGAAGAGGATCTGTTTCACACAGTAGATTTTTATCTCTTTAAACAGTTCACCTGAGGGTGTTCATAACATTCTTGTTTGTATATTTTTCATCGTAAATAGAGCTCCAATGATTATAAGATCTTAGAGTAGATTTAAGGTGCTACGTTGTTTTTTATGGGTTTTTTGTTTTTTGTTGGGTTTTTTTTTTGTAACATGTAGTCTTATGTTGAATTATTTTCTCATATTCTTTAACCCATGTTTTTATTTGATACTGCAGCCATATTATATAAATGTATCTTGTTACTGTTACATTAAGGCGCGGTGAAATAATGGATCGCGGTTCAGACTGGGCTGAGTTCGAATTCCAGTCGAAATCATTACATTCACTTAAGTGCTAATACCCTTAGGTGTCAATCGGTTTCTTCTCCCCCGACTACCAACAACTATTGGTAAATAGCAGGACATAATTGCATTGGGTGGCAACTGGTCTAGGAGAAGGAAAATTCTGAATTCAAACCAGTCTAGAGAGATTTGGGCTCCGCCAGGCTATCTCGCTCAAGACAAACTGCGGCTGCAGTACATGTGGTGCCCATACGAATCTAATTCATCGTTATATTCCTGTTGTTGTGCAGATCTTGAGTACCAGTGGTGATAGTGCCTGTCAAGTCACCGGGACCTTACACAGTATGTAACGAAGTGTACTGTAAAAAATATGGAGGAGTTTGTATAGTTCGCAAAATGTATTTTACACCTAATTCACATATTCTTTGGATTTTAATGATGTGAGTAACCGCTTTGACTTTAACATTTTTCTTTTGCATTTTCCACAATCTGGTAATCTCACCCTTCAGCTCAGCGCTGATTGTTTTAATTTGCTTTACTGTTATATAATAGTCAGCAGGTATGCCCACATCAGTTATCCATTTTTTTTTCTTTCCGGTAAAAACTTTCTTTGCGAGTTGACTAATGACAGATATTACTCACGATAAACATCTGTTTGAATAACAATGGCGATTACTGTTTCCACTTTTAAATGCTTGAGCTATTAATTTATTTTCTCTGTTGAACCTTATCAGTTTCTTAAGTTGTATTTTTAGGTGAATTTTACAAAGAACAAGGTCAAAACGTTTTATAATATTTATAAGCAAGAAGTCTGTTTTGCACATTAGAATTGGCCGTGACACATGCCAAATGTTTTAACAGTTTGACAATATCTGTCTATATTTCTGAGATGAGGTATTATGTACATTATTTACATTATTCGGACTATTGTCCTCATCTTTGTCGCCATGTTTATCACAACGTTTCGGCCGTTGTACGCTCCGGCCTTCTTCCGGTTGTTGGAATGTCGAACTGAACCCTTTATTTCGCTCACTGGGGTAGACTGTTCTAGTTCCACGTGCCATGTTTAATGGATGTCTGTTATCAGTTATCTCCTGTTAATTTCCCTCTGAAAGTTCTCCACTGCCTTAACGGGGTATTGAACTCACACTCTTTGGGTCCTGGCACTGGATCTAACCAACGCCTTTATCCACTGTGCCATGTGTCCTTGAGTTTAACAATATTTGTGTGTGTTTGTTTGATTAGCGGTATATTAACTCCTTACGCGTCATTTAATGTCGTAATTTAATTTTCTTAGGAGCATTAGTAATTTCTTTGACAAAAATGTATTGCTTTTAATTACTTTTTTCTTTATTGTTACAAAAATATATTGTTGCTATTTTTTAAATATATAGTTGCTATTTTTTGTTACAGAAATGTATTGCTGTTAATATTTGTTTTCGATACAGATATCTATTGCTGGAAATTCACTATTTTTTTATAAGAATGTATTGCAGGTATTTTTACTATAAAAGTGTTTATAGTTTCATCCTGTTTTGACTCCATTTTGAGGGTTAAGCATTTTCTCAGACTATATACCCATAGCTGGAACCCTAACAGGTGCTACCATTTCGGGTCAGGTGATTGGATTTTCGAACTGAACTACTTATTTCGTCTACCGGGGGTTAGATTATTCTAGTTCTAGGTGCCATGCTTCTTCCGTGTGTCTCAGTTATCTCCCCTTAACTTACCTCTTCAAAATGTTGTTCACCGCTGCAGTAGACAGATATTGAATTCACGACACTTTGAGCCAAGTCACTGGATCCAATCAACGCTCTGGACCATAAGTTTTGAAGACAACATGGCGACAGTTCTTATAAAAAGGATGACTGAGGTATAATTTCATAACCACAGTAGGTTCGCGCCCATAGATAACTTCTGATTTCAGTGTCCGTCAAGCAGATGTTAACAACCGTCGAGGTTGATGCCCGAGACATATCTGTAATTCCTATATAGCATAAAACTGGTTCAATCAACAGTTTTCTCTTGGGTTACTACATTATTGTGTCTTCTGGATGGACATAAACCAAAAGTTGGCACCCGTCTCATTCGGTTGCTGATCTTCAACTGCCGAATCTTGGATCCGCCACAGGGTTGACTTGTATGAAAATTAATGGTCTATATAGTGTAGGGAAGCATATCTACTCACTATCCCAATTCTTCCGCATGTAAAAGTGGTCAGAATGAAAGGAGAAAGTAAGAACGAAAAAAAGAGGAAAGAGAGAAAGGCACAAATGCATGATAGATACTTTATTTCAATTTATTTGCTTTCTCCTCCTCTTTCCGTTATCATAACTACCAATCCGCTTGTACGTTGCTTACCCGTAACATCCCCACTATTAAAAGACATAATTCTTTAAAGAATATTTTCACATGAACATTACTAGATGAATCCAGAGTAGCACATCTATATAGGCAATTGGTGTTTGTGAAGAATAAAAGGATTTGGGGTTGAATGTGAACTACCCAGCGTTATAGGTGGATTTGGATTTCTCTGTCCAAAGTTTACATTCTGATAATCTTGTTCGGTTTTCTGCGTCAAGAAAGAATCATTTTATATTCTGCATAACGCGTCTGCCACGAGCTTATGACCACCTTAGATATGTTTTACATCCAAATTAAATTCATTGGCTAATAAGCATCGGAATAACAAGCTTCGGTTATTATTTTTCATTTTGTGAAGGAATATCAAAGGATTATTGTTCTATTGGGATAAAGTGTTGTTGCCGACACTGGAGTTTGAACACGGATCACCAGTGAGCAAAAACAGGTGATTCCATTTCTAATAAGTAAACGACGTTTCCATCTCGCCTGTAATGGGCATGCCAGCAGCCGGGACCTGTGTGGAGAAATCCCCGGTTGGGTCCCTCTCACGGCCCCCATTCCCCGAAAAGACTTTGCTTGCCACATGTGCGGTTGTGGAGAAGGGAAAGGGGGAATGGCGGGTTTTTGGTAAGCCTAGAGGAAAGGTCTGGATAGCGTGTCCTCGTCTTACTGAAGACCCTAGTGGGAACGACACAAACAGCCCCATTCCTTCTACCAGTTCTAAAGGCCAGCTATTCGGATAAACTACAGCAGCAAATAAAGTATGAGCCATCATTTGACAAGGCGGAAAGACTTCAAAAGTTAAAAGATTCTTTTAAAGAGTCTGGCCTTTTCTCCTCAGCACCGTCTTCCCTTTCAGTAAAACAACATATCATGGTTCTTCCTGCAGTCTGAGATCCCCATCTCTCACATCTTCTAAAATGACATCCTTAAAAAAGGCACCCATCACAAGATCTTCAACCAAAGACCATCCTACTTCTTACAGTACCCTAAGCCATCCCCTATAAAACCTCTCAAATGTACACCGAGAAAGGCCGAAAATACAAAAAAGCAAAGAAGTCCTTCACCGGATGCAACTCATAAAAAACGCCTAAACCCATATATAACTCAGGGTAAAATGTGTGCCGAGTTTCCAACTAACTTGAAGATAATGTGCTATTGCACTATAAGAGGTTGAAAAAAATTAAAAACCCTATTAAATTTTACGAGAATTAACAATCTGGACGTTGGAGACCCAAGAACATTTCCTAACGCAAAAAGGGTCTTGACTGTATTTCGAGCTGGTGAGGCTGGTCAGCGGATTTCAGCTATGGTTGAGGAGGCAAACCAAGTGTTTCATCCATTTCCTGCTTCAACAACGATAATGTTAAAAAATTACAACAATACTGTTCGCGGAGGCTCCCGCATTTCGTTCATCCATCCCTTTATAGGGCCCTAAAATTGTCGTTCCCCTTACTCATTGGCGACCTGTCTCCTGATGGCATCATCAAGACTGAGATGGGCACCGGATCATGGGATAGGCCATCGGTGTCCTAACCCCAGCCATGTTCAATGCAGGAAAGTAACCCTAATCAGTTTCATTATGACTCTCTGGTCAGCAAGTTTGAGTGACCGAGGCCTGAGGTCCAAGTCTAGGAGGGCAAGATTCGATCGCGATCTTCAGCCTCTCGGGGTGGATGTATGTTGTATACAAGCGACCAATTGTTCATCTCGCGACTGTGAAGACATTGTGTCTAAGAGGTTCGTCCTCTATTCAGCATGATTTGATAGCCGCTAGAGAAGTGTTTCCTGGGTGGTGAGCAAGTCTGTGGATGCAACTTGTGCTCTTGTCTTGGCGGATCCGGTGGGTAGGCTTTGAGTGCTGGATGTTACCATAAAGGATAAGTCTCTTCGTCTCGTTGGGGTTTATGCGCCCAATGACAATACAGAGCGGTTAGATTTGTCAAGTATCGAAATGAGCACCCCCGGGAGGTAGTATGGACTTGAGCTAGGAGCGGGACCTCGGATTCGGAGGTATGCGCAAGCCACAGCGACCAATTTATAGTTAAGATAGTCAACGTAGGACATTTAAAATGTCCAAGTTTCCATTATATAGTTTACTTGGATCATAGGCTTGTCTGGGTTTGGGTAAACTTTGATAAGCCTAAGTTTAAGATGGCTGGTTACTGGAAATTTAACGCATCATTATTTGGTGAGCAAGATTTCCAGGACCAGTTTCTACTAATGCTACAGCGGGAATTGACGGGGACTGTGGTGGGGAATAAATGGTGAGATTGTTTAAAATCTAAACTTGGGTCTTTTGCTACTGATTTTAGTCGCCGACTCAATCTAGCAGGATTGGCAGCACAACATCTTGTCAGCTGTAGATCGGGCGATCAATTCCCGTGATAGTGGTGACGTAGCTTTAGCTAAGGCCGAGCTAGCCACCTTGCTTACCAAGAAAGATCGAGCTCTAGAAGTTAGGGCTAGGCTAAAAAGAATGTCTTGCAAGGCTACGAACATGGCCGCTGAATTGCGTGCAGAGGTAGCTCGAATGGCGTCTAGTCGGCATATCGCGAGCATCACATTGAGGATTGTATTTGTGAGGCTTTCCCTGACTACTTTCAAGAGCTGTTTACCAGGGAGCCCGGTCTGAGCCCTGACAGTTCGATGCCTATACAACCGAATTTCCTTGTCTCGACGCGGCTGAAGCTGCTGGGTTCGAGAGTCGCATCACAGATTTTGAGAAGCAGGTTGACCTGGACAAAACTCCAGGGTTTGATGGTCTTCTTTACGATATGTACTTGAAGTAGTTACCTGTGTTTGTCCCCTTGCTGGCACTGAACAACGGCAATTGGGTGAAGTAGGTGTCTATACCTCCATGCCTCACCAGTGGTGTGATTAAGTTGTTTCGCAAGAACAAATCGGTGGGCATGGTGTAAGTAATTATCGGCCTTTGACGATGTTAAAAACAGATTTTAGATTTAAGATTTTAGCCAAGGTCTTAGCCGTCCGTTTGCCGGCTGTCCCCCTAGTCTGATTGGCGTTGAGCAGACGTGCTGTGAAAGGCAGGACTATTCAGGACAACCTTCATTTGGTACGCTTGATCATCGAGCAAGTCGACAGTGATGCCGCGCTGATCAGTTTATATCAGTCCAAGGCTTTCGATGGGGACGGCCGGTTTCGAGCCGTACTTTCGCACTTGGATTCGTCTGCTGTATGCGTTCTCCAATGCGCTAGTAGAAGTGAATGGGATAAGATAGAAACCTTTCATTTTGTCTCGATCCATTCGTCAAGGTTCTCCGCTGTCTCCATTTCTGTACGTTCTTGTGTTGGAACCATTCCTGCGTATGCTGAGGACGAATCCGGTCCTTCGCGAAATTTCCTAACCTGGTGCTACTACCTCACCCAGTTACTCCGCCTATGCTAATGACGTTTCGGATTTTGTGTCGAGCAGTGTCGAAATTAAAGAAGTTCACAGAGAAATCAGAGAGTATGTGTTGGTGACGGGGGCCAGGATCAACCGCGATAAGTCTGTTGGCTTGCGATTGGGTTTTCTTAGCGGATCTTGGCTCTGGACGGACGTGCCGGTCAGGATACTCGGCGTCTGGTTCGAACCCGAACTCCTGTTGGAAATGAATTGGTCGGAGGTGGAGGAGAATGCCGAGGTCGCAGTTAGTCTGTGGTCCCGAGGGATTCTTTCCTTGAACGGAGAGCGGACATATGTACCTTGCACATCTACCCGATTCTTCCTTTCCTACTCTCCGTGATTGCAATCCCATCTGACACATTATTGGCGTTCGTAAGGCTCTTGTTCTCCTTGTGGGCAGGCAAGTCCACCATGGCTAGTCGCGAGATCTGTTGCCTCCGCCCTTCTGAGGGAGGTTTGGTGGTGCCTTGCGTTGAGATTCGTCGACATACGATTCGCATTTCGTACTTAGACCGGATGTGTTTGCAATTGGATGAGAACGGCGAATTTCTGGAAAGAACTTTTCATCCTTGAGAAGTGTGCGCTCGTGCGAGGAGGAGGCCAGCAGTTTACCTCGAGGCGAGGGTTCCTTCTGTAGCGAATGTCGGCTTTTCCTCAGGCAACTCTTGGCGAATAATGGCCTATCCGACATATAACCGTTGTCCCGTAAAGCATTATATCAGGTGTTAGGGGAAGCGTTCAGGATTATTTGATAGGCGAGCCCGGTTTGACAAAGCAGGACGCTCGCTGCTTATGGGCTTGGGCGCCCGGGTTGAAATGTCTAACTAATACTGAGGCATCACTCACATGGCTGGTAATTTGAAGGGCCCTCTGGTGACGCCTTCTTTCATTTCAAGTCCGTTTTGCAAGTTTGTTGAAGACATCATGGTACGCATGCTGCGCGGAAAGTTATTTATCCTCGAGGCCAGTTACGTTTGTAGCAATATAGTACCGCCCCTGACTAAGACTGAGCACTATGTTTTCTTTTGCTTACTGGGTGTTATGTGTTATTTACCTCTTCCCAACTGATCTTGTCATTTAAGCATCAGCTTATAGTCAAGATTAGGACGGAAAGGAAACGACTCCATCCATTGGAATTTGACGAAAGGTGGGTGACTCCTGCGCGTCTGTGCCGATTGAAAGGTGTTGACTTTAGGTGGCATTTTGATGCCAGTTAGGCATTGTGATTGCTGGGTTGAACATTGGTAACTTGGTAATAGGTTAGATTAGGTCGTTTTTGCTTTAGTTTCTATTTTTTCAGCAAAGTATATATGCTCGTTGGCCCCTTTGTTTTGTCTCTTTTTTTTTTTCGTTTGTTTAATTCCCTATCCCGCACATCGTTAGGTGTTTGGTGATGTCAGTTCTCTGGTGGGTGCAAAGCGCCTTTCGTTTCGGTTCTGATTTTCGTAACAATTGTTGGGTTTGGATGAGTGTGTGTTTGAGTGACTGCATGAGCTATATGAATGTTTTATATTTTTAAAGTCCCGCATTGATTTCGTCCAGTTAACTGATGTTTCTGCCATATTAAAGGTTGTGGTTTTTTATTATTACTAACAGTATTCTGTTTAGTTTCTTGTATATAGTTTTTCACACATTTGTAAATAATCTTTGGGGTTGTTAAATTTTAAAATTTTTATTTTATTCCCCTGCCCCCGCAGACAACGAATTGTACATATGGGGACTAGTTAGGACTTCATAGAGATTTTTTAGACGTTATGGTGAATGAGGTAATAATGTTAAGTAAGAATGGGTTGTTTTGGTGCAAGGAATATTTTTGTATGCTTGGGTCAGTGTTTGTATCTAGCTAAGTTTTAAGGTAAGACAGAAGACGACCGTCCTTTTTCCCAGTTCCCTTTTCGGCCTTGTGCCTCATGTGTACATTATGTGTAATAAATATTATCAATGTTCTCTATACTGTCCACTAGAGTATTGTTCGAAGGCGTTAGTTGACTCCGCGTCGGTTGATTTTGCTAAAGTAAGTGTTAGGTTTTTATCGGTATTTATTGTTACTGTTGGATGTTTGTATTTGTGTGATATATCTTAGTTTCCTGATAATTATTATTATTATTACGAGTTAGTCTTTTTATTTTGATTTGTTACCTGTGTCGCGAGAACGCCAGCCTCATGGCGCAGTTCCAGCCTCGCGACTCGACACCTACTGTTGAAAGTCCACCAGTTTGTGTGGTACTAGACCCCCCACACACAAAAAATGTCCCAATTACTATACATGCCTGAAAGAACATTACGAAAAATTCGTTTCAGGAGACGAACCATTACAGATTCCGTCGCTACTGGAATCGGCGAATACCAAAATAATATCCCTATTGAAAACTCGGAGACTAATAGATGTCAACAAGAAAGTTATGGAAGTGGCTCAGAAAGACCGAAATATTGCAGCAAAAGTTTTAGCACGTCGTAGCAACGCAATGTGGGACGTCTTACTTCCAACGGAAGAAGCAGCGAAGTCACTGGCTGGAAATATTCTTATTACAAAGTCAGTAAGACTGCAATGCGAATATATGGGACAAAGAAACACTAAAGTCCCTCTTCAGGCAGTACCCCTTTTTATTGCGGAGGTCCATTTGAGATATCTTCTACCAGTTTGGAGAAGTACCAGAAGTATCAGAAGTAAAGGGCTAGGCTGGCATTGCCACTGGCGACGTCGGAAATTTTAGTCACAATAGATAGAAAGAATTCTGGAGATATTTCTAACACTTTGATCTGCGGATGCCGGCCTGTCTACGTAGTAATAGAAGGACGAGGACCACTCTGTTGGGCCTGTGGAGCAGCTGGCCAACTGTCAACGGCGTGCCTGGAGAAGAGGCCAGACATTTAAAAAAAACAGGCATTCTCAAAGATAAGGTAGAAGTGGACACAGGGTCGAAGAATGATAACAGCCCAGGAAAGTGGACAGAAGTAGTAATGAGGCGGTAAAGAATACAATCGCTACCCACCAGCAAGAGGAACCAAAGACGGTCGAGAAACTGACCACAAAACATTACCTGAAGAAGGAGCGGTAACAGCAACCAGGTTTAAAGCAGAAGACCCAAATGAAAATTCAGCAAGAGCAAGAGGAGCAACAATCAAAGCAGCGGTCCTCTTTAATAATAATAATAATAATAATAAGAAGAAGAAGAAGAAGAAGAAGAAGAAGAAGAAGAAGAAGAAGAAGAAGAAGAAAAGCGGGCTGGTCAAAGTAGGGAGGAGGAGGCACTTCATAAAAAGTCACAATCCGTCCATGCTTCCCAGCCAAAAAGAACAAAAACAAGTCACTTCCCGAAGCCGCCCTTCTCCTTCAAAAGCTCCACTGAACCCACTCCAAACACACCTCCGTCCCATACACCCCTTCAAAATACCCCTGCTCAAAGTACACCGCCACAAAAAAACTCCTCACCACACAACTTCTCACAGCACCCCTCTTCACCGCAGCACCTCTATAAAGTGAAAATCCTTCCCAAGTGGGGGGAATCCTATCGCATAGACAGACAGACATTGAAGCGTGATCTGTCCTCCCAAAAAAGCCCTGTTAAGGCCTTTGTTCAAAGTAACTTCTATCGACGAAAATCGGTGGAAGATACGAGAAACTTTCCCAAGGCCTCTGGGGTTATCATCTGAATTCGCAATACAGGGAGGGACCTAAAAGTGTGGGGGCACCTCTATGAGGCTAAAGAAGCCCTTTCCATAAATCCGAATGGTGGAACTTGAGACACCCGACCTTAAAAAATTGGAAATGTTTTGTACAGAGAGTGTCTCTGTTATATTCTGTCCCACATTATACAGGGTCCTCAAACTAACTTATCCCAATAATGTCGCCGGCATTGTCCTAATGGTTGTATGAATAGAGAGATGGAGACAGGGATCTTGGGACAAGCAGTCGGGGTCTCAATCAATGCAAATTTCTGCCCAGTCTGCGTTTAAGGGACTCAGGGTTAAATTATTTTTATCAATCTATCCAGCTTGAATGCGAGGGTCTTGAGAGATCGGGGTAAAGCTGCCTGCTTGCTTCGTGATCTCTTGTCCTTTGGAGTGGATGTTACTGCGATCCAGGTAACACACTTTGTTTGCGACGTTGATGCTCGTGTGCTGTCTAGCGACTTTATTGTTTATTCAGCATACGGCTAATGTTTATTCAGCATGCGGGCCAGAGGTGTTTCCTTGTTAATTAAACGTTCCCTGGATGCGAGGTTGGATCTTGTTCATGTTGATGCGGAGAGGGAACGGTTGATCATGATCGATATTGCCGTCAGCATTGGTTCGTTTCGGGTCGTTGCGCTTTATGCGCCCACACACCAGAGTGAGCGTATGCATTTTCCGTCAGTTGGGACCATTCTTGCTCGATTCGTCGCGCTTAGTTTTAATGGGGGATGGAATGCCAAACTGAACCCAAGATGGACAGGAGGCGGACAGCTAGCGGAAGGTCATTGGGCGATCGTAGCTTGGTTGAACTGATCGGCAAGTTTGGGCTCGTCGATAGATAACGGTCGATCATCCGGGGCGGGAGATGTGGACATGGGCTCGTAATTGGCCGTTTCTCCAAGTAGCCAGCTAACTGTACAGAATCTTAGTGAGAATGGTTTACCTAGATCTACTAGATTGTCCCACATTCCACTGTTTAGACTATTCGGATCATAGCCCGGATGGTTTTTAAGCGCTAGACCTGAAATGGCTGAATACTGGAAGTTCAATATGACTTTACTGGACTTCTAGCAACAGATAACAGAGTATTACGGCAGGAATTAGTGGGGGCGGTTATAAATGGTAAGAGAGGCTTAAGGATAGAATTAGGTCTTTCACTACTCAATTTAGCCTAGATAAGGCACAAAAGGTGAAGACAAGAGCATAGTCTGTCCTGAGCGGTGGTGGGGTAGGGGTTTCCCTAGAGATAACCGTAGTTAGGCAAACCCTGCAGCGCATGGCTAGCAAGCGCTACCAGGGTCAAGTAGAAAAGGTTAAACAAGATGTCTGAGAAGCCGTGAAAATGGGCGCAGAATTGCGCACAGAAGAGATCCGATTGATACATTCGCGAGATCATTACCCCAGTGGGGCGTTCTCTGAGGTTGACCAAGTGTGTGAGGTGTTTCGGCGGCATTTCGATAGCCGTTTTATCAAGGAGCCTTGTCTCAGTGGCGGCGAGTTTCACAGCAATTTAGCTTTCTTCGGCTTTCGCCGATTGAAACGGCTAGATACGAGGGTGAAGTATACTTGACATTGAAGGTCGGCAGTGGCAAGTCTCCGGGACTTGATGGTCTACCGTACGAAATGTACTTGAGTCTGTCGCACAAATTTGTCCAGATTTTGACAGTGATGTTCAACAACTGGTTCCGGCAGGGGTCCAACCCTGACCGGATTTCCAAGGGTGTGATCACGCCGTTGTAAAAGAGCACGGGTGTTGGGCGGGATTTAGCTAATTATAGGCCCATAACTCTCCTAAACACGGAGTTAAAGATTTGGGCCAAGATCTTGACGGAGAGGTTGCAGTCAGTTTTCTCAAGCTTGTTGGAACCTGAGCAAACTTGTCCTGTGAGGGGACGAACAATTCAAACCAACCTGAATCTGATACGCACAATCATAGGTGTAAAATTTGGATCAATCCAAGGCATATGACAGGGTTATCCATCAGTACCTGGCTGCTGTCCTGCAGGCCGCTGGATTCGAAATCGTCTTCTGCAAGTGGATCAATATCATGTATCGCTCGCCCAGAGCTGTGTTACAGGTGAACGGGAAGCGGTCGAGCGCTTTTGCCCTGACTTGGTCGGCCCAACAGGGTTGACCGCTGGCGCCCTTTATGCATTAACGCTGGAGCCTCTCTCTCGTCATCTGAAGGACAGGACGTGCAGTCCGGCCTTACGAGAAATCACTGTTTTTCCTGATAGAATTTGAGCTAAATTTTTGCGTATGCCGATCATGTATCCATTTTCGTGTGGTACCGTCGCGACATTGCAGGTGATACAGAAGGTGCTTGAATGGTACAAGAAGGTGACAGGTACCAAGATTAACCGCAACAAGTCTTCTGGCTTGCGGTTAGGTGCCTGTAAGCGGGGTCGCATTTCCGGGGCCTTTTAGTTGGATTGATAGACTTGTCCGAATCCTTAAAATGTGGTTTGGGCCTGGACTCCAGCTGAAGAAGAATTGGCCAGAATTACAGGTAAAGGTCGGAGCGTCAGTCCAAACCTGGCTCCGAAAGAGGTTGTACTTAGAGCCTAGGGCTGAGGGGTGTGCCACTTACGTCTTGCCTCTCATCCTTTACCGCTTGGCTGTACTTCCTGTTTGCTGGACCCGTATGGAGGCGATCGAGCGTTTGTTCATCACCCTCTTGTGGGGTGGTCGCAAACATTGGGTCCTTAAAGAAGCCTGTTACCATCGTCCGCGTGTGAGGTGGTGGGTTGCTGGGATTGTCATACTTGGTGAGTCATCGCCATGCCTCAAGATTAGATTTCTTACATCCCGTTTTGACGGAAGGCTCGATTTGGCGCGGTGTGTTAGGGACGCCTTTCCTAACCTTACCATCAATCCTCCGATTTCTTGGGGTAAGCGCCGTAGCGGTCATGCAGGGTTGTCGAGTTTCCTCAGCAAGTGTCGGTCGTCTTTGAAGGTCATTCCTAGGTCAAGTGACTTTTCTCAGACTCGGAGACTATTGTATCATGAATTAGTGGAGGGGTTGCGAAGGATCTTCTGTGTGACCGGCTCGACTTGTCGGCATCAGAGTTGCGCTCCTTGTGGGCTTGAGCGCCAGCGGGGGGATTTTCTCAGTAACTCTGAGTTTTCACTTAGCTGGCGATTGATTCAGAACCTGCTACCTCTCGTATCGCTTCGGGGTAAACGGATGGTATTTTTTTTACGTTTTTAGCTGTGGCTAGAATGTTGATGTGAACGTCGAAAGGAGGGAATCTTGCGAGATGAACGTTATTCACATTAGGATCTGGTTGTTTTCCTTAAACATCAGCTCGGTGTAATAAATAAGATCTGATAGAAAGCATTTGATGTCGACAGATTTCAGAGAAAGGTGGCTGACTGAGGTGAGCCTGGTTCGTGTGGACGGGGATTGATTTTCTCTTTTAAGTCCCCTTGATGCAACGGGGCTGTTTCCTGTGAACCCTCCCTTGTTAAGTTAGACACTGTTATGTTTTCCTTGTTAATGTGAATAAGTTTTGTTCTCGGCCTGTTTCCCGGCATTCTCTTTTGTTATAGCCCATGTTGAGATTCCCAACCTCCCGTGTTTGTTTTGGTCCCCCATTTTACATCTCGACAGGGTCAGCCTTTGATTTTCAGCATTCCGTAATTTATTTTTATCCTTCTTATTCCATTAGAGAGTGTGCTTCTTTATTCTATCGACAGAATACAGCGGCCACTCTTATTGTTTGAAGGAGTGGACGGTTCCTACTAACACTGTCTTGTTTTAGTCTTATCTTAGGTTTACATTTTGTGTTTGTTCATCTCCTTCCCCCATCATTTCATGTTTCATGAAATTTTTATATATTTTTTTTATATATTTATATATTTTTTATAAGAGAATTATGAACATTACACATTTTTACATCATGGGGTGTTTTGTAGGTCTCTTCTGAATATGTGATATTGTGGTACATGTAGGTTTGGAAGGTGATAGACAAGTTCTTGTGATGATTAAGCATATTGTATTGGGGTTAACTAAGACTAGGATAGTCGATGAAGACCAGACTTTCTCAATTTCCCCTTCGGCCTTGTGCCTCAATTTTGTATTTTTACAAAATATATATTTTCCCTATACTAACCTCTACACTATTTCTCTATACCATTCACTTCGACTACAACGATGTCAGTTATATGCCATGCGTGATACACACTTACACGCTTAGGCGATCATGTATCTTTCGATATATGACTGACGAGTCTGATTTTTCCGGCAGTAGTTTGCCATTTCTTTCTGCGGTAGATCAGTTACCATCCAAGGCTATAAAAACCAGTCTGTCCTGCTATTTACCCATAGCTGAGGGGAGAAGAAGAGGATTCTTTCCCAAGGCTATTAGTACATAAGTGAATGTAATGGATTCATCTGGAGCTTCTTCTTAGCCTTTTCATCCGATTTCAACATTGCACGCGATGTATCCTTCTCCATATCACTTCCTTTGTCATCCTCTATGCCAAGTGTTTTGGTTTGTGCGCCTGTTACAATTCCCGCCATTTTGCTATTTCTGGTCTGAGTCTGATCTTGGCACACATCTCTTCTCCACTTGCCTGAGTAGGTGAGTAATGTCTATTTTCCATCCAGCTAGATCATTTCCCATCAGATTATCGATACCTCAATGGGTTAGCCTGTCGAGGATTCCCACTTCTACCGTTTCCGAGATCCATTTCGATTTGCTATCTATTCGGTGGATTGGTATTTTCACGGGTTCACTCCCACCGCCTATCTCTTTTATGTCGATTTGCTTGCCAGTTGCAAAGCTGATTCCCTTCAGAAGTCGAATTTTTATATTAAGTCTTGAGACGCCCCCGTGTCACTCAATATTCGATATTCTTTTGACATTATTCACATGTGATAGGTGTCCCATCCACACGAATAGGTTATAACCGTCTCGTAGTCCTTTTATCCTGTGTTGTGGTCTGACCTTTTCCTTCGTAACTGGGTTGGATTTTACAATTCCTTGAAATGTGTCCCGCATTTTCACAATAACAACATGTAATTAATTGTTTCTTATTCCCTTTTGATCTGAAGACTATATTTCACTTGCACACGCTCAACTGGAGTCTTGTTACTTTTTTCCCGGCTGCCGTTTGGTCTA